>CM053766.1:145905715-146009328 GCA_028658305.1 Pachyuromys duprasi | reverse complement strand
AGTTTGGTAGTGCTTGGCTGGGCCCTTCTGGATAGATGAAAGACAGCTTTACCCCACAGGAGGTCAGTATGTTGGGAGGAGAGCTGCCATGGACGGAACCTGAAATGCGCAAAGTATCAGCCATGGTCTTGTCTGTCTGTCGAGGGAGTTCAGCAGAGAAACAATTGGGGGCCACGGTGCTGCTGGTCTTGAAGAGCAGACAAGAGGTCACTAAGGGAAACCTGGGTATAATATCAGGGTATATAGGAATGTGGCGATTCAGAGCACATTCACCTGAAGGAACTGAAGGAGCCAGTGCACGGCATAAGGGTAGAGAGGTCGCAGGACTCATGCCAAAGTTACTAGGAGGTAAATTAGAGGTTGCACTGGAGGGGGACACTCTCCACCCCGCCCCCACCCTTCATCCCTGTCTCCTTGCTCAGGATTAGGGAAAGACACCTGGGAGTGCCAGATATGAGGAGAGATTTCCCAGGCCTGGTGAGTGTCCATCTGAAAGACCAGCGCCTGCTGTGCCCCATCCATGTCAGCAAAGTATTGTCTTCTGCCAGTGGGTCCAAGTAGGCATGTCCTGTCCCCTTGGATGTCCTAGGGATACGACTACAAGACTGTTCTTTGCATGAAGTTAACTAGCCATAGCCTTGGGCCTCAGGCAGAGTGGCATGCACTTTCATGTCCTCTTGTGAAACCAGTCACACCTGGCTCCTGTACCCAAACCCACACATCCCATTGGGCTGCACTGTAGGAGTTTGCTTTCTATATGATATCTGGAGTATCTGGCCCAAGACACTACAGGTCTGTGGATGCAGGTGGGACCAAAGACATCCCCCCACCCCATGAGCAAACTTTTCAATCTTAGCTTTCTGAGCTTGCTTCTATTGTTCTGTCCTAGAAATACTTCTCTTCCGTGTGTGATTGGTGGAACACAGGACAGCCCTTTTCAGTTCAGTCGCTGAACACCATAACTCTACCCCCTTGGATCCTTTTGATTTTGAATACCTAAACCCTTTTTGAGATTGCACTTCAAAAAGCATTTCTATTTCTTCCAGCTGTGTGTGTGTAGGCCTCCTCTGCGAGTGGGCAAATCCACCATCTTCACAGTTTTGTCCACAGTGAACATCTCTAGGAAAGCACATATATCTTAGAAATCCTTTGTTAGTCCATCTTTCCTAACACAGGGGTGTTAGAAGTAGGATTTCCTGACTCTGAAGAAATCTGTATCCTTTGTGAACTCATTGACTCTGCCCCAAACAGAGGGAGAAGCCTGTGGATTTTTTTCTAGGGCTGTGATTGTTTGAGGCTTATAAATATCTGGCAAATTTTTGATAATTATCCTGCCTGACATGGAAAGATGAATCTCTGAGGTGATCAACGAAGCCAGGCATTTTCTCTGTACGGGGGGGGGGGGAGAAAAGCTGTAAATAATCAATACTTGAAATTCTCAAAATGAATTTGGGAATCTGTTTCTCTTTGGTTGATCAAACTCCTCTGTGTATCTTGTCAGCTTTTAAGCATACCCTTTCTAAGCATTGAGGCTTAACTCCTCATTTTCAATGTAGCTCCTCTGTCCCCACAGACATTTCTCTCTTTCTCTCCCCTCCCTGTGTGTGTATGTGGGAAGGATGGGAGGTGTGGGAAAGCGATTCTCTTTCTTGTTAAGTCAACTTCTTATTAAGTGAGACTGAGAAAAGACTTGCTAACTCGTCCAGCAGCCCACACCTGGCAAATGGATCGCCCAGAACAGGAGCTGCAATGAGTGGGCCGTGGTTGCTGCTCAGTGGTACAGCAAGATGCTGGGTATGAACCCAAGAGCTGAAAAACACACGTAACAGAAAGGACACGTCATTGAGAATGCTTCTCCGGGATGTTTCCATAGTCTAAACCTGGACACGCTCCAGGAGTCGCACAGGAATCTCGGGGATGGCCCAGAAAGGAACTTTCCTCCACTGAGCTGGAAGGCTGTACACTAGTCAGTGCTGTCAACACTGTGACCAAAAACCTCAAACAGCAGGCTGACGGCTTTGGGGGCCTAGATCATTATAGCAAGGAAGGTAGGAGATAGAATGACAGGTCAGCTTATATCACAGTAAGAGAGAGGTGGGGGCAGAGATGGATAGATTCTGGGGAACTGGGGATATCGAATAACTTTGAAAGGCATACGCACATGGGCTAACATTTCCCAGGTAGGCCCCACCTCCCAAAATTTCCACAGTCCTCCAAAATAATACCACTAGCTGGGAGCCAAGTGTTCAAAGACATGAAGCTGTGGAAGATATTTCATACTCAAATCTTGATTGGGAAGCTGCCATCTGCACCCTCTCAGCTGGCCTCTCAAGACAGCAGAGGCATTTGTGGGCCCTAGAGGGGATGGATTCTGTTCTTCTGCCTTAGCATCCTCGATCCACTACTGAGCGTCTCCTTGTCCACATTCCAGCTTCTCTGCATTCCAGTGCCCAGTGTCCTTTAGGAGCTCATGATAAAGGGTGTGGGTCCCATACAGGTCAGGCCTTCCTAGAAGCCAATACAGGATCCTGTTCTGGTCCAGCAAGCCAAGATTTCAACAGGTGATGGCACTCTGGGAATGGCAAGAAAGACCACTGATTGGGAAAAACCCCACATTCTTTGCCATCTCCATACAATGATTTGCATGTGGTAGTGCTCTCCACTGCCACGCTCACCTGCTGTCCTCATTTCTTTCTCCCTCCTATAGCTTGCGTTAACATGGTCTGTGGAGAGGGGAATCCTACGCTGTCCGAGTTCATCTCCATTCCTCCTTATTCCTACATTAGCTTCCAAGTTTAAGAATGGGCTGTTCCAACCTCAGGGTTACACCATGACCTTACCTTGTTCCCCAAAGGTGCAGAGAAAATCACTGTCAGTGAAAGGAGCCTCTAGGATAGATGTGATCAGATGTTTTTGGATAATGGGAAGAAACACGCAGATATCCTCTCCCTCTGATCTCACTGCCATAGCTCCTTCCCTCAGTGTGTTCCCCTCAGCTTAGGTGAAGTTCTTCCCATCTTCCCGGGACCACCTGTCTTCCTTCTGAAGAGGTGTGACTCGATTCCATTCTGTCCTTGGTTTCCTGGTGTGCTCTTCTGCCTGCCTGCCCTGCTTGCTCACCACCTACCAGCACTATTCACAACCTCTGCAGGCGTCCATGGACTCAGCTCACTTTTTTCTCACCTACCTATGGATCACCAGCGCATGTCAGTTTGCCTCTTCTGAGTCAGGTCACCAGCTCTTAATCAAGAAGCTTCCCTCCAGAGACCTGGGGGATAACACATTACAGAGGGAGTCTTAGCCCTATCCCATACTGAGCTACCTGCCAAATCAAATGCGCAGGTGAATGGAAGAAACTCAAGACAGAGCTCTTCAAGGGAATAGGTTTTTGTCTGTCTGGTTTACTTAGTTCAACCGGCATAAATGTAAAACCCA
This sequence comes from Pachyuromys duprasi, assembly GCA_028658305.1. Taxonomy (NCBI): domain Eukaryota; kingdom Metazoa; phylum Chordata; class Mammalia; order Rodentia; family Muridae; genus Pachyuromys; species Pachyuromys duprasi. The sequence goes on along the minus strand of CM053766.1, from coordinate 146,005,893 downwards.
TGTATAGCTAAAGGTTATCTTGGGTGTCCTAGCCACGAATTCTAATTCAGCATCTAGCCTCCCTTCCTATATTTTCTGCTTGACATGATAAAGTTAGATCTCTCCCTGGCTATGAGGCACCACTTTCCTGCTTGGTCTTTTCAAGAGTGGAGTCCTAGGCTTGGTCATCCAAGGAGGATGGGTGCAAAGGTGATACCAGCCAACTATAAGGCTTACAGAAACCAGGATGTAAGGTATTAAAGAGGCAGGAATAGGAGGTAGGAAATGTGTGTTTTGGAACGAGTGCCCTGTGTCCCCTAGCACACGATAGACATTCTGTGAGAGTTAGGATCTTAAGTCTTTACCCCCTTCTCTCCTTGTACCCTTGGGAGGTGGTATATAGCCTGTCACAGTGCATCTTCTTCCATAACACAAGAGCCAAGTCCACTCAGGCCAAGTCACTGTTCCTGTGAGCAAATGGACAAGGCACCATGGCAGATCTCTCTGCATGGGCATTTCCTTTAAGCCTAGGCCTCAGAGGCAAGAGGTATTGCCATTTTCTGGGAAGGATGTTAATTTTTTAATTGACAAATAATGATTAATTATATACATTTATGGGGTGTGATATAAGGTTTTGATACATTATAGAATGACCAAAAGCAAGCTAATTAAAATATTTGTCACTTTACACACTTTCACTTTATACACACTTTCTTTGTGTTGAGAATACCTAAATGCAATTACTTGGGAGTTGTGGGTGTGTCTCAGAAGTAGAATGTTTGCTTAGTGTATACAATGCCCTGGGCACCACCAAAAGTATAAGTAAATAAAACCCATTCATTCCATCTTTTAAAACTTACATCATTATTAACCAAAAGGTAGGAAAGGACACTGTGGAAGTATCTGCTGCTCTATAGAAGACCCCAAAGATGCCACCAGAAAAGCTTGGATGAATGAATTCTTAAGTTACAAGTTACAAAAATCAGCCTACAAAAATGAGTAGCATTTCTATACAGTAGCAATAAGTTATCCCAAAAGAAATTTAGAGTTCAATCCTATTTGTAGGACTAATAAAATACTTAGAAATAACTTTAGTCAAAGGGGTTTTGAAGCTGAAAAGAACCTGCATGGTCTGGTCAGAAAGGTTTCAGCCACGATTCACTCTCTGGACAGACGTGTTTAGTTAAGGGATTTTGCCCTGGAAGAGAAAAATGATTAAAACAGCGTGTGGAATTTGCTGTTTACTCTTGGAAAAGTGTTGAGCATGTCCTTAATTTGTCAGTGTCAACACGGAACTAAAACTGGTGTCCAGAGAGGATTAGCACACGGAGGGTAAATTATGTTCCCGTGGCTCTTGAGTCACTCCCTTCCCTCCTTGCTCAGGAGGCTTAATTCAGCAGGCCCCAGTCAAGCCACTGGGACTTAGTCTCCCCATAGGCATGCTGCAGGCCTCATTCCCTAGGCTCTCTGAGCTGATGACAAAGCATGGTGGTGAGGGATTGTACTCTCAATGAAACCTACCTGAGTCTCAATTCTGGCCTTTCTACCTACCGGCTGGTAATCATGGGCAAACTGTTTTTGCCTGTAGAGCTCCTCAGTTTCCTTGTCTCTCACTGGAGAAAAATGTGACAACTCACTTCTTCCAGTTGTGTTGGAGGGGTACCTGCAAACACACGTGTGAAGCTCCTGGCAGAGAGTCTGACACTGACTAGAACATGCCCTTTACCTGTATCTTCGAAGTATTGCTAGTTGCTTGTGATCTCCCAAGCACTAATTTCCCATACCCCTCTACAACTCTGAGGGGTTTTTTGGTACCCAAATTCCATTCATCTAGAATCCAGGATAGTCTCTAAAGATGTCCTAGAAAATCAACATCCCTGGAAGTAGCTCTTTGGAGAGGTAGATCAATATTCCAGTCCCCCGTGCCTCAGTCAGACTAAACAGGCCACATCTTCTGCTTTGTCTCTTCCTGTGACCCAGCAGGATAAGCTTGAGTTACCATCCTAGGATCTCACCATCAGCCTTCCCCATTAGCCTGTGTTCCTTGACCCTCTTCCTAGCACCCCACCCCCATTTGCTGGGAACCCCCACTCCTACCCCTCAGTACATTGGACTATTAGTATCCAGCTCTGCTTCTGAGGCTCCAGTCCACCAGGTATGACCTACTTTTTCTGCAAATCACCCCCATTTACAGCTTCCTCACACTAACGGCGGTGCAGAAACTGACCAATAAGATGCCACTGAGGCTCCACCTTTGGGTTCTAAGAGTCACTAATAAAATAGTTTAGAGTGGACTTGAAAGAAAGTCCGTGGACAATTTTATTCAAGTTTGAGAGAAAAACAATAGTACAGGCTAGGTGAAAATCCCATCAGCCATCTGGAGAAAGAAGGAAGTTAGACATGGACTAGAAATAGAGACTGCTCCCTAAAAAAGGAAAAGGCGCTCCCCAGATTAAAAGTGAGCTAGTGTCTGAAAAAGTGTCCTGAAGCATCTGGCCTTGCAGTGTATGTTTTTTGTTTTTGTTTTTGTTTTTGTTTTAACTCTCTCTCTCCTTGCCTCTTTACTTTGTAATTCATGGACTTTTTTTTTCTTTTAACCTTAGATGATGCTAGGGCAAAAGCAGGCTTCCACACCCCCGCCCCCTGCCAACTAGCTTCTTTCATATATTAATCTTGATGTGGCTTTTTCTTACCAAAACCCACTCCCCTGTCACAAGAGAAAAAAGTTTGGTTTAAATTGATCTCTCTCCACTTCAGTTCAGGTCCTGACCCCAAGCTGACAGAGAAAACCATTTGGAAAAGTGAACTCTGAGGAAGACAGTGTCTCGCAATTCATTTCTTTAGAGCCCAGGTAGGGGCAGGAGAGAGAAAATGTCCAGTAGTTCATTCTCCTCCTGCAATAAGGAGCTTTCACATGAGCGGGCTGGGGTACTAATGTTCCATGCCACATGCTAATTGAAGCTACCTCACCTCTTTGCATTTCTATCCTACACACACAGCCAGGATAGGCAAGCGAGGTCCAAAGCCCTCATGCAAGTGGACACTTACTGTTGTCTTGGGATGCTCAGAAACATGAGTGTCCAGGCTGCAGGTAATACCTGCAGCAACACATTCCAGATCTTTCTAACGGGGCTGCCCAAACCCTGAGTTTGGCCTGGAGAACCCAGGCAGGTGACTTCCTGTGGATCTTCCTGTCTCCGTGTGCCATAAGTACAGAGTCAGGAAACACTCAGATGCAACAGGTGTGCCCTGGAATCTCCTGAGGCCAGTTGTTTGGCCTAATTCTCACTTTGCCCAATGTCTTCAGGGTAGAGAGGAAGAAAAGATGCTATTCCTCTCATCAAGTGAGTGACGGGGAGTCCTGCAGCAACTCAGTTCTCACACAGACAAACAGACAGAACTGTCAACACTCTCTTCAGGTGTGTGATGTGATGTCTTGCTGGTCATCTCCTCCCAGACAGCTTTTCTTCCATTGAGCCCACACATTTCCTCTCCTAATCCATGAGCTGTGAATAGTAAGGATCTTGGCTCATTCTGAAACATCTGTTCCCTTCAGCAAATCTCCTCCAGCCCTGTGTCTTGCTTTGCAACCCAGAAAACACCATTCATTCCACACCACATACGCAGTATTAGTGTGAGGGTCAGGAGGGCTGTGCTAAGCAATTCCTGTGTGACTTTGAATATGGTAGTCATCAGTTTCTGGGGACCTCTTCTCACATATTAAGGAACGTCATTTTAGTCTGCTCAACTTCTTTTCTTGAGGAATTAGGAACCATAGCCAAAGGAGTTGCTGGGAGAAAGGACATTGGGAGTAACTGACAACCGCCAATTCGTCCGCTGCCATGGATGGGGCCTAAGATAGATCCACTTGTCCACTGCCGTGATCAGCATCCGTACACTTGACTAGGGCCAGCACTCTTAGTTGGAGAGACTTATTTCCCAAGGTTCCCTTGACCACTTCAGAAACCATTTGCAAATGATCCCTTGATAACATGGTCTTTTATTCTACCTAGAAACCACCAGACATAAATGCTAATTAGGTCCAAAGGTGGCCCTGACTATCCGGCATCTCCTTGATGCTCCTGACTTACCGTGATAATACTGAAAGGCTGACTCCTCACTGCTTCCCCCTGATTCCAAAGGTAATCATGGGACCTGTCTTGTCAGCTACTTCATTAGCATTCTGATTGCTATTGTTTTATGCACAAAGGTGGAAGCCTGCAGATTTGCCTCCCTTCTAGAGCTTGTTAGAACTGCCTTCCCTTGTTGTGACCATGGGGATTAGGCAGAGGCATATTTTTGGCAGTTAGCATAATCCTTCTCAGCATCCAAACCTGTAACAGAATCAGCCATTTTGGCTGCTGCTGAGTCCTTCCATCCTGTCCTGAACTTGGGTCCAGGTTTATTTGCTTTCATCACCTTGGTTTTACAGAGTCTGCTTGGGGAAAGACTACTTTCTGTCCTCCAAAACGGAAGTCGTAGGCTTGTGCTTAGATGTGACTGTGTATGTCATACACACATATGTGTACATCTATGGTGCTGTAGCCTTTTTCTGTAACACAGAGACGATAATTTTAGTGAATGAGAAATACACTATGTATGACGGGTGTGTGTATGTGTGTGTGTGTGTGTGTTTCCCTTGGCAACTCAAACAATTTTTCCTGGATCTGCATATCTGCTGGAGTCAGGATATAATCTGAACTAGAGCTTTGAGGCTTAAAAGACAAAAAGCTTTTCTTCTCCCTGAAAAACTCTTTATGCTTTGGCCTTGCCATCTCAGCATTGGGTCACTTGGTCTGGAAACTTGCAAGTCAGGATTGATTTCCTTCCTGTCTTCCCACACAACAGTAAGTTCTATGTGTGGATCCCATCACTTTTCTCCTAATTTCTGTTGGCCTGGTCCTTGTTCAGGCCACTGATATTTTTTTCTGGGCCACAGCAAGAGTGAATCCTCATGTACATATTGCACACACACACAAAAAAATCCAATGTGCTTTAACAGCATACCTGAGAATCAGAACTGTGTAATCAAGTCCTGTCCAGTCTCCTTCATTTATAGTTCCTTGACCTTCTTCCTATTCCTGAATCACTCCACTTTTGTCCTACCTTAGACACCTGGGCAACATCTATTTCTTTAGTACCACTTTAGTTCTGAAGAGTGCCATCACGTGCATTTTGTGACATGTGACCCATTTCTTGCTTTCATAAGAACCCTTATCAACAGCCAAATATTCTGCCTTACTCTTTACTTTACTGGCAAAGGAATCTGACTTTTCTATGCTCAAAATGCCAAAACAAAAACAAAATTCTCTATGTTCCTTCCTATAGTAAATAGACAAGTCAATTCTGGGAGAAATCTGTTCAAACCAGAAAAAGCCTAGTGTGACTCGAAGTGCTGAGGCATTTCTCATAAGATACTCTGGCCCTCCCCAGACAGAGTATCAGAAAGGAAGTAGAAAGCTGTTCTGTGAACATGCTCACATGGGCTTGGTGTAGTGATCATGTTGGCATGGAGACATAGCATGAAAAGAGAAAGAAGAAAGTGTCTTGCACTGTAAGCTGTGGGCAGACTGCTATTGTTTCCCATCCAATCTATTAACAAGATATAACAAAATTACATCTGCTGGGCATTCACAGAAAAATCAGTCTCTCTCTCTCTCTCTCTCTCTCTCTCTCTCTCTCTCTCTCTCTCTCTCTCTCTCTCTCCCTCTCTCTCTCAGTCTGTCTCTGTTTTTGTCTCTCTCTCTCTCTCATGCTGGAATCAAATTCAAATCCATATTTTCAGCATTTTCTACTGAGTTATATATCCATGCTGTTTGAAATGTCTTCAAATCAACTGAGTGTTCTTTGCAAGGGTCTCCTTCTCTTGTCTTTGGGGTATAGTTCTAGCAGTAAGCTCATTTATCAGAAGAAAAAGAACATGGTTATGTGAGGATATTATTCTTGGTGGTTTCTATGATAGCATATGGTGATGGGTCTCTCTGTCCAAAATTTCCCACTGGCCAGTTCCATGACCATGATCAAGACTTCTCCATCTGTAAAATAAAGTAAATGTTCCCAAGGGATTAGTCAAACTCCATTCATGGTTTATCCAGTGGAAGAAGAAAATGTCTGGTCATCTGAATATCCCATTATTAGACAGCTATGACCTGGTATGATTCACCAGAGCATAGTCCCCCTCCTCAAGAGACTGGAGTTCTGAAAATACAACAAGGGAATTAATATTACCTAACTGCAATCCTCCAAGCATCAGTGGGCTCTTAAGCACTCAGGTATGGCTAGCCCACCCAGAGGAAGTCTCTATGCTTTTTTGTTCTGGGTAAACAGACACATTTATTTCCAAGGCCCTGAGGCAACATGGCCAGAACAAAGACTCTAAGCTGTACTATGTAATGAGGAGGACTTCTGTCACGTATAAGAACCACTGCCAAAAATAATAATAATAATCTTGAAAGCAAGATGCAATATCCCAGCCCACTCTCATGGCCTGTGGCCGTACTGACTCACATAATGCAGTTACATCATCTCTGTACTGGTCTATATGCATCAGGTGGGCAGGTAATCAAGGATTCATGTTTACTGTCCCTCTGCAAACTCCACCCCAACCACATGTTTTCTGCTTCACTTTACAGCCACAAAGGACTGAGCCATGCATCAAGAGGGGTCCTACAGTTTCCAGAATAAACAAACAATTAAACAATTAGAAATGTATCTTTCCTATGAGGTACTTATAAGGGAGAGTAGAATCCAGATAAATGTGGCTAGTAAAATTATATGTGTCAATACCTCAAGTTCAGTCAAGTAAAGAAGTATCAACTAAGGTCATTATAAATAAGGGAGTAGGGAAGAGTACAAACAAAAAGGAACTATAAGGCACAGTCTTCTCTGTCAATGTACGTCTTGTCTCTCCCAGTTAGAAGTTGGAAATATAATCAACAAGAGGTTTCAGATCTCTAGGCAATGACATGGGTTATCCTATCATATTGTTTGTGATATCCCCTATTTTTCAGAGGGATAAGTAAGGCTAAAATAGATGAAATCATTTCTTCCCTGTTGTGCAGCTATTTTTTGGTCCTGAATACTACAAAGATGGAAGCTGAAGCACAGAGAAATTGAGCAAGATCAGGTAGACTAGATGCCTTTCTTGGCTCACTCACAATCCAAGGAAGAGTATCCCCAGGCTAGACCCCAGTTATATATCAGACTGTGGCTCTCATCTGAGTAGACAGGCTACAGGAAGACCAAGAGCCCAGAATGATGGTCTCTGTAGGGCTCAGCCAATTGTCTGTTAGACTCATTTGTCTGAGGTTCCGGAAGCCGTTGGATAGCACTTGTGATAATTAAAGAATCCCCACATATATTGATGAGCAACAGCTACATAAATAGCACAGCTTGGTATTTACAAGTGCCAGTTTTCTGCAAATATAGAATGTTGGCAGCTACTTCAGGCAATGTGTCCAAACTTGAGAGCTAGCATTTGTCTTCTAAAAGCTTTTCCAAGGGAAGCATAAGGTCACTTCCACCTATGACCCAGATCCATCAACTCATGGGGTAATATTCCATGAAGCAATTTACAGTCTGAAACAGGGAGCAGCAATCTTCAGTCTCATTGGAGTATACTCTTTTCTGACACCCAAGAAAGTATTTCAATGATTCTCAGCATCTGTTGAGAGACTTCTGACTCCCTTCAAATAAGCTGGAGTCTCTCAGCAAGTCTATAGGCTACAGAAGAAGCCAATGCTTGGTTGTCAGTGTAAATCAGCACTTCCCAAAATATTTTTGGAGGATGCTAGTGAGAGAAAGACACATAGGTATCATGCACAAAATGAGTATTCCTTACCAAAAAAAAAAAACAACTGATGAATAAAAGGTAAGATAGTCAATACCAAGTGTTGACAAGGATCTTATCTGTTGATGGAAGAATGTAATAGTTCACACTGTAAAAATCATTTGGCAGTATAAAACTGAACTTGTTCATACTCTATTATCCAGAAACTCCATTGCTGTACTTCAATAGTAGTATGCATATAGTTACAGAAAAAATATTAGACTAGCCAATGGAGTACTACTATAGTAGCCAGACACTGAAACAACACACAAAAGTGATAAAAATGATAAACTGTACTATGTTCAAATAAACACTACACATGGTAGCAATCAATAACATCAAATACAGTTGAATGCCATACAGTATTCTGGCAGGAACAGAAGAGTCCAGACTATATGATCCAGCTATAATAATACACACAGACAGAACTCAGAGCAGTGATGGAAGGCAGCACACGTCACTGTTCCATGACCATAATAGATAGCTGAGACAACTTGCAAAGCGAAAAGATTTATCTTGGCTCACAGTTTTGGAGGTTTCAGTCTGTGATTAGTTGGCCCTGTTGTTTTTGAACCCACAGAAGACAACACACCCGGGTTGAGGCATATTGTATAGCAAAGCTAGTTCACTTTATGTTTAGTGTGTGCCAGGCTCCCGCAGCTGCCTTTGAGAGTATTCCCTCAGTGATTAAAAGACAGTCACTAGATCCACCACCCAAGGTCTCCATCACCTCTGGTGGCATGAAACTGGGGACCAAGCCATTAGCATAAGGACTTTGGGAGACACCTATGACCTAAACAGAACAATGAGAATAACGGCAGGCCTCAGGTATTGGTGACGGCAACAGCGTCCTTGGCCGAGTTCTGTTGCTTTGGTTGCTAATTGCATAAGAGTATTCACTACTGTGAATTCATTCACGCTGTCAATTTGTAACATGAGTAATGTGCCCATTCTAATTAAAAAAGAAAGCATGATATCAGCCCAAAACATCATGGTATCATGCTATCATGGTAGACACAGACAGAGGGCCCATTCTGCTTCTCACCCCTTGCCACCTGCGGGCAACAGCCTGGGGTGAGAGACTATGCCCTAGGCAGGTTCCTTCATATCTACGTGGGCAGGTACGTGGTGGAACATCTGGACCACATGCTGGTGTATTCCACAGCAACGTTGATGGCTGACACACATTGGTCCTGAAAGCAGTGTGCAGCACAGCTGGCCCATGGACAAATCTCCTGTTAGCCCCTGCTGCACTACAGATCAAGCACTAAAGGCTCAGAGGCCTGATGGCTTACCCAGGCTACAGAGTGAGCCATTCAGCACAGAGCTGCACCTGGACCAAGGTCTCCCAACCTCCACGACTTATCTTCTAAAGAGTGTGACTCTTCAGCCAGAAAGGGAACAAAGCAAGCAATACCCCCATGTGCTTCCTTAGCACAACCTGAGCTACCCACAGTTAAGGGAAGCCCTCAGCATGTACAGTGCTCTGCCCTCTGAGGATCCATCTTAAATGCAAATGAGTTCTCCCATCTGTCCTAAATTGCAAACCGGCAAGTAATGTGAACTCCCCCATATACATCCTCCTGCATCCCAGCCTGTGAGGGGCAGAGGCAGAGGCATGGCGAGGAGAACACCATCCCATGTGTATATGTGCTAACACAAGACTAGGCAAGGCCTGTTTCCTGACTTCCCACCCTCTATTTTAATCAGCTGCATTCACGGATAGTTTTGCCTTTGATTCACTTCATTTTCAAAATTATTCTCAGCAATGGAAAAGGAAATTGAGGGGAGAGAAACAGAACCTCACTGGTGGTTCCTTCCTTTACTGGACAGTCTTCCAAGATTCGTCACAGTCACCAAAGACCAATTACAAGGATTAAGGAAGAGGAAATCTATTTTAATAACATGTCACTTTAAGTAGATTTACAATGTATGGGCCTTGAAGCAATTTTCAAACTAATATTCTCCCCTACTCCGTCCTCTTCTTGTGAGAAAACCTTCCAGAACCATCCTTGTTAGGAACTGGGGAGGCAAGTGAAGACTTGGAAGGCAGGTCTTTTAAAAGACACACACACACATGACACAGAGAGCTCACATGTTCTGATTTAGAAGCAGCTTTTTGCTCTATACCTCATAGGGAACACATTTTGCTTAAACCTTTTAGGCTAAAACCCTATGATGGAATCCTTTTATACAGCAAAGAACAGCCTGTGTGAAAGACTGTACAATAATAGCAGTCCTCAAGCTGCCCCAAGCTCCCGCCTCCAGAGGATATGCTGGAGCTGCTTTGAAGTCCCAGGGTTCCCGGTTCACTTTTTGTGCTCTGGAAAATAGGTCTCCTGCCCCACCCATCCTGGCAATTCTGGCTTCTCTCTCATTCCTTGTGCCCTTTTATGGTAAAGTTGAAACTTGAAGACTTATTTTTTTAATTATGAGTGTATTTATGTATGTATGTGTACATGCACACACTCATATGTATCTGTGCATGTGTGAGTACAAGTGCCTACTGAATCCAGAAGAGAATATCAGATACTCTGGAGCTGGAGTTACAGGCAGTTTTAAGCTGTGGTTGCTGGGAACTGAACTTGAGTCCTCTGCAAGAAGAACATATATTGTTCTCAACCATGGAACCATCTCTCCAACCTCCAAGTTTGAACTTTGAAAAGTATCTGCCCAATGGCAGTGCCTTCTTCATCACTCCCCAGGCCCATTCCAGTATCAAGAATGGACGCAGCTTGTATGTAGCAAATGGTAGCTCAATACCCAAGTGGGTACACCAGTAAGGGGAACAGGGACTATTTTGGACATGAATTCAATGGCTGACTCTTCGACCTCCCCGCCCCCTGAGGGAGGAGCAGCCTTGCTAGTCCACAGAAGAGGACATTGCAGCCATTCCTGAAGAGACCTGATAAGCTAGAGTTAGACGGAAGGGGAGGAGGTCCTTCCCTATCAGTGGACCTGGGAAGGGGCAGGGAGGAGATGAGGGAGGGAAGGATGGGATAGGGAGGGAATGTGGGAGGGGGCTACAGATGGGATACAAAGTATATAATGTGTGATTAATATGAAATAAAAATGTTAAAACTAAAAAAATAAAAAAAAATGGACACAGATGCCCTCATCTCCTTTCCAGTGCCTCTCCAGCCAGAACCACAGACAACCTAGCACCTTGGATTTAAGGCTCTTAGTATACACAATAAGACTGCATTGGTAATTTCCAGAAGACCTCTATTCAAATAAAAAAATAGGACCTGCGTTGATTGGATTTTTGTTTTTGTTTGTTTGTTTTAATTTGAGCAGAGACCGGTTGGACCTCCCACCTGGGATGTCAGGAGGTATGCTCAGGGCGCTATCTGTCCTGCTCTGGGTCCTCCCATACTCTCTTAGCTTTGAGATCAGTAGCTGCAGCATGCCCTGGGGTGTATGTACCACGCATAGGCTGCTGGGTTTGCCTGTGGGTTCAGGGAGCAAGGACAGAAGGGGGAAAGATCCTCAATTACTGTTTCTCAGTAGTTTACCTCGTGTGAGCCAAGCCCATGGCAGTACCATGTGAGAATCCAAGAGACCACTCCCAGCAAAGCATCTGCCAATCAGTAATGAACAACTTCGTAGCAATAGCGGTATTCTTGCTGCCACCTGAAGCCAGGTGGAAAGAGACATGGAGGCAGAGGAACAATGAGGATCAAGCAGAATCCAAACATAGCACCCCCCAAAAAAGAAACGTACCTTAGCAGGTGTGGAACATTGAAAACAGAGTGAAAATTGCCCTCCAGTCTATTCAGAAACCTTAGGGATATGAAGTCTGGAGACTATGCTTCCAAGTGTTTATTAGACACTGAAAATATATGCAGTAGTTCCCTTTATTCCCAGTTTCACTTCCTCATTATTCAAGGACGCACAAACAAGTTATGAGGTATGAATATCAGGGAGTTTTACAGCACGGGAAAAGGCTGGAGCCATTCCAGGGTATCCTGCTAGGGACATGAATCAACATTGTAGCATGTGTATGCTGTGTGTGTAACCCACGCATTAGAGACTTGGCCTCCTGGGTTAGCAGATGGGCCTCCTTGTTACCTCGGGTTTATGTTCAAGAGTCCCCACTTTAACGGCTCCAAAGGGCAAGAGGAATGAAGCTGGTGACTTGGATTCACCAAAGAAAAGCCATGAAGTGCTTCCTTTTAGTAAGAAAGTTAAATGTTCTTGGCTTAATAGTATACAATTAGCACAGTCTCCAAGTGGGTTCCCTAGTGATGGGAACAGGGACTGTCTCTGATATGAACTCAGTGGCTGGCTCTTTGATCACCTCCCCCTAAGAGGGGAGCAGCCTTACCAGGCACAGAGGAAGACAATGCAGACAGTCCTGATGAGACCTGATAAACTAGGGTCCCCTATCAGTGGACTGGGGAAGGGCATGGGAGAAGAAGAAGGAGGGAGGATGGATTTGGGAGGGGATGAGGAGGGGGCTACAGCTGGGATACAAAGTGAATAAATTGTAATAAATAAAAATAAATTTAAAAATAAATGGTATGGTAATGAAAAAATAGTATACAATAGAGGGATGCTTGTGGTGGGGATTGGCAGGTAGCAAATGAATTCACCTGTGAGACCAGCTTTTTAAAACATTTTTATTTTATATTAATCACAGGTTATGTACTTTGTATTCCAGCCGTAGCCCCCTCCCACATTCCCTCCCTATCTTCCCATCCCTCCCTCATCTCCTCCCTGCTCCGTTCCAAGTCCACTGATAGGGGAGGACCTCCTCCCCTTCCATCTAACTCTAGCTTATCAGGTCTCTTCAGGGAGACCAGCTTTTTTAAATGGCAAGTTTACTGAATGCACTACAAGAACACAGTAGCCAGGCAGTAACAGAATTGCCAACCTAAGATGACAGTTGTATCTGCTTTTAGTGGGAACTGTCTCCTTTGGGTGAGGGTGGCCTGCCATGCAGTTCCCATCATTAATCAACATTTAATTCCTCTTTGGGAGTGGGCTTGCTGGACAGCAGCTTTGTGGTGCCAAATCCTGGTTCAGTTTGATTGGTTACACTCTGACGGTCACTGAGAGGAACTTATTTTTCTAGTTTCTCAGTCCTATCTTCTCTCTACCTTCCCAATGACAAAACATCAAACACCATCCAGAAATTGGTTGGAAGTCTTTTCTTCAGTAGCTTCTACAAGCTTAGTAAGAGTGACACATAGGCACTGCCTACCTGTCGTTTGTTATTGTACTAGGACCTTGAAAAGAGAACCTTATGTACAAGTGATTTGGGTAGAAGTTCTGTGTTGCTTGATCTAAAGGATTCATGGGATTGGGGCTTCTGATGGTAGAGGCTGAAAGACTTGGTGAAGCACCATTTGGTGATGGAATTATTAAAACTTAGGGGGAAATGTGATGAGTAGATCAAATGTAAGCGCCAAATTAAGTGCAAGAAGTAGGCAGGTGGCTGTAAGTGGTCCCAGGAAGGAGAATAGCAAGATTCCTACAACCAGACATTTGTTTTAAAATCCTGCCATTCAAATCCTCCCTTTGCTCCTTCCCTCAAATGCTCCACATAGTTGGTCATGTTTTGGAGATCTGACTGTGATTGTCCAGTTTCGTTGATGTGAAAGCACCATTCTTCCTTTAGCATGGCATGTGTTCCTCCATGAACAGCAGTCAGCAGAGCGGAGCCGGCGAGTCTAAACTAAAACTAGAGCAGTAAATGAATGAACCACTCCCATGTTATTGAAAGCTCTTGGGTGGGGTGGGGTAATGGCTCTGTGGATACAGTACTTGCTGTGCAAACCTGAAGATCTGAGTGTTAGTCAGTAGAACATGTAAAAACCAGACACTGTGGCATACGCTGTCATACCGGTGCTTGGAGGGTGGTCATAGGCAGATGCTGGGGGCTGGCTGGCTAGTCACTCTGCCATATTGCAAGCTACAGGTTCAGTGACAGGACTGCATCAAAAGAAACTAAGATAAATGATCAGTTGAGGAACATATCCCAAATTCAACCACATGGGCTATTGCAATACACGCACGCACAGAGAGACACACACACACCAGTATAACACACACAATTGAAAAAAAAAAGTTTTTTGTTGGGTTAGTGTAGTTACTTGGTTTGTGAGTTCCAAAGACTGCCTTTTGGCAGAAAACCTTGCTTCATAAACTCCTATCCGTGCCTCTTTGATGAAGGTAAGCCAAACTACCAACTGTCAACTAAATAGTGTTCTTTCAGTTCAGAACAGACAGAAACATAATGATATTGGTGCTAAATGGGATTTGGGGAAAACTATCTGCCAGGATTTTTGCTCTTGTCCAGTCTGCTTGGGGGCAGAAACGGGTCTGGGTATATATGAGCCTCAGGATTTAACTAGGCAGCAAAAGCAAGATTGAAGTATAGGATGCTTTCAATAACCTAGAAGGTTGGGAACCACTGATGCCCCCTTAGAGGCTTAAGGAAGCTGTGAAAGAGGAGTGTCTTGAAGCAGTTTGTGCTCTGATGAGCAGGTTTCAATAGGGTCCCAACCCAGATCTCTATGGGATATAGTCATAACCATTTCATTCTGGAGCTGTCGAACTATGGAAGTAAACATAACCAACCAGTAGAGAAGTCAAGGATCAAAATAAGCAGTCCTATTAGCCAGACAGGAGAGTCCAACCTGGCCACACCCACTAAATAATGACTAGAAAGGTTGTTAGTGAAAATCAACAACAGATGGATGCTTGTGATGAGGAAAATGCTCTGCCTGGTAGGGAAGACAACAGGAAGGCGAGAGCTTATTGTATCTGGGAGTGAGAAGTTTAAGTTCCTGAGAGCCATCGTGAGACAAGAAAGAATCAAGATAAGAAAGACATGGGGTTCTGGGGGTCCCCATGACCTGACACCTGTAAGAGAGCTGTGTTTTAAGGGGGTGAATTGTACTGTGTTTTGAAGACAGCGTAAAGTACAGTGTAGGTGGAGTCTAAGGGTGAGTGTGACAGACCCAGCTTGGATAAAGATGCTCTCAGTGAAAAAAGTGGAGACATTCAACAGAAAATTGAATTTTTCCATATTCAGAATCAGACAAATGAGTTTCAACAAAACAGTGGAATACCTTTAAAGGTGTTTGGTGATAGTCAGCAGAGAGTTTGTGTGGTGGGGCCTGTGTATGGCAGAGCTGAGTGTCACTGAGTAGTCATTCCTCATGAGAAAAAGCCAGAGGAAGGGGTAGAAGCTCCAAGTCCTGGGCTTATAGATTTACATCCCAAGGTTGGCCCTGGAAGTGCCTTCAGAGAGAAAGTGTAAGTCCTTGGCTGGCTTTTGCTTCCTGTTTGTTTCTTCTTTTTCTGTGTAAGGCTGAGCTGTGTCTCACCTGTGTGTACCCAGGTAATAAGTGCCTGGAATTTGACAGTCATTGGAGTACATAATAACATTGTGTGTCTTACTAAATGGGGTAAACTTGTCTTCTTGATTGACCGCCTTTGTGGGTCTTTTGGAATGCTGGGCTCTCCAGATCAGATGACAACCTTGGGTGAGGCTGATAGAAATCTGTTTGTAACACTAATTATTTTACTGTTTGGTTATAATCTCTGATGAGCATTTCAGGTCATATAAAACCTTTTCTCGTTGTATTAAGTGAATTTCATTGCTGCTTCGTCTTAAAGTGGTTTTCTTTGCTTTTCTTTTCTTTTGTTTGCTTGTTTTTTTCTTAGTCCCCACCAGTTTGATCATTAACTCTTGGATGCCTGGACTCAAGCTAGGGTAAGGCTTAGGATAGAAATCTTGAATAACTGTTTTGCTTTAAAGCAGCAGCAGAAAAAAATAGTAAGACAGGGAGGTAGAAATCTGACTTTGCAGAATCACTCATGAAATACATAAAAATAAAAATATCAAATCATAGACACAGACTAACAGCCAGACCAGCAGACAAAAAGTCATATAAAAATTACATGAAAATGGGCATAAACACTGTAACAAGAAACTCCAAAAACATGTAGCATAATTATGCATAATCAGAGTATACTACAAAAAATTATTTACATCTCAAAAACATAGAGATAGGTTAAACATAGAATGCTTAACCTAAACATTGAGTAGGGAACTATCAATAAGTCAGACTTCCTATGTAGACTGTGGTTAAGGAAGTAAGCCTCTTAGTGCTGGCCGGAAATGGTGAGGCAGAGTGCTAGAATTGGTGCCCATTTATATAGGGGGAGAGAATTGATGTCATTTTAAGGAACACAAGACCTTCTCTGGATCTATCTATTCTTAGAATTGACACTAATTCTTCAGGACTCATTAGATGGTGAGTCTGAAACGATACATGGGTTTGTTCCATGTTGAGATAGATCTATGACCCTAGTTCCTAAAGAGTCTTCCTTTTGGGAGAGAGAAGTCCAAGGTGTCCACTTTCAAAAGAGAACATCCCACCTTTTTGAAAGAACCCCCTGACAAGGCATCCCCGAGGCATGCAAGGTAGGACTTTTAAGACCTCAAAGTCCTAGGACAAGAACATTATGTGTTCAGGTTTGGAAAGGGGAAAACACATTTGATGCTGTAGGTAAGTCCTCAGGTGAATGAAATCAGTCTTTGGAGCACTAGCCTAAAAAAAGGAGAATACACAGCTGCTGCTATTGCTGCTGCTGTTGCTGCTGCTGCTATTGCTGCTGCTGTTGCTGCTGCTGCCATTGCTGCTGCTGCAGCTGCTGCTTACTACAGGCTGGGAATAGGGTCTGAGCTGAGAAAAAGTAAACAGCCCTCTCTCCCTTGTGGCTAAAGAGTTCAACCACCCTGTCCCTGACATTCAGATCCTGCCAAAGTGTTGCCTTGGCTGGAGACTCTTAGTTGCCAGGGAATGAGGAGCCTTCCACTGAAAGAACTATTAAAGAAGTAAGTCTCTTGTTCCCGAGGGCTGTGGGAGTTTATGCAAGAACGGGGAAAGCTCTCGAGGCTCACTGAAGAAGGCTCTGCTTCTTTCGACTTATTCTGGAGAAGTCGACCTAAGGACAGTAATTCTCCATTAGGGATACTCAGCTGATTAGAATCCAGGCCTAAGGCCTCCAGGTAAGAGCACCAGGGTTTGGTTGGTTGGTTGGTTGGTTGGTTGGTTGGTGGGTTTGGATGGATTTTGTTATTGGTGGTGGTGGTGAGTTTTGAGATTGAAAAAAAATTGCTTCTTTCTGTTTTTTTTTCCTCCTGTTCCTTATGACTACAAGATGAGCCTGAAAAGTTGGGTAAGATCTGAGTTTAGGACTTCATAGTCATGCCAAGAGGAGGGCTGCCTCCAAAAATAAGAGTGGGAGAATTTTTTTTAGTAAATAGATGTCAGTAATGCCTTCATTGCAATAATTGTGTGAGATTTCAGCCCAGACTCAAGCTATGTCTGAAGAAAAATAAATGAAATGCACTGAAGAGATGGCTATTGACTGAACTGGATCAATCAATCAAACACTATAACAAAATACCTGACAGGCTACTTAGGAAGTGAAGGGGCTCCTGCTCTCAGATTCTAGTCCAAGAATTGGCTGGCCTTGTTTGTGCCTTTGGGGAGAATACACACCATGGCAAGAGCACATGTTGAGAAGGGGTACTCATGTCATAAGCCAGGGAGCAGAGCCAAACCAAGATCCCCTGAACACAGCCTCCAGTGACCTAGGGAGCATCCAAAAAAGTTCCTCTTCTTAAAATCCATGGCATATCTCAATACCAGCTTCCTGTGGACCAGGCCTTTACATATAGACCTCTAATTGACACTATCTCTATTGACACTATAGCAGAGGGAGGACGGAGTCCTTCATAATTTGCCTACAGGAAAGAACAGATTATCCTTGGAAGAGCAACCTATGGCAGAAATTGGACAGTATGTGGAGTGAAACAGGTTCAGTCTGGCTGGGTCATCCACAGCAGGGTAAACCACAAGAATGACTGATGTCCCATAGGCTTGGTTTTCTTCATCTATGTAGAAGGCAATGTGGTACCTGCTGGGAGCTTCAAGGAATGGAGGAAAAGGTTGTAGTTAAGAGACTTAGCACCTAAGGCACTTAGCACCATGCCTGAGATAGAGTGAATGTTAGATACATGAGGTTTTTATTGTAGTTATCCTTATCCTATTCTTCAAATGACCCAGCAAAGTCTATTTTTACTCTTCCCATTAGTTGGGTTAAAAGACAAAAATTCTGTTAGATGAACTCTAGTCTTCAGGTTCATGCACTCTGTGCATGACAGTAACAAGACACTGTGAACAGGTGCCTCAGCGTTACAGGGTGTTCCTGCGGGAGGTGGTGTAAGGAAGAATAAGAGTGGCTTTCTCAGAGAGTACGAGTTCTGCTTTGAAATACTGTGTCATGAACAAGGTTGAAGTAGTCACAGATCCCGTGGATGAGTTTGAGCCTCTAGCAGGACCGTGTGCCCTTCATTCTACAAGTGTGTATCAGAGTCCTAGGATGAGTCAAGCTGTGACAATGTTGGGATTACAAAGACCAGTGAAACTCCAGATTGAGCCAGAATGCTGTTGACACAGGAGGCTGTATGACAGGTTTCTTTTGAGGGACCACAGGGAAAGAATGCTCTAACCTGGCTGGCTGGGTGCTGAGATGAAGCACTGTGTGCTACATTCTAGATGGTGCTTGAATTGCTTCCAGTTCAGACTCCTAAAGGTTGTACTGGTGCTCTTTGTAAAGTCAGTCCCTGCCAGGTACAGCTGATGGCCACTCAGAATGGGTTCATGTGAAAAAGAACTGGGCAGTCTTCCTGCGCTGTCCCCAGAGGCCGCAGGTATGTCCCTGCACTGCTGTCATGCAGCACACTTCTTCAGCTTTTCATTGTCAGGTGAAGAGTCTTGATGTTTCCGAGGCCCATCAGAGAGTCGAACTCATTATATCCATCATGCTTCATCTCCGGCCAGAGATAATCTCATCCTTCACCTTAACCACCCACATGAGTCAAGTCCTTTACCTCCAAAGGCGTGGGGCTCCTTCCCAAGATCAGAACCACCATGTGAACAGCTAGTTCTTAATGTTTGAAGTTGTTAGAATGCATAACCTGGAGCCTTAAGCAAAGCAGCACTCTCAGCTAGGACCTCTGAGATGCCTCAGTTTGCATTTGGCTCCATAGGTGATAAGAAACAGATTTCCCAGAAGAAGGTACTTTTCATCCTCTGCCTGGATTTTGAGAGTCCACTGTCTGCTGAGGCACTGCAGTAGAATCAATGGACAGCTTGAACAGAAGCACAAAAGAAGCATGAAAGGGTCTGCTGAAATTCTAACACTTCTGCATGGAAGTAGGAAGGCCAGTCTCTGAGTGGCATCAGACTGAAATTCATAGGGATAAAGGCAGTGACAAGAGAAATTGGTAAACCTCACATCTGAAGTTCCAGAGGCAGGGCATTTCTCAGCAAAGGATAATAGCACACTTTGAAATTAGGTGAGCATCTGATGTACATCAGTGCAAAGTGGTAATAAAGGCTGGACTAATGTGCCCAAGCCAAGGCTCAGATGCCACTTCCTTCTCTTCCCCATCATATCCAAACAGTCAGCCCAATGAACCTTGAGTAGAAAATTACTAATGAGGGTCACTCAAGGAAGCACTATGCATTTGAACTCTGACCTCAGATTCACTTCCTTAGGGACATAGGGCACTTAACAGGAGATATAGAAGCATGGGAAAGAGATACAGCTGCTGCTTCTTAGCACTGGCTCCAAAGAGTAAGAAAAAGTAAAAATGGGTAGGTGCTTCAGGTTTTTGTTTTTGTTTTTGTTTTTTTTCCAAGATCTGCTGGAGAAAAATCACGTGGGGTTTAAGAACATTGCAGCCCTTTTGTTTGGCTGTTGCTGCTTACTAGGTTCCAAGGGGTGAAAAGTAGGAAATACTTATGGAACACGCAGGCCAGAGCTTACAGTGGATGGGGAGGCTCTGGAGTGAGAGGACTCTGTAGGAGCAGACCCTTAGCTGGCAAGCAGCAGAGCTCCAATGCACACAAGCAAGTAGGAGGAAAGGGATTCCCGGAGCCCGCGTGCTTAGGTCAGTTCTCAGCTCCTGGCCTCTGCTGGGCTCCACCTCAGAGGCACTCCCCCTGAAGTGCCTCTGGCTGGCCTGGCTTCCCCATTTGCACAGTCACTGTTCCCTATGCAGATCTTGTTTAATTAAGATCAGATAAAATGGCTGCTTTTTTTTTTTTTTTTTTTTTTTTGGCTCTTGCTCCCATGTGGAGTTGAAAGGAATCAAACAACTAGGTCAGCCATGCTCCTGGGCTCTGAAAGGAGAGTGATGTTAGCATGTCTCCCTGAGACAGGGGGGTGGGGTAAGGGTCTGGGTCACAATACTGTGCCAACCATCCCCATGCCCCTAGCATATTTATAAGACCCCTTAACCCCTGTATATCACAGTTTTTCTGTGTCTCTGGGCCAAGGGCAGTGACAAGTTTGGGGCATGTGCTTTTTCAGGGTCATGGAAGAGACTTGAACTATGGGAGTTTCATTTTCGCTGTCACCAATGCAGCTCAGTTGATTACTGGAATGCTTTCCAACCCTGCGGAGCTTTCTGCCATCATCTTGGTTTTGCTAATGTTGTTTGAAAGTAGTAGACTATAAGCCAAATTTCATCAGCGTCTCAAACAAAACTCTCAGCCAGAGGGACAAGGGACATGCTTGCTACACCTCACCCCTTCTCACCCTTACCAGCCCCGACCCCCTCACCCCTTCTCATCTCTACCAACCCCCACCCCCTCACCCCAACAAGGTAGACTCGTGGAATGTGAAGAATGGCTGAACATAGTTTGAAAATCCTGCCTTGATTTTCTGGATTGTCAGACTAAAGACTTTAAAGAATGACTTGTTGAACTTAGTTGAATGTTAGCGTTTCCCTGGGATTCTCACTGTCTTTCCAAGAGCTGGGAGTGTAAGCATGTACTGCTCCACCCAGCCATACTAGTGGCTCTTTTTCATTAATTTATTTATTTGTTCATTATACATCCCACTCCCTCCAGCCCTCCCAGCCTCGCTCTCCCACCCACTTCCCCCCTGTACCAAGTAACCCTGGCACATCAGGTCACATCAGGACTAAGTGTCTCATCTTTCAATGAGGCAAGACAAGGCAGCCTTGCTAGGGAACAGGAATCCAGAGGGAGCCAACAGAGTTCAAGTCAGACCCACACCCTGCTCCAATTGTTAGGGGAGCCACTTGAGGGCCAAAAGCCCATCAGCTTTTATTGGTTGGTGGTTCCGTCTCTATGAGCCTCCGTGAGCCCAGGCTAGTTGGCTATGTAGGTCTTCTTGTGCTGTCCTTGACAACTCCAGCTCCTTCAGTCCTTCCCTCTTTCACAAGACTGAGTTCCATCTAATGTTTGGCTTTGGGTTATCTGTACATGAAGCCTCTCAGATGACCATTATGCTGGGTTCCTGTCTACAAGGATAGCACAATCTCATTAATAGTGTCAGGTGTTGAGTCTCTCCCATGGGGTGGGTCTCAAGTTGGCCATTCCCTCAATCTCTGTTCCGTCTTTTATCCCTGCACATCTTGTAAGTAGGACAAATTTTGGGTCGAAGTTTTTTTGGGTGGGTTGGTGTGCTTCTCACTGCGTTGGAAGTCCTATTTGGCTACAGGTCACTTCAATCTGAGTATCCCCCACTGCTAAGAGTCTCAGCTAGGGTCACCCCGTATCTTCCCAGGAAACACCCCATCCCAGGTCTATAGCTTGTCTCAGAAATGCCCCAACCCCAATTTCCCTTCTCTCTCCTAGCTCTCTTACCCCCATCCCTACTCTCTCTCAACCTGATCCCTACCCCTTGTCCCATTCCCCTCACCCCTCTCTCATCCAGTTCTTTCAGGTACTTCCAACTTAGCAGTTCTCTGACGCTCTGTGTCATAATTGCACAGCACTCAAACCATCTGCCTCCTAGCCTGGTCCCTCTCTAGCTTCTCCTTGGTCTGAAATTGGAGCTTCCCATCCTGCAGCCACAGAACCTGAAAGCCTAGTTACCATCTGTAATATCAGTATCTGTCTTGAATGATTAGTCTACCAATGGGTTTTCTCAGTGTGGTTCCTGGACCGATGATTTGCATATTACCAGAATTCTAAACAGAATACAAATTTCAGGCTCCACCCTGATCCTCAGCAAGATCTCAAAGAGACATACATGCATGTGACAATGTGAGTGCCAAATGGCTGTTCACTCTCTCTTTCCTTCTCCTGCTGCCCATACCCTAGGGGCTCTGGCTGAGTCTACTGCAGTCAGCTCACTTCCAGGTGGGGCAGCCCTAGTTAACACCATCCTCCAGAGTCTTTATGGGGTTAAGGCAAAGCCCCCCATCCCTTCTCCCTCCACCCACCTGCTGTGCCTCAACCTGAGCACCATTTCTCTCAGCTGAGGGTTAACTCCCTCCAGGCTGCCACCTTTGACCATCCAAGTCGAGCCTTGTTGGTATGAGCTGGTAGCATTCTGAACTTTTCCTTTGGTGACTATGATTACTATGTGAAATTATACATGTTTTGTAGGATTTTTTTGATTGAAGTCTCTCTCCCCATTTCTTAATTTTCTTAATATTATGGACCATATAGGTTTCTTTCAACATTCCACACCTAGGGTCTACCTGAAAGCTTGATGCATGCTAAATGCCCTACAAGGTTTAAACTAAGTGAAAGAAAGTACAAAGTATGCGAGCTACATGACTCGAGTGATTAGATTTTTTTCTAGAAAATAAACAAGAGGAAGCATTCCAGTGGTCACCGAAGGTGGGACTGGGAGTGCCTATTCATTGCAAATAGATTTGGGGAAATTAGGGAACTATTCTAGGACTATTGTCACAGTTTCATTGTTGTATAAATTTATTAAACCATAACTATTTTGTTGCAAATTGTAGCATCTAAACTATAACTCAGTAAAGCTCCAAAAAATGAATGCAGTGCAATACAGGGAACCAGGGTCACAGGCAACTGTGGCTACATGGCCACTGTCATACTCTCCATTCTTTTCTCTCCAGTGAAGGGTTGCCTGTGCTCAGCAGCTGGGTGAATGACCAGGCTTAAAATAAGGACCTCCCCAAGTCTCCCTGCCTTGCGCCTATGGAGATGCAGATGCTGAAAGGGCAGAGCCCAGGCAAGAGAAAGATTCATGATTTCCAATAACCCTCAGCCTTGGCTATAGCTCTCAACTGTCTCTAATTAGAGTAGTCTCCTTTGGGCTTAGGCTAGAATCAGGGCATCTTTGTAGTTATCACTGCAGATGTTAGCCAATAACCATGTATTAGAATTACGGCATGGTTCATCCCCGAACACCATCGGAAAGGAATTCCCAGCTTTGTTTGGTACTTTAGAACTATTCTTCCTTCCTTTTTTCGTCCTCTGCAGGTAGTTTCAGGTCAAGGCAATGGGGTTAGTTCCCTTTTATGTCTTGTCTGAGTCCTTTTAGACAGCTATTTGGAGGAAAGCATGAAGGTACATGGTATGAAAGATCTCTTAATGGACCAAGCCTAAGAATGTCACCCATCCCTTCTGCTACCTCATTTTTGACTGATTGTAATTCAGTCACATGGCAGCTCCTAACAACGGGGGGTTGCTGAACTATCTCTCATGTGTCTGGGTAGCCACTTCTAGCTGAGATCTTTATTCCATGTTTAAGGGAGCACAAGAACATGTTAAATAGCTAAACAGGTCTCTACCTAAACTGGGTTCCAGTTAACAATCCAGAATGAATGCATCCAAATGAAGCATACTATTCTCCTATGTCAGAAGTTGACACAGCAGAACTAACACATCAATTGTGACCAGGAGGCACAATGCATTTACTGTCTACAACTCAAAGCCTTTTTAAAAAGTGTGTGTGTTTATGATGTGTGTTTGTGTATGTACATCTGTATGATATATGAGGAAGCAGACATACACACTAGTATGTATGTCTGCTATTGGCTAAAATCTGCAGTAATAGCTACAAAGATGCCCTGGTTTTAGCCTGAGCCCAGAGGAGACCACTCTAGTTAGAAGCAGTTGAGAGCTATATGGTGTGGTAGTCAGAGCACAATTTCTATGTCACTCTTTGCTTTCTACCTCATCTGAGGCAGGGTCTTTCTCTTGTTTGACACTGCATACACCAGGCTAGCTGTCCTGCCGGCTTCGGGGACTTCTCCTATCTCCAGCTTTTCTTGTTATAGATATGCTGGGATTGCCATGCATATGACCATGCCCAGCTTTATATAAGTTGTGGGAGCTTGAATTCAGATCCTCACATTTGCATGGCAAGCATTTTACCCAGTGAGCCATCTCCCTACCTAATCTCCAAACCACTGACTCTTAGAAACCATTTACCTGGCCAATCAATGAGCAGTTAGAGGACTCAGGTTGTTTCAGGCATGAGACAAGCTGTCATAATATGATGTCCAAGCATGTTTGAAAAATAAAACATGGGCAAAGTGCCTGCCACAAAGTCATAAGGACCAGGGACTGGATTAGCCTGCACTAACATAAAAATTATAGACAGAGTTGCACATGTCTGTTACCCAGGACATAAAGAGATCCCCAGAGCTCACTGGTCAGCCAGTTCTAGCCAAATTTATGAGAAATGATAAGCTCCAACTTCTCGAGAAAAGAAAACTGCAAGGTGAAGAACAGTAGAGGAAGATGCCTAGTATGGTCTCCACAGATACCCTCTTGTGCCCACATATACATTTATATGCACATGAATACATACATAGACATACACCACACACAGAAAGAGCAAAACAGGAAATATGAGAAAATTTGAACAACCTTTAAGAATGACTAGTTTGAATCATCAAAGTCATATGAGACGTTGTTTGGATGTTCCATTAGGAGAGCACAGAGCACAGCTTCTGACCTAAGACTAGTCCTCGTCTATGGACAATAGACCTCCTTTTCCACTAAATTCACAGCTTTGAAAAAGATGAGTTTGTGTTAAATCACAGATATTGTTTGTCCTATTTATCAAGAAAAAGTGTGTTTGAGAGGAATACAAACAAGGCTTTGAATCACAAAGCTTTTGAATCACCCAAACAGCAATTACTGAATTTGATCTTGAAATTTTTCTGAAAGTTAGTTCCTCCATGCTATTCTAGATGGAACACAAGAATTACAGTAATTTCATTTTTTCCCATTCATTTTTTTTCTTTCTTGTGTATTTCTTTTTTGGTTCTTTAAAATGAGCAGATACTCTGTGTGTTTTGGTTCATGCCTGGACTTAGGGGGCAAACCGTGAGGATTGCCATATGTTTGAGCTATCCTTACCTACATTGCAAATGCTGGGTCAGCTGGAGCTACAGGGCAAGACCCTGTCTTTAAGTAAGTAAGTGGGCAACAGGTAGAACATTATAGAGGAAAAGCAGTTATTCCACTCACGGCATTTCAGACCACACCAAGCAGCACACAGAGTGTTCTTGAGCTGTAATTTGCTGAGTGCTACATTAGTGAGAACTGGACAGATCTCAAGATAGGAGAAGACTGAGTCTCTCTGGGAGACTGCAACAGAGTCATTTTGAAGGATTTCCTTTAGTTCATGAAGAGACACCAAAAGACAACCAGAAATGGAAAGAAATTGTGCCTTCTTTGTCTGTGTCTCACAACACAAATCACAACTGGGGAAAGATAAACTCCCTCTCCCTCTCCTGCCCTCCCCATCCCCCCTGCTCTCCCCTTCTTCCTCTCTCCCTCTCTCTTTCTCTCTCTCCACCCCTCCCTCTTTGTGTGTGTTTTAGAATGAAGATGTTCATGTACAGAGGAAAACAAAAGATGCATTTTTCTTCTATTTCCATTTAAACATTAGCAGAATGACATCATCATAATTAGGTTTAAGGCCAACACAATGTCTTTCTGCCTTTACATAAGATATAGTTACTTCCCTTCACTTTTATGTTCTGACAGACCCTTCTGTTGCACATGGGTAGGAAAAGTGCCCCTTAGTCTATTTAAGAGAGGAAATGCCTTCATAGCTATAACCAATTAAGGAGCAATATTGAAAAAAATTAAAGTGAGATAGTAATTAAGAGAAGATGAGGCTGAGGGCAAGGGTGGAAAGTAAAGTGGCCCCAAGTGGGCTGTGAGGTCTGACAGCAAGTGTTGAGGAAACAGGACACACAGTGCTGAGCAGACTCTGTCTTGAGAACCAATCAGGCTATAGGCAACGGAAACCTCCACTAATAGTGCCTCATCTCACAGTGGTATAGGAAAGAAGTCCAAAGGAGCCAGCGGCTTCCTAACTTCCCAGTCCCTCCATCTCTCCATCCCTTAGCGAAGCTCCCCTTTGCTCTCTTTATTTCCAAATGGAGGGTAAAAAGATTATTGACTTTGGAACATCAAACCCAATAATCTGGTAAGGCAGGGTATGGGAATCAAGGATCTTGCTTATCCTGCCTCAGACCCTCACCTCATGGCCAGCAGATGCCACTGTGACAAAAAGTTCCACAGAGCAACTGTAGAAAGTTTTATTCTGGCCCATGGTTGGGGTAGCACTTTCAATTTATATGGTGGAATGGCTCGGTGGTGACAGGAGCTTGGCAGAGTTCCTCACACCGCGGCCGGGTCAGGAAGCGGAGCTGTGGGAAGCAAAGCTACCAGAGGTAGATATGACCTTCAAGGCCCTCTTCCAGTGAGTGGTCCAAAGCTGGCAGCCAGGTCCATCATCTCAGCGGCTCAACAACTACCCAAACAGATCATCAGCTGGCTCTCGGATTCCACATTTCCCTTCCTTCTATGGTTCTGTCAAAAATCCTGACTCAGCAAAGAGAGCAATAACTAACACAAGGAATAATGACAAGGTATTAGTGACAAGGTCTGCTGTGGTAGGCCTATGCAGGTGACCATTTTAGGGATGATGAATAGCAAGATCCTTGTGGAGGAAGAACTCATGGCCCTGAAAGGAGCAATACCAACTATATAAAAATCCTCAGAAATTAAAAAAGCAAGTGGTGTTATTTTAAAGTTATCCCCACACTTGCCTTCCTTCATGTCGCACCCATACGGCCTTCTGTTCTGTGTGTGGTGGCCACAGAAAACTTCCTTGGTGGAGTTGCTGTAATGAGCCCTGCATCTTCTAAGGTTTCCTCCCAGCCTCCCAGAACACACATCCTTCTCTGTGGGAGGCACCTGAGGAAGGTGTTCCTTTGGCTCCTGGGAGGATACACATCCACAGAAGGCTTTTCTGCCCCTTGCCTCCTGTGGGACACACTGTAGACCTCCTTCCTTCCCAAGGCCCCACCCCCCACCCATTACCTTCATCCTGCTTTTCTTCAAGCCCCAGAGGACCAAAAAATCTGATCTCAGCTGCCAGATCTGTTCCTGAGGCTCAAAATATATCAAAATATCTCCAAAGCCAAAACATTATTTAAAAAAATAAAAAATAACAAAACCTTGGAAGTCGTCTTTGCTGACTGTGCACAATACTCCTGCGCTGCTTGCACTTATATTCGCCTGCAAACTATTTTCAATTTTCTTTCCTCTTGCCTAAGAGATTTCCTTCCAAATCTGCCTCTAGGGAAACTTCTTCTGTTCCTTTCTGAGCCTTACCATTAGCCTGTTCCTAGGAATGTCCCTCTCCCTAGAAAAGCAGTCAAGGCTAACCCCCTCTGCAGCTTCTGCCAGGGTAGGAAGGTGGGCCCGTTCTTCTAACTTGTGCCCAGCAGAAGGAAGGAGCAAAGTGAGCAACTCCACTTCCAGTTCCCCAGATCTCCACCACCAGCCCTACTTCTCTTGTTGTCTTTGTAGGTCAAACCTACAAAGACCTATAAAAAAATAGATTCCGTTCTATTGCTGTTTGCATGTCAGCCTGGGGTAACCATCAAACCCATTCTGCTGCTGTGATGTCATTTGATCACCAAATTATCCCGGTTTTTAGGGTTCAGTCCTTCTCAGAATGTCCCTGGAAACCTGATACTCAGTAACTAATAGCAGAATGGTAGAAAGGATATGTAAAACTAATGCCAATATTAGCATTTTGCGGCTTTTGCTGGCCTCAATGTTTTCCATTCCTTCGGACTAGAGGCTCCTATCCTTCTAAGTGGCGTGATGAAGAAAAGGACAACCCCTGAGACACAGCAAGTGGATGCGTTGAAACGTCTGTCCGTCTGCAGCTGCTTTCAGAAATGTGTACAGGGAAAATATGAAAAACTGAACACATAAAAAGGGGGAGAAGTCTGTTTGTCTTTGGGTGGAATTGCAGAGAATGCAGGGTAGCAGGCTGAATGGCCTGAGAGTAGCAGAAAGTTCTCAGTACAGGCCAGGGTGTTCAAGGAAAGAGAAAAATGATGTTAAAAAGCAGAAAGCAACTCTAACACACTAAATGCAAACAGTTAGAGGTTTGAGCGACAATAGCACGAAATGACCGAGAGCCGGAAATATTAGCTCGCCTCTTTCCACTGTCCAGTGTGCTAATCCTGGAGCCCGTGAGAGCAGCAAATCCAAAGCGAGAACACACTAAATAGAACTAGTTTTCTTTCTCTTTGCTGGCCCTGCTCTAGAAGTGCTCCTAGCACAGTTTAGGGGAGGTGCAGAGGGAGCAAGGAGGAAGAATGCTGTGGTCCTCGATATCACACTGGGCTTTAAGTTCACTTACAACAAGTGACACCATCTGGGCAGAGTGACATCATCTCAGAAATTTCTCCATTTCCATGACAGTGCTTGTTGATGACATCTTTTTTAAAGAGACAGTGGTTAAGCCTAAGAAAGGATCTGTGCAAGGCCTCTAATGAAGCACCTTTCATTTGGCAAGAAATCCTCAAAGGGTAGGTCTTTCTTCCCTTCCTTTCCCTTACCAAGGATCTGAGGCCCTAAGGGCAACAAGGGAGAAAGAATGAAATAAGTTTAGTAAGTTCTGAATTATGTTTCCTCTTGCTGTACATTCGGAATGTCAGCCTATGGAGCAAGTGACTAAGGGAGTAGAAAGCCTAGCAGAGAAACTGAACAACTGAGCAAGAATGGCAGCCAGCCCACAACGGCAAAGCCATCCACTCAACCGAGAGGGAAGGAGGAAGAGCGGGACAGAAGCATCCTATCCATAAAGGGCAAAACTTGGGGATACCTTCCCAGCTCTGCTAAGACATTGCTCCTTGAATGTGTTCCTGCTGATAAAGGAATGTTTTTTTTTATTTCTTTGTAGTTTTGTAAAAACTGGTTTTGAGGTAGCCATCACCTCAATAACCAACAGCATTAATGAACATCTCTTTCACACACACACCAAACCATAGCATTCCTGAGGAAAATAGTAAAACTCTTATTCTTCAGCTCAGTAACTCATGAGAATCTGTTATTTGCTACTCATAAATAAGTCACCTGCCAAAGAGACATCAAATAACAATGAATGTCCGGAGATCCCAGAAAGACTCCATGGTGGGAACAAGAGCAGATTATTTCAGAGACCATGGAGGTGATTTGACATTTGTACACAATACCAGGGCGAATTGATGGATGATAAATTGCATTATCCACTTCCAATCCATTGAATTCATAGTTAAAGAATAGCTATATTTCTTCTTCTGTTGGTTAGTCTCAACAACAGGAGGTAAAAATAGTTGAATGGCTAACTGAGGATGGCAGTAGATCATCTCCAAATTGCTCTAGGCAGAACTGTAAAATCAACTGGTCTAGAGCTATAAGGAAACCTGCAACAGCTTCAAAAATGTACTCTCTTCCATGGGGAGTGTCAAGCCCCTCATCAGTGGGCCTCAGCTTCCCACTTACAAAATGAAGAAGACCATGTGTGGCAGGATGTCATAAAATCTAGCTCCTTTACCTTATGCTTGGGGAAATAATCTCCAAAATTCATCTTGTAAAGAATTGGAGGGATATCAAGAATGGCTGTGAGTTTTAAAAGACTTCTGTGACAAACAACATTCACAAAAAAAGTTCTAACAACCTTGCTCAAGAAGGTGCTAGTAATCACAGAGATGTGCAAAAAGGCTTGCCATGTGGCTTAGCCTGCTCATATCCCGGTAACAAAATAGCTTAGGCTGAGGTCTTATAAATGACAGAAATTCAGTTCTCACAGTGTGGAAACTGGAAGTTCAAAATTAATGTACCATCAAATTCTCTGTCTGCAAAGGGCTTTCTGGAACATAAAGAACACATGGATGTATTCTCATGTTAGAGAATGCAAGGCAGCTTCTAGAGTACCATTTTTTAGCATTAAAATCTTTTTAATGATTTATTTTTGGATTAATAATATAATAACATCATTTCCACCTTTTCTTTCTCCCTCCTAACCCTCTCATAAGTCTGTCCTTGCTCTTATTCAAATACATGGCTTCCTTTCTTCATTAATTATAGTTATAGTTACACATACACACATACATATATACAAGTATATTCCTAAATATATAAATACAACCTCCTAAGTCCACATAATGTTACTTGTATGTATGTTTTCAGGGATGACCACTTGGTATTGATCCGAGCGGTGTGCTCTTCCCTGGAGAAGACTATTTCCCTAGCACTCAGCACTTCTTAGCTGTCTGTAGTTCTTTGTGTATGGGTGAGGTCTCCTGAACTTTCCTAAGCCCATTTCGGCATGTCTGTTTTTGTCCTTCTTCAGCTCATTTTCAGGCAGCCATGTTGGTGAGACTTTATTGGTGTAGCTTCTGACATTATTGGGAAGCACATTCTTACAGTGAACTCTGCGATTCTCTGGTATTTATGATCTTTCCACCTCCTCTTCAGAAATGATCCCTGAGCCTTCGATAGAAATGTGTTGTAGATGTATCCATTGGAATTAGGCTCCACAACTCTGCATTTTGATTGGTTGAAGTTTTATGTAATGGTCTCGATTTGTTGCAAAGACACGTGATCCTGATAAGGGGTCAAGACAACACTTGTCTGTGGACTTAAAGACAAATAGTTAGACTATAGTTAGATATAATGCTGGTTTAATAAAGTGGCAGTTTTAGGTTCTTCTCCAAGATTCATGACTTCACTAGCCCTTGGTTGTCAAGGTTTCCAGCACCAGGCATGATTTGCCTCTTGGTGAGCAGTTCTTAAGCCCAATTAAAGATCTGTTGGTTATCAGCAAGGCATACATACCACTAATGCACTCTTTGGGTTATTGAACCATGCTGGTTATTTATGTAGTTCATAGGCATCATATCTGGGTATGAATGTTGGTTGTTTCCCTCTTTTGGAAAACAACCAACATGATACCTTCTGGTACCATAAATGCTAGTCCTCAGGCAGTGAGCATTCAAACCAGTTCTACCTTTAGACCTCTGGTCCCTGCTTCTGAAGTGCATGGTATCTTCAGCAATAAGGAATTACTTTCCATCTCTAGTTGGAGAGGACAACCAAGGGCAATATAGTAGCCTGCAATGTTTTGAGAGTTTCTTAGACAACCCTTATTAACTACTCAAAAGAAGGTTTCTCATGCCTGGTGTTAGAAATTTGTTAGGTAGTCTTTGACTATTGGAAAGAGCATTGTCAACCCAAATGAGAACATTTCATTTAAAGTGTGTATGTATATTTATATAACAACTTATATGTATTATAGGTATTTTAAAATATATAGTTAATAGTGTGATTCCTTTGATGGTTTTCGGACATTCTTACAATCATTTTACCTCTCTCTCTCTCTCTCTCTCTCTCTCTCTCTCTCATGTATTTCTCTCCCTCTACCTCCATAATCAGAACTTGTTTCATTCTTTTTTGTTTTTATCATTATTGTTATTTTCACAATTAATTCACTTTGTATCCTGGTTGTAGACCCCTCTCTCATCTCCCTCCCCTATCACTCTCCCCTAGACCACTGATAGGGGAAGTTCTCCTCCCCTACTGTCTGACCCTAGCCTATCAGGTCTTATCAGAGCTGCCTGGATTCTCTTCCTCTATGAGTCCATATAACAAAGACATTTGCTTAACTATGTTCATAGCAGCTTTATTTGTAATAGCAAGAGTCTGGAAACAACCTAGATGTCCTTCAACTGAAAAATGGATACAGAAATTGTGGTACATTTACACAATGGAATACTATTCATCAATCAAAAACAAGGAAATCATGAAACTTGAAGCAAATGGATAGAACTAGAAAAGATCATCCTGAGTGAGGTAACACAGAAACAGAAAGACACATATGGTATATACTCGCTTATAGGTAAATATTAGCCATAGGATAAATATACTAAAATCTACAGGCATAAAGAAGCTAAGCAACAAAGGATGACCTGAGGGAAGATGCTTGCCCATTCTTAAAGTATTCTCCCTTATGACCAAATCACTTCCTAAAGAGCCCATCTCCAAAAACTATCACATTAGTGATTAGGGACACCAAAAGTCCACTGTTGGAAGAAGACATACAGCTCTCTATGGGGAAATGTATGCCCATCATACAGGCCCAGGTCTGAGCCCCACATTGACAGAAAAGTGCCTGTTACTTGTTGTCCTTTCTATTTTTTTTTTGTTTTCTATTCCTGCTATAAATACCATTGCAACTTGGAGAGAAGAAAAAGTGTGTTTGGCTTTTATATCCCAAGTCTCAGTCTATCACTGAAGGAAGTCAGGGAAGACACTCAAGGAGGCTGGGGACCAAAGAGAAGCTGTGGAAGACCACTGTTTGCTGGCTTGCATGTACAATCTTATGCAATTCTCTACAACCCAAGAACACCTTCCCAGGAGTTAGGAACACCCACAGTGGGCTGGGCCCTCCCACATCAACCACTAATCAAGAAAATGTCCCAACACACTTGCCTACAGGCCAATCTGAGAGGCAATTATTCAATCCACTTTTCCTGACATGGTTTTCTTCTCAGTTGACTCTAACTTGGGTCAAGTTGACAAAACAAACAAACAAACAAAAAAAAAGTAACCATCGTATATTTTCAAGTGTGTTTTAGAAATAAAGAGAATCCAAAATAAAATTCCTTGCTTGCTAACAAAGTGTCTACTGGGGAAATTGTTCACAGTGTTAATAATCAGTTTGTCTTATTAAATTGTCTTCTTCCTTACCCTACCATCCAAACTAGTAGAGAATTCAGAGTCAGCTGAATAATTTCATCATTGAGTTAAGAAATTTAATAAGTGTGGGTTTTCTTCTGGCAAATCCCAAATAATAATGTCAAATTGAAAAGGAGGCATTGTTATTAACTAGAGTGTAAAAGTGTTCCTGTAGTGGCAAATATGGCCTTTTTAAGGTGATTTCACCACTTAACATCTCAGCAATTCACTTTTAAAGTAAGTCTCTACAAAGTTTATGATACAATACCTGGTTAGGACAAGTCTTTACAGAGTTTTCAGTGACTAGTTTAGTATAATCCAACCTCTGAGTACTATTTCCTTCTTACCACATAGACAGTATGTGTTGTGTATTTGCTGGCCTCAAAACCAAATTTATCTGAAAGGTAGACCAAACTGGGATGTTTTGGAATATAATATCATGGAAATTTTAATAGCTATTATGGTTAGTATCCCACACACACACTTTGTAAATAAGCCATAAGCAATACAGTGCATGAGTGCATGTATAGCTAACATATTAGAATGGAACATGATACCTTGCATCATGGGTAAATGATGGCAGGTGAATGAAAATGGAGCAGCCAGGTTTATCATTTTCATTCCTCAGGTGCATTGCAGAACCACCAGGCTCTCTGGGTCAGTTTGAGAAACACTAACATTCTAATTTTTAGTTAGCTTAATTAAGTTATAATTTCCTGCAAAAATGGTTTTTAGAAACTATTTTTAAATAATTTAGGTTTATTGAAAATAGTACAGGGAATTCCTACATGCCTTTCATTTACTCACCTGTAAAGTTGACATCTTAAATATTATTTAATAACCCTGGTTATTTAAGTTCATAATCAAAACTGTAAACTGACTTTGCTGAAATACTGCAGACTGATCTACAGAAAATATTCATCAGTTTCCCTATTGATCTACTTTTCTATTCCAACCCAAGATTCCATAATGCATTGAAGTCACTATGACTCATTTCCTTTGATCCATTGCAGATCTTAGGTCTATGTTTTTGTGACCTTAACAGTTTGGAAGACCCATTTGGTGTTTGTCCTCTGGTTTCTTGTATTTTGGTTGATATTATTTTAGTGGAATAATATGTGACATTATAACATGTTAGTGTTATGATGCCATGAGTATGGAATATGGATAAATTTCCTTGCTTCTGAGACTCAGTCATATAATTGTGTGTATGTATTATGTGGAAGAGAAACACCTTGTTATTGCTGAGCTGAGTTCAAGTATATGGGTATTGAAATTTGCCCAGTCATTTACTAGTTGGAAAACGGTGTGGTTATGAATAAAACTGCTGTGAACATTCATGTACAGTATTGTCTATGCATGTTTTCCTGTCTTTGGGGCAAATATTAAAAGTAGTATGTATGTATGTTCTGAATTTAATGTGAAGTTGCCAAACCTCAACAATGTGACTGAACCTTTTTACACTCGAATTAGTAATAACACACGAGGGTTCAAACTGTCCGCATTTCTCACCAGTACTTGACCTGGTTGCATGATTAGTATTTGTTTATTTGTTTACACATTTATTTGTGGTTGTTTGAGACAGTCTCACTGTTAGCCAGGCTGCCCTACAGCTCACAGTCCTGAGCATGCTACCATACCTCAGTCCTGTTAGTCTCGCTCTTGTTGTCTGAGTCTCTGACAGTAGCTATGTGGGGCTTTATTTCCATTTCCCTGATGACTGATGATATTGAAAGTTCCTCATGAGCTTCTCACTCACCCATTTATCTTCCTTCAGGAAATGTGTGCTGAAATGTTGGGCTCACTTTTCTTCGTGCCGTTTTCTTTTTGTTTCTGACTCGTCAGTGGTCTCCTTGTATGGAGAATATAAATACTTAATGAGAAATACATTGCATGACGATTTTCTTCCACTCTATCGCCTTGCTTTTCATTTTCTTAGGATCTTCCGAAAAGCAAAGATTTTCATTTTGTTTTATTGTTCCATTTTGCATGATGTGATTTGTCTTACCAATCATTTTTTCCTGGTGTTTTCTGTGTTTAATAGTCTAATAAGTCTTTGTGTAACTCAAGGTCATAAATGTTTTCTTCTAGAATGTGGCAAGAACTCCTAACATCTCTTCTTTTTAATTTATCTCCCTGCTCACTTAATTCTAAATCAAAGAGCCAACAATCTTCTACAGCTAGGTACTCATAGATTCATTAATCTCTAGCCCATGAAGAAATGTTTATTATAACCCTGGAAACTTCTAATTCTCTCCTGGAAAATGACTCCACTTGCTCCAGACACTCTTAATTTGCAAACTCTAGACAAGGATGTGGATAAAACAGTAGTGTGCTAATAAAGGCACACTAGCTCTGCTTTAAAAGCTAATACTTTTATAAAAGGCCTAATTATAAGCATTTGTAGATTTCCAGGGTGTAAATACAACAGGCCAATTTCAAGGTCCTGATGTTATCCCAGCTAACAAAGTTTTTGAAAAGTCAGTGATTGGCTCTCATTAACTGATGCAAGCCTGCTCCAGCACACCTCCATGCAAAGCCTGTTTATTTGAACTAATCTCCATAAATCAAAAAGGAAAGAGTAAGGAAACAAGACAAAGAAAGAAAGGGGAAGCCAACAACAGGAAAACTAAACAGCTGGCTAACCGTAGCTAGCCAGAATGATGGATTCATTCCCACTGAGGACTCTGTGAAGCACACTGCACACCACACTTGGAACGTAGCCAATGAGGACAAAGAAGACCGGACCACTATTCCCTTGACTCCTCCTTCACTTTTGCAGGTATTTGAGACTAGATTGTTAAGACGTGGACACTTGAAGATTCCCATAGAGATGAGCTGAGGGACATTCTCGAGTACTAAAGGAAGTAGTAATGGAAGGCAGAAAGACCAAACCATGGGTGAGGTGAGGAGCTATCCATTGTCTGAAATGGATCAAGAGATACATCTGCTCCACACAGCATGCAGCTTTTCAAGCCTTGGATCATCACTCATCTGTGCCTAATACTTCCTAAGAGTCACAGCCGAAGACTATATCAGCCCCTGACTATACAAACTTGCTGAGAAAATGTAATTGAAAAGAGGCACCTTTAGTGCCCATTAAATAATATAGAGGAATCAAAGTTCCCAGCTGATCAGAACCGGGTAAGATCAATACTGCCTCCAGTAATCATGACAATCATTATCCTCCTATTAATTAGTAGACTGTTTCAAAGAAGGGAGATTCTTATTGTTTATTTTTTAAGTAGTGATAGTATCAGTAATAGAATATAATGAAAAAATTTCCCACCCAATCCATCAAAATTATATGTAATAAGTGGATAGATGGGGAAAGGAACGTTTTACAAACTGTTAGACAATCATATCCACACACTTCTGTCCCACACGGCCAGTGTCTTGAGCTGCGGTAATGACTTGTGCTCGGCTGACTTTTCTTTACTTGCACATCTGACCTAGTGTTATTGTGGTTATGTAGATTAGAGAAAATCTTATCATGACAAGAAAGATGGTTTCTTCAATGCAATAGTCCAATCTTTCTTGAAGCAAAATAGAAATTGGCCACAGCTCTGTCTTCTCCTCTGGGAAAACATCCACAGATGCGGAGCACATGGACCTAGATTTAGACACCATCTGTTTCTCAGTTGCAATTAACATTGGATCCAGAACGGGCTGGATTTTACCATTGAGTTGGCCATCTCCATTGACCACTGGGGACTCTTAAATCATGTGTTTGTTGGAATGTGAAACTTGGGCTGGATTTCTTTGGATGGGCATGAACAAAGGAGGAAAAGGAAACCAAACTCTTTGGCAAGCCATTCAAGTGTGGTTGCTTCTATGGAAGTAGCCACCACATCCAGAGAGCAATAAGTCTCTTGGTCTTTTGTTGTGAGGAGAGGAGTGTGAGGGAGACTACAAACCCTTCTCCAAGTCCTTTCTGGTCTGTGGGCTCCACTTCTAAAATATGAAGATAAAACTGACCTTCCCCATTGACGACACTACCTAGCACCTTTTGAATGCTTGCAGCATTTTAGCTATCATGCTACGAATTATACATGCATTATCTACTTTCAAAACCATCAAAAGAGGCAAATAATAGTATTTCTCTCATTTTACAGACAAGGAAAAAGTAAAAGCCTAGTAAGGTTAAAATATTTACTGAGTGTCACACTCCTGAAGTATGACCCAGGCTTCTGCTTCAGTCCTTCCGCCTGTGGCATCCTTCATGCCTCCTCCCATTCCCTTACAGTGAGGAAGAGCAGTAATCAGCCAGCAAGTTCCTTTTATTCTGGTTTTGTAAGGCATAAACAAGATGCAGCTCTCTTCCAACAGGCTTCACAGTCTTTGTAGCCTTGGCAACCCTTCCCCTTGTGTGCTCCTGCAGTCTGCCTCTGTGTGCCTTCAGATGATTTCCTGGGGTCCTATTTGTAACACAGATTCTTGCTCCCTCTAAGCTGTAGGGAGGGTGACTGAATACCTGGTTAAATATTCGCGCTCCACCTTGTAGCCATCTCTCCTAATGCTGGTGATCATGGCTACAAACTACATCAAGTCTGTCCCTCTTGGAAACCATGAGAACACCTCAAAGTGCTTCTCCCGTGTCAGAGAGGGTTTAAGTATGGAGGTGTAGGACCATTTTTCTCTTGAACCTTGATTGCTTCTTAAGGTCACACCGGCCAAAGAGATTTCAAGGACACAGTGAGAGCAGGAGTCATGCACTGACTTACTAGTTTCCCTGGAGTCTCCCTGAATTTTAAGCTAGCCAACATCAACCTTAGGAGAAAGGGGAGTCCATGTGCCCAGCCAAGCTAATTGCCTAACAAGAGAGGGTTTGAATCTCCTACTTAAAAGCCCATAGTAATTATCTGCTAATTATTCTAACGTGTTGTCAGTGAAGTGTGAAGCTGGAAGAGCAAGTGTGGATCTGGCTGGATTTGATAGCCTAGATGCTAAGCAACAAAGTGAAAATGAGAGTTGATGCCCCTCCACGAACTAGACCTGTTGACTTTCTTCATTTATACACACAGCCTGAGACTGGGACCCCGGCCTACACTGCCAGTTTGCTAGTTCTTTGAGCCTGTCTCAGGAAGGATCCAGGTATACTGCCAGGGCTGAGCAACACAATCACAAACATCCTATAGAACTAGATTAGGCATACTACAGGCACAAAATTAAGAAGGTAATTCTATCCTGGAAAAGATGTGTGGCTTCTAACTAGTGTGCAAACCTGGGTTCAGGGTTCAGTATGCTGGGCACAAAGCCATCACTGCAATGACACCAGTTCACTCGGATTCCGAGTCTTTACACAGTGAAGGACAGCATGGGAAGAGGTGGGTGGAGAGAGAGCGTGGACATTTCACCCTGCTCCCTCCTGGTTCTTTGGGGTCTGATAGGATCCCAGCATGGATAAGGGACAAAGTATTTGGAGGTCAGGAACCTTGTAGTAGTGGCCTGAACCATGTGCAAGCGGCAGGAAGGGTGCCCCACTGTGGGGAGGACCAGGCAGAGGATTCACAGCTTGTCTTTAATCACAGACGAAGAAGAGCGTCCTGGAGTCTTATAGGTACAGACGATACACTGTGTTCCCTTGGACTACTTACATCAGAACTACCTTCTGCTGGTTAGAAATGCAGAGTCCTGCATCCCCAGCCTCACAGATCAGGTCTTCCGGAATCTGCTAGGGAGCCCATATTTCACAAGTATTTTCTGGTGACTCTTGTAAACACAAGACAGAAACAAAGTTGCATGTATTAGCTAGAAGATCTATCACCAGGTCTCCTGCAGCCTATTTTGGAAGGAGTGATGTTCCAGGTGGCAGTTTAAAGCCCACTTCCCAGCAGTAGTGAGGCTTCCACTGAAGACCTCTACCCATTCTCCTGTTACTACTGTGACTGTGTGCCTACACTCATAGAGGGGGACATGATGAATTCTACAGAGTAGTGAGAAAAATGGCATAGCAGGGAGGACAGAGGCAATGGCGATGGGTGGAATATGCCAAAATAGGAGAGATCGCTTGTGATGCATTCACAGTGTTAAAATGACAAAAGTGTAACATGGTGGATATGCCAGTTGTCCTGAGGTGATCATTCATGCATACA
This sequence comes from Pachyuromys duprasi, assembly GCA_028658305.1. Taxonomy (NCBI): domain Eukaryota; kingdom Metazoa; phylum Chordata; class Mammalia; order Rodentia; family Muridae; genus Pachyuromys; species Pachyuromys duprasi. Next base: position 145,967,116 of record CM053766.1, on the reverse strand, counting down.
TGCATCAAAATATTATATTGAGGCTTTGGGTCTAGCTCAGTGGTAGTGCAATTGCTACCAAGTGCTAATCATCCCATTAACACACACGCACATCATATTTTACATTATCAATACAAATATGTTGATCGAGAAAAGAGGTTTTAATTTAAAAAAATTAATGAAACTTCCTTGGGAAGTTAGGTACTTATAGACCCAGATTAGGGTCCCTACGTTAAGGAAGATGTCCACAGAGGGAATTTAAACTCATGCAGGGGAATAGAACTGATGGTAGACAGTCCTCTTTTTGAGATGCCCAATGATATGGTAATTGAGAGTATGTACTCAGGAGGTTCACACTCTGGCTCTGTCTGGTGTTGGCTGTGTGGCCTGAGCCAAGCCTCTGAACTTCCCTGTGCTTCAGTCCTCCATCATGAGACTGGAGGATGTCCAAAGTCCCTTCCTACAAGCTGTAAAAGAGTATGGCTGACACACAGAGAGAACCCTGCAAACCCATGTCACCATCTGCACCAGTCCAGCCTTACCCACCCGTTCCCAAGCCTTCCTTCTGGGATGTCCAGCAGGGGCATTGGGGGAAGTGAATGCCTTCCTCAAGGACACAGAGCCAATAGTTCAGGGAGCAGACAGCATGCAAAGTAATGTGTAGTAAGAAGGGCAGAGGGAGAAGATAGAAGAAAGCACAAGAATACGGAGACATTTACTGAACAATCTCCCCAGAGATAGCAAATCTCTTGTCTCCAGGCTTCACAATAAATGCCTTCTGATGCTGTGTCTTTGAACAGCCTCAAATACAATTGAATATCTTGTTTGTTTGTTTATTAATTCGTTTATTACAGTGATTTATTCATTCATTTAGTGTACTGCATTTATTCATTCATTTATTGTAGTGCTGAGAATTCAGACCAGAGCCTCATGCATGCCAAGAAAGTTCTCTACCCTTAAGCTGTCCCAGCTGACATCTAGGCATACTGAAATTTCTCCAAAACAAAATTGTCATAAAATGTATGTTGATGGTGCAAAAGAGAAAGAGGGGTGTGGATTCATTTAGGTGGGGAGTGGGAAGAATGTGGGAGAAGTTAGGAAAGGACCAATTATGGTCAGATATGAAAAAATCTATTTTCAATAAAAATTAAAATTTAAAAAAATACCAAAGCCCTGAAATGGCCTTAATGACTTCCCGAATGCCAGCTGACAGTCAGATGTGTCCTCTAGACTTTAGGAAGGCCTTTGTCTCTGAACATGGCTCATCTTGATGTCACCTTGAATTTTATTCCTTACCTCACATTCTTCCTTACCTCACTTCCTGTTTGCTTTCATTTGGGCTGTCCAGAAACAACCTTGAGACACAGACATGAATATAAATGGCTGCTATGGTAGAAGTTGATGTCACTGAGGATTGGGAAATGGGGCAAAGAAAGGAAGAGTGGTGGTAGATGGTACAGGAACAGGCATACATCCCTCTGGTCACGTGACACTCCATTCAGCTGAGAACTGGCCGTGTAGCTATGCTACCCAGAAGACAGGGAAACTGGGTGTGGCTATACCAGCCCCATAAGTTAGTGCTTGAGGGCTCCACAGATGGCTAATTGTTCAGCACTTCTTTTCCACACTGAAGCAGATTTTTTTGATGTTAAAAAATGAATTGTGAACCAAATTTCGCTTGAAGAATATAGCAAGATAGGGAAGGAACACCAGTGTCTCTCAGCTTTATTCCCTTTCCCTGCAAAACCCCTTCCCTAGCCATTGTATCTGGAACTTGCATCTGTGCTATGAGCCTCAGTCTGTCTCTCTGTGGTCACTAAAGTCCCTGAGTCAATGGTAGACACAGGATCACTTCTACTGTAGCTCTAAGATGCAAAGCTTCTTATGAGAAACTGATTTCATTTAGTTATTTAGTCTGTATGTGTATGTTTGTGGCACGTGTTACATGAACATTTGGATGTGTGAACATATTATGTACATATACACGTGGGAGCTACAGATCAATGTCATGTATCTCCTCCCAGCCTTCCCGCCTTAGTTTCTGAGGCAAGGTCACTGAACCCAAAGCTCACTGGTTCCACCAGGCTGGTGGTCAGTAAAGCTCCAGGAATCCATGTGTCTCCACACCCCTCCCACTCAACCCCAGTACAAACATACACTGCCATGACTGACCATTACATCCTCACTGGGATCTGCACCCAGGTCCTTGTATTCGCACAGTAGGCACTTTACTGACGGAGACATCTCCCCAACCCAAAGAAGATGCTTTTCAAAGAAATCATTTTCCTTTTCAAATCCCAATCCTATGAGCACTTGAAATGTTGTAAGGGGGGTAGAAGATCTATTGTTTTATTAGTGAGCCACAGTTCCTGGGAGATCCACAGACCCTGTCTACGAAGGGTTCCCCAGCTCTTCATTCATGGAATCGGAAGACAGAAGCAGGAGGGCAGATGATGTAGTAAAAGGAAATTATCTGTGAAATCTGCTGACTGTAGATGCCACATAAAACAGCAGGGTGGAAGTCACGCTGCTCAAATACATTTTCCCCACGATTCAGAAACACTCACGGATAGCAACATTTCAGCTACAGCCTGTTCTCCTCCATTAAGTCACAATCCGCAAACATCTCTTGTTATACTGGGCATTTTTTTAAAAAGTATAACACTGTAGCCAAATTTCTTTGCTTTTGTTGTTTTTGTTGCTGCTGTTGCTGTTTGTGGATTTTGTGTGTGTAGCATGTGGAGGTGGGTGGATGTGTTTGTGAGTGAGTATATGAGCATGTGTGTGTTCACATGTGTGTTCAGGTATACACACAGAGGCCAGGGGAGGATGTGGGGTCCCTACTCTAACCCTCTCCACCTTGTTCCCTTGAGCTGAATTTCTCACTGATTGTGCAGATAAACTGGCAGTCAGCAAGCCACCCACGAGTTTCCTGCCTCACCCCTACCCACATCCCCGTCTCCACCCCCACAACCTGACTTACATGCCATGCCTCTTTATGTGAGATCCGCGTTCCAAACCTAGATCATCATGCTTGTGAAGAGATGCTCTTATGCACTGAGCTGTCTCTCTAGCCCCCAGTTCTGTTTTCATTTGTCTCAGTCAACTTTGAAACTATCTGATGAGATAGAACTTATCTTTAAATTCTTCAACTAAAGAGCCACCTCTTCTGTGAAGGCTTCTCTGGCCTCCTTCACTTCCCTTGCTCAGCAGAGCATCTACCTGCCATGTAAGTTAGAAAGAAACATGGCTTCAAGGATGGAAACCGCAAATAATGGAGACTTTAACAAGGGGGAGTTTCCATCTCTCACATAAATACAAATGGAGAGGTTTCAGACATTAGTTCCAATGGAACTAGGGATGTCTTGGCTACCCTTATCCTGCTGGTATAGGTCACTGTGCTTGTTACCTCATAGTTACACAATGGCTGCTGCCATCCAAGAGATCAAATTAAAATTCAAAGCAAGAAAAAAAGAGGGGTCAGCAGGCTATGTCCCAGTTGGACCCACTGGCAGGTGATTTTGGTGGGAGGTGTCTAACCGTGATGATCTTAGGGCAGGGAAGGTCACCTCAGGAGGCAGGTAAAGCCATGACCAGAGGCTGGAACTGGGGTGTTATTGAGTGTCCATCTACCTTCCTTGAGAAGGTGGGTAGATCCGTGGCCTGGAGGCTGCATGGTCCTGTGGCCCTGGAGCCCTCCTTTAGGAGCGGGGCAGTCTTATTCTATAAACCTCATCTATCACTACTAAGGTGTCTTCTTACACTCTCAAGAAGCAATTAACACCATGTTTGCTTGATTCCTATAAAAATACATTTCTTTTATTTAAGAATAGCATTGTTTATTTATTTATGTGTTCAATACTGAAATATTCTTTGTTTTATATATTTTAAAATGTTCACATGTTCTCAACTTTATCTTAAAATTCTTTTCTCACCATGACTTAAATTATTATCAAAGATGGTAGATCATGACTTACTAGGTGTGATGTGCGGTCAAACTCTCTTCATAGAAATTAAATTTAATCATTTATTAAAATTTGGTGACAGAGAAGACATTTATTTTCTCATGATATGATTTTGCTAGCTCCAAATGAAAAAGTTGATGACATCTGCTTCTTAAACTTGATATTTGAAATAAATAAGTGAAATTCTTATAACAGCACTTGAGACCAAATAAGAATTAAGGGCGTGTCAATTACTATTATTGAAATGGCTTCTGTTATAATATACTAACCATTAATATACAGATAAACCAATAGGTGATCTTCACTGTGAACAATGCTACTTTGCCCTAGACACAACATCAATAATATACATGTAGGAGTTTCCATTTTCCTTATGAAAATGATATTTATTTATTGGTGTTTCTGATTTTACAAAGTAGTATCTCCATTCATGTAACTGTTTCATTGAAAATTCTAACAATATGAAGAATGCTATGTACTTATTTGAGTCTGAAGATGACAGGATTGCTACATGAAGAAGCTAAACTCTATGGATGCCTTTTCCTTTACTGGTGCTATGATTGAGGCCTTCATTAAATAGCCCCTCCCCAAAAAAGAAGAAAGGATGACTTGAACTGGATTTTTGCCTTATTGGAACTGACTGAAAGGGCATCATATGGCCATAGCTAGTTCTAGAAAACTAGAAAAGCTAAAGATATTATTCAGCACAACATTGGAGTTATTTTTGTGAGATTGTATAATGAATGGCCCGTGGATAGACAACCAACAGTGTCAGCCATGTTATAGACCTTATCCTGACCCTCTCAGCCTGAGCTTAGGGGAGCCACTGGCCTTCAGCTCTCCAAACCAGACTTCAATTCATTCTTATTTGTTTAAGAACAGCAACTCATTAAATGTTAGAGCTCCTACCTATCAGGCTTTGAGTTGGTGCCCCAACACAATACTCTTAAATTAATAAACAAAGAACTCTATAAAACCTAAAGTTTGATGTCCTCAGCACAAATTCATGATGTTAGTGGTCTCTGAGTAGTATATTCTTTAAACATATGAAGATGACATCAGTGGAAAGGAATGCCTGTGGTCCTCCCTGCCCTGAAAGTTCTTCTCCGTCATTTTGTCACCTAAGAAATTGACTGCTCCCTGGGCAGTCAATCATTCATGACTTGTGACTATCTTTGTGACCTTCTCTATGTCTTTTGCCACATACAAAAACAATTACGTAACTCAAGTGTCCTTGGATTTAGTTGATTTGTTGAACTTGGGTTGGGCTTGGCTAGTTGTAGCTGGTCTGTACTCAGGAGCTTTTTGTTACCTGATCTCTGTGTGACAGGCTTGGCAAGACCAAATAGAGTGAAGGGCACTGTGATGTGTGTCTTTTCCTTCAGAGGGCTGTCTTGGCCATGTACCCACAGCACAGCCACTGTTACAACAGTAACAATGGTGTATGAGGTATGTTACTTCACCCAAGTACCATTGCCCATTTTTTCCCATGTACTTGCTATAACGACTTAGTAAGCCACCTACATGATACACTGATTGGTCCAGAAATGGAGCTACGTAAGGTCAGAAGGATCACCTGAATTTACGCAGTGTGGAAGTGTCACATCTAAGAGTTGATGTGACCCTTTACCTCTCTGGGTATCCTCCCAGGCTCTGGGCATTTCCTCTTTTACATCTCAGCGGTGACACCAGCTATGCTGGGATCCATCCACTTCACAGAAGGCATTCAGTGCCAGCCCTGCCTGGAACATGGCAGATACAAGTACATGATAGATGCAGCTGCCATTCAGGAAAAGGAAGACTAGATAATGAGCAAAAGCCATTCATACTCCAGACTGTGCAGAGCCAATGCCAGCCTGCAGCTTTCCAGCTCTTCTAAGCTCCAAAGAAGAGAAGACCTTGTGAGCCTCGGACTCAGGCTAAAGCTCCAGAGATGACCCGCCCCTTCTCTAGCCACGCCGACCATCCCTGCTCAAGGCCTCACATTGGCTTGGTTAGATTTAGGATCTGTCTTGTATTTTGCAGCAAATCTTGTAAAAGAAGTAGCACGAAAGAGCATCAGGAACCCTGACAGACAGCCCCAGAGTAGATGGCTGGAACTCACGTTCCTGTCTCTGCAAGGCTGGAGGAGACAGAAAAGCAGAAGGCGAGCTGGAAATCAGAGGCATCTTGAATGAGAACTGACCTGGGTAGGGAGAGCTGGGCTCGGAGAAGAGTGGGGAAGGCCCTGAGGTTCGAGCTAAGCCTCACCATTTGCTTGTCGTATCTCCCTGAATTGTCTGAGAAATGGACCCAGTGACTGCCTGCACAAGTGCCAGAAAAACTAAGAGAGCTAGTTCTGTAAAGGACGTGAGTGGGACTGGAAACAGTGGCAAACGTTCTTACTCGCCTCTTTGATGCTGTCCTCTACCCTTTGGAAATGTAGGACTGTGAGAAGGTTCAGAAAGTACCTTAGTCTTCTGCAAAGATCTGTGCCGGTTGCATGGACAGCTCCACAGATACAGTGAGAGTTCTGCACCATACATCGGACTTTGAGCTGTTGTTTGGGTGCCTTCTTCTTTTAGTTTGTGCATTTTATTTCTTTTCCTGGTGGGAACTTGCTTTCCTGTGAGCCTCATGGGAGAGATTTTCAGAGGATTATAACCAACCTCTCTCCCCAGCTCCCCAATCCCCAGATGCCAGAAAGTGTCCTACAACAGGCAAGGAGCTTCCATCCATCTCCCAGGATTCACAGTGCCCCACAATGGGCTTTGTCATAGGGTGTCTGAGTGACAGTGGGTATCCCCACCTTGCCTCACCCTGTCTCATAAAACAGAATCATTATGGCTTTCCACAGTCATCACCCTGGAAAGCCCCGAGAGCCTGGCAGGTCTGTTCACTTCTCATCCCAGCGCAATATTGGATGGAGGCTCTTGTCTTGAAACAAGATCAATACTTAATATGGGCACATGCTCTTACTGAGCGCACGCACAGGCTTCTGAGCAGCCCCAGATGCTCCACTGAGCTGCCTGTGTCAGTGACAGACAGCTTATTTAAATCTTGGTTAATCCACAGATGTGTTGCTCTGTATTTCAATTACTTAATTTGGATGTCATTTCAAGGATAATGTGAAAACCTCCATGTCACTGGATCAGCCAAGTCACACAGCAAAAGAGAGGTTGAGTCTGTCACAATTTGGAGATGTGTTTCTGGCTGACCCATAATGCTGTAAAATATAGCATTGTGGGTTTTTTTTTACATATTTGAAATGCTGCAGGTAAATGATTTTGTGTAGATTATGAACATATTAAGCAATGAAAAAATTATTTTAAAGTCTTCTCTGGGCACTACCCTTCCCGGATTCTCTGAGGTTAGCCAAGTATAAATGATTCACCTCTAAAATTTCCTACCACCTGCACAAATCATACAAGAAATGAAAATTTAGGGTAAAAGGGAAAAAATACGGCTGGTGATTGTAAAATACAGATAGATTGATTCTAAGGAAGAAATGTAGCTGGTACTTTGACAGCACGAGCAACAAATGCAAATGTGCTTACCTGAGTGAGTCGGTCCACACATACACCTAAATAATTTAACAAACAAGAGGGTGTGATTTTTAACATTTTCTTATAACAATGCAGTGTAGATGTGTTCTCACCACTAAATGTACATTCACACACTCTCTCTTGACAGCATTGTACTGAGTGACCTAACCATCCTCTGTGCTATATTTTGGTCAGTTTGGATAATTTAGCGTAGCCTGCAGCTTGGGACACATCGTCATTATGCTTTTGTGTGACGTTTCCACAGAATGAAGTGTTCCATGGTACTTGATACTCCCCCTGTCCTCTGGGAGAGAATGAATGCATACACATGAAAAAAACAAATGAAGCTCATACAAAGGGCAGCAGGGGACTAAATTAGTGCATTGGCCAAGAGTCAAAGACCTGAGCTGTGTCTAGCTAGGACTGTAGCAGAGACCTCAGGAAAGAAAGCTGGCAACAGAAACGCCACTGACAGGCAAAGTGCAAAAGGCAAAGTGTTGGCTCGGGAATTTGGAACATTCACTTGGTTTCAAACTAAGCTGAGATCAGTGTTCACATGATATTATTGAGTGGGTTTGGGGGTGCATCTGTGTGTTGTGTGTGTGTGTGCATCTGTCTGTGTGCACATATGTACTATTGAGCCTCTTGGTTCAGCTTCATGACGTGGTAGCACCATTGTCAGGCTCTGTTCCTGACTGCTATATCTGGCAGCTACAGGCTTGATGGGTATAAATACCCTGTTCATCTCTGCCTGGCCCCTCAACAGACCTTCTGCCCACCTATCACTTGTGACAGGAAATGGGATGTTCTGGTTGCTGGCCTGGGTTCTTGGCTTATGCCCTGTGTGACTGGGGTCCCTGCTGTAAAGTAGTAAGCACTGGGACCATGTGATAGAAGATGGTAATGAATCAACTAATGAGAATTCTGGAAATTGGGCCAGTATTCATACACACTTCAGGCTACAGATACTGGAAAATCCCAAATCAAGCTGCCTTGGCAATGCTTTTGTTATGTTTTGAGGTCCAGAAGCATGACAGGCTAATACCATATGATTCCTGGCTCCATGATGACATTGAGGACCTGCTGCTTTCCAAGTCAGAACTTCACTCATCCAAGAGTCCCACAGTTCCTATCCACAGGTAGTGACAGAGGATGAGAAATGTCTCCCTTTGGAAAATTGATAACTCTTCTCTTTTATCTGATTGGGTGGGCATAAATCACATGCCTACCTCTGAACCAATAGCAGTCTATACCAGGAATACTACACACCCATCAGTCAATCCATATGTAATCCTGGAGGAAAAGTGAGCCACCTTCTACCTGAGGCACAGTTAACATGTGAAGGTGCTGGGGTCCCCTGAAGAAGTGATAGGTATATGGTGGGTGGCCAGTTGACCCTGGAATCCAAACAAATGCTCATTCTTCAAGATGATCCCTTGAATAAGGGAAGAGACCATTTCTGACTAGAAGGTAAAATTCTCGTGATAGCCCTGGTGATAGCTGACCACGGTATGGAAGCGAGTTTGCACAGGCTATCCTGCAGGGAGCAGGGAGTATGTAAGCTCACTAGTGCATGGGCAGCTACTGGTGCTTTCAGGCCAGCCTCGAGATGACTTCTGGGAACACAACAGTAATTACATGAAGGAGTTCAGATTCTCAGCAACTTCTGATGGTGGAAACTGGCAACAGACTAATGGAGCCAACCTATAACCTGTCTTCTAAAAATGGCAAGATATGGGGCTATAGAGGAGGAGGTGGGCAGTGAGGCAGGTTGGCATTTGAAATGCATGGCGGCAGAATGAAACAATGGCATATCTTAGGGAAGAGTATTCTTGGCAGAAGAAACAAGTGCAGAGACCCTGGAGCTGGTACCCATGGTCTGCTTGGGGTTCTAGAAGTGAGACAGCAGGCAATTAGTGGGAATTTAGTTCAAAGAGAAATCTAAAGCAAGGTCACGGGTCTTTAAGGAATTGCAAAACTTTGTTCTAAGTACAAAGGTAAATTTATGATAACAGATGTTACTTGAAGGAGAAAATGATGGATCCCTTTCTTCTTGGCTCTGCCTGACTCTTAGCTCTTTCTCCTCTCCTTTCTTCCAGGCCATGTACATGTTCTATGCGCTGGCCATCGTATGTGACGACTTCTTCGTCCCATCCTTGGAAAAGATCTGTGAGGTATGTGGGGGCAATAACTAGTGTGCTTGAGAGAGACCTGGGATGGGGACTCTGCCCTGGTATGTTCTAGCCACATCTCCAAGGTCCCGCACAGTCCTAGCTGTGAGCACCTGCATGCCTGAGAGAGGACAGTGTCAGCTCAGCAGCCTGCATGGCCTCCTCTACCTCAGCGATGGTCCGGCTCTAACCCACATCTCCAGACTTCCCACTACATCTCTTGTTGCTGCTAGTGTGTTCATGGGGACACTTCCAGATGGCCTGCAGCATGTCAAATGCGGGTAGTAAGGTGTAGTGTTTTCACATACTTTACTTCCGTGATGCTTCCATGACACTTAAATCCTGTGGAGACAGATGTGGCAGAGTATTGTTTAGGGAATGACAAGACCAAAGCTGTGCGCTCCTTGCAAATGCAAATGGTTTTCAAATAATTCTGATCTCCTGTGTGTTATGCCCGCAGTCGGCACACCAGGCATGGAGGGTCACCTGTGCTTCATGTTCTATTCCCTGGGCTCCTGCTTTTTCTCATTGCTGTTGCTCCTGGATCCCTGTCATTCCATCCACCTCCTTTTCCTTCCCTTCTTCCCTCTGGGGTCCTGGTAGGGTGAACACCTACCACCACCATGAGCCTTCCTCACACCTGCTCTTTATTTATAATCTGGGTGGAAACCTGGCAGGCTCAGGTACAAAAGAGCTAAGCAGAGTCTTACAGTTGTCTGCATTATCACAGCCAATGTCAGGCTGAACAGCAAGTTCAAAAAGATACTCAAGGGTGAGCAAGATGGTTCAGTGGGTAAAAAACCACTAGTCACCAAGCATGGCGACCCGAGTTCAACCTTCAGGTCTCACATGGTGGACGGAGAAAACAGACTCCAGAAGATATCCTCTGGTCTCCATATGTATGCCTGGTCTTGGCTTGTGCCCTACAAATAGGCACGTGTGCATGTGCTCACACACACACTAAATAAACCTAAAAAGGTTTGAACTGTAATGCTCACCCTATCTCGCAAGCTCTGATGCTCTTGTCACTTTCATCTTGCTGTCTGTCCTGAAGTATGTTTTCCTTCCATGCAAGCTTTGCGTGTTGTTTTATCTCCTGTTTTGCATTCCTTATCTGAGTTTTCAGGAGGCAGCTCTCCCAGACACATCTCCCACCTGGAAGTCCAGTAGCCACCTAGCCGTGTCTCTCTTTCCTGTTCCACGCACAGCACCTCATTCCGTAGTTCCCGAAGCTCTGTGGAGAAGGTGCTCAGAATCTGTCTAACTTGGAAGATTTTTAACCTCAGCAGTTTCTCCCAAGCACTGGCAGTCTGTTCATTTCTGCACTTAAAATAAACAGTCATTGCTCAGTAACCTTTAGAAAGGTCATAGAAGCATGCTCCTCTTTGCAGTGACAGTAGATTAAGGAAAGTGGTGGTGTCTGAAATGCACAGTGCTCTGGTTTGGACAGAGTTGTCACAGCGATCCAGGCTGGGAAGAGGCTCACCTCTTGTCAAAGGCAAGGGAGTGTTAATCCCTTGGTGGGCACACTTGAGATCCTTCAGTGTCCATGGCAGGTTGTTTCTGAATCCTTAGCTATTCAACTCTCTTTTTAAAGTAGTAGAGGATGGTAAAGTTTAAACCTAGTACAGCGTCAGTGTGACATAAGGACCTGTCTGAGAATATTTCTCAGAGAGAAACGATGGAGAAAGAGTTTATGCATGTTTAGTACAGATACTAAGTTTTTTTTCCTGAGTACTTTCCATCTGAGACTACTTGAGTCAGTAACTGAGGAGGATATGCAGGTCCCACTTACCACCAGCCCATACTTTATTCTTTTGCAAAGCAAAATTCTTCTGCCTCTTCCCATATGACATTTTTGTTGCCAATAACAAAGGCATTTATTATAAATACAGATATCAACCTGTGCCCTCTATTGAGGAAACACATAGAACCTTTGAGAACATGCATGTCCTTCTAGAAAAATAGCAACCAGACAGCTAACAGAACAGAACACAGCGGGGTGAGCTTTTATCAGAAAGTTAAGAGGGAGATAAAATGTTTAATGGGATAAAGATGCTACTTTTACTGTGTCCCAGGGTGCAGAAAACTGGCTCTGCAGCTAGGCCAGTGTGGTGTGAATGTGTCCACTCACTCTTTAACCACATCTGCCAGGAAAGCACAGTCAGCTTCTCTCTAGGAATCAAGAAAGCAAGGCTCAGAGACTTAGAGCATCCTGCCCCAGGTCACAGCTGTCTAGGAGTGGAGTCGCGGTCAGAGTCCAGGTCTGTCTGAGCTCACCGCTGGCTCATTCACACCTGTTGCAACTCTGCCGCTGTTTATATCAGGTTTTGTCAAAACTGGCTCCACCCAGGGTCCACAGCTACCCAGGGGGGAGGAATGCAGCTGAGGGGCCTCCCTTCCCAGAATTCCCAGAATTCTGTTCCCAACCACGTCCAGTTTGGGGATCAAAATAAAGTGCAAGAGAACATGCCATGCCATATGCCTGCCTCTGTGAGTACAGCTCTGTATCCTTAAAGCTCTGTATCCCCAGGTGCCGAGCTGTCAGTAGAAGTGGGTAGGATGCATAAAGACTTTGCACCTTGGACACCCCATGTTTGCGTCCTCTGAGAGCTTGTGGTCAACTCTCTCTGGAGTTCTATCCTTTTACAGGATCGGGGGCCACAGACCCCTTGTGGCCTGCCAGGGCTTCCTGGCCCGGGACTCTCCATGCCACCTTTGCTTCCCCTGATCTCTTGGTAGAGGGCAGTGCTGTATGCTCAGTACTTGCTCTCAGTCTAAATTTGGGGTTAAGCACCAAAGCTCAAAGGGATGTTGTTTCTACTTTGGTGAAAATGATTCTAGAACAAAATCCACATTGCTGCACAATAAATCATAAAATGTTGCTTAGGAAAGAGGAGTGTGCCAAGATGCTGACCCAGTGTGCCAGCCATAGGTCAGGTATATCACTACATTTTAGACAGCCATGAGGTTATAGCACAGAACACACACGGTGTTAGTATCGGGAGTCCTTTGTCTGCAATAGACAGACTCCAAGGAGAGGAACACAGCATTTCTGGCCATGAGGGATGGTCAGCCTTAGTTTAGTCAGAAGCTTGTGCATAAACAAGGATATCAGATGGCAAGAGTAGGGAGGCCTTAGAGCCGTGCAGAAGTTACAAAAGCAGTCTTGGGGCCTCTGAGTGGTGGGTGAGGGTGGTGGGCCACTTTGCTGTAAACCTAGGCTCTGCCCCAGCCAGGCTGTGTGCCAAAGGCTGGGAAGGAAGCCAGGGAATACACAGTCCAGCCAGGGATATCCATGGATTTTGTAAACCACTGAGAAAATAAAGTATCCGACCTTCTATATGTAGGTTCCACATCCAAGCATTCAACCTTCGAGCAAACATTTTTTAAGTTGCATCAATACGGGACAGATACAGACTTTCTTCCTTGTCAACACAAGTTGTTTGTTTGTTTTATTGTTTTGCATGACAATCACATTGTATTAGGGATTATTATCAATCTATAGATGATTTACAGAGCATAGGAGTGTATATATATATATATGTGTGTGTATATATATATATGTGTGTGTGTGTGTGTGTGTATATATACATGTGTGTATTATACACAAGCACTGCAGTATGTGAAATTTGAACAATGCTTGGATTGGGTATCTAGGTCCTTGGGGGAAGGAGGCATTCCTGGAACTAACCCTCACTGATCACAGAAGGTTGGACATATCCAGTGGGGACATGGTGCAGAGATAAGGGAACATGTGATGAATTGTGCCATGGTATGACAGCAGGGCTGTGTGAAGGGAAGTGCTTGTTGGCAAAGCATTTTGCCAAACAGAATATCTGAGCTACTGAACATAAATGAGAACAAGAGGACCTGATGTTCATGGGGAGCCCAGGGTATCCAGCTATGGTAAAGGGATGCAGGAATTGTTCTCTGCTCAGGATGAAGCTAAGGAAGATTCACCCTACCCCAACCCACATCATAGCTCCTAGCAATGTGGAAGCAAGAGAGCACATGACTTGTGATTCTGAATCCAGTGAGGTATTGCCAGGCCAGAGTAAATTAGGCATGAAGGAGGGAGAAAGGAAGGAGATATGGAAGCGAGAGTGAAGCAGGACATAAGGCCAAGCTTCCCAACCAACAACTAATACCATCCCCTAGAGCTCAGGGGGGAAATGCAGCAACTCAAGGCTTTCTTGGAAGCTGAGCTTAGCAGACTCCTGGCTCCAGTGTCAGGTTGCCTTCTGGCCATCCCCACCCGCTGAGACCCAAGCGCTGGGGCTTCCCCAACAGCCATGGCTTTTAGCACTGAGATACCATCTCAGGGTCTCCTCAGTATCCTGTGTGAACCTTAACTATGAGTGCAGAGCCAAGGAACCCAGGATCCCAAAGAGAATGCCTCTATCACGGGCTCCTCCAGGGCCATACTGCCTCTCTGTGGTCAAGCAGGGAAGTGCAGCCAGTGGTGCTCCAAGAGATGTGGAAACTCAAGTCCGCCCTGAAGCCAGAAGGGAATTGGCTGCTTACCAACAGCTGGCAGTTTACTTTCCGGGCCATGGTGGAATGCCGGAAAGCTAAACACACCAACCAGCCTCCAAAGTGCTGGCTGTGCATTCATCTTGTGTTCTTGAAAATCACCTTCCGGTTTAACAAACAGAGTGACTTGAGGAATGAGGAGCTGTCCCCAAAGATCTGGGGCTGCATTATTTTCTACTCAGTCTCAAGTCTTCTCTCCTGCTGCACCGCCCAGAGTTTAAAGGTCAGTGGTTCGGACTGTGCCTCATGTGGATGACTTCATGGGCACACTTACAGGCTTGAAAACTGGCTACTGTGAGCTTGAGGTTATTCAGAGCACTGTAACAACCATGGTGTTTGCACACTAGATCACCCACATCTCTCCTAAAATCAGGGTGTCTCCCCCAACACCCATGCAGCTGAGGGGAGCTGGCATTAGAAAGAAAATGATGACCCACCACCCAGGGTGCTTTAGGCTCACTACCCCACCCTCTGGGTCATTGGCACAAAATCCCCTGGGTGCATTTGGGTTGCTTTGTGGACCCCTAAATCTTAAGGGAGTCTTGTGGCACCCACTGATCCTGCAAGTGAGGTGAGCAGATAGCAGCCAGGCTCTGAATGGAGGACAGTGAGAGAGGCTGATCCCTAACCCTGGCTCCTTCTGAAGACCCGATGCTGCCTCTCTTCAAGGCTTAGTGCCTCAGGATCCACAGTCACACATCTTCCCCAGTAAAAACCAAGCTCACCTGGCTTGTCTTTGTTCCCATACAGCGTCTCCACCTCAGTGAAGATGTGGCAGGAGCCACATTCATGGCAGCAGGCAGCTCAGCCCCAGAGCTCTTCACATCGGTCATAGGTAAGTGACCTGAGAAGGATGCCTCAGCCCTTCCCTTTATGAGAGAAAAGGCTCTGGGGAAGAAGGCCCTCAAATTTGGCTTGTCTGCCAGTAACAAAATACGTTCAATGCTGCTACTGTGGGTGAACTTTTCCTAGACCCAGAGCCATTGCTACTGAGGGAAAGTCTACCCTCTGGGTTCAGAAGCTCCCTCTAAAAGTTTGACCCTTTCCTCTGGATCCTAGGCATAGTCTAGAACTAGGAAATGTCCCATGGGGCCTCCTTGGATTGCAGCTGTAGCCAGACTGGTTCTTGTCTGTGTTTCAGGAGTCTTCATCACGAAGGGTGATGTGGGAGTTGGCACCATCGTGGGCTCCGCTGTGTTCAACATCCTGTGCATCATCGGCGTCTGTGGGCTCTTTGCAGGGCAGGTAAGACTGATGGCTTCCTTGTGATATTTGTGGCATGTGGAGCTGAGGCAGGAGATTGCCATGATGGAATTCACCTACACTGGAGCCTTGGGCAGTGTGACTGAAGATCCCCGCCAGAGAGCTGAAGCCACTGTTCCTTGGTTTCCAGATTGATGGAATAGAGTCAGTTCTACATAGGGAATTAACCAGCCGGACAGTGTTAACTATGAACTTGAAAATGCACTTCCCCACACACCTCATTTTGAGACCTTCTGATCTATACTAGAATGTGTGATGGTTGCCTCAGAGGAAGTAAGGGAAAGGAGAAAGAAAAGAAACCGAAAGAATTCGTAGTTGTCACAGTTCCAGATGTCATCTTTCTCCCTACAGGCTGGGGCTTTTGTAGTCTAGAGGGGCCTTGAAGTCCTGAGGTAACTTAAGGAGTCTATTTTAATGCCAGGGGATATCCTGGGGGCCACTGTCCTTTACGAATGTTGGTGTCTCTTGAACAGTCTCAGCAGTTTGTTCAAAAGTCACCAGAATGAGAGGCTGTGGACAGCCTGGGGGCTCACAGGGCTTGCATCTTTCTACAGCTCTCATTTCCTACTTTCCACATCCATTAGCAATGAGATGCTCAGTTCTCTGCCTAAACCCTCAAGACTCAGTGTTTCTAGGAAACCCATTTCTAGTATTCCAGAGGTGACTCCTCTTATAATATGGAGTGTCCTGGAATCTATTTCACGGATCAGGAACCTCGGTGTCATCAGTGCTGTGCCCTACTGGAAGTGGCTGGCTGGTGTAAAATGCTGCGTCAGATCCTGGTGACCTTCTCCCTCACATGTGCTGGGACTCTGTGTCTCCCAGGAGCTGCTGAGCGTGCCATGCTGTCTCAGGAGTTCCCATAGAATTCACTGCTTTCTCCATGGCCCATTTTTACTGGCCCCATTTCCATGCAATTGATTTGTCCACTCTACCTGCTGTTTGTTCCTTCCGAGCCACAGGCAGAAGGACACCATGGTCTGGTCAAACAGCAGCTCCTGGGCTCCCTGGTGGACAGGCTACCTCTCATAAGAGTGTCCTGGGCAGGTGCTTAGTAAGTGATGAATGAGGTCTGTCTCACTCACTGGACTGAATATTTTTCTGCTTTCTTGATGACCCACTGTGTTAAATGCAATGGGTCCACATTGTAGGGTTCTTGAGTTCTCCTACGTCAGTAGTTATTACCGAAAGAATGAGCTTCGTGCCTGCCTCTGCTACTGCGACTTTCCACTGGCTCTACCCTGCCTGACCGACTCATCTTGGCCTCCCAGAGATAAATAGTCACACCAGCGGAGGCTGTTGCTGTTAGCACTTTCTTCATTAGCACTGTCACCATTAGCTGTATGATTATTAGCTGTTATTAGTGTTGTCGTGCATTCATTAGTCATTTGTACCTGCAGCTTGAATCTGAAGCAAACCCAAAGGGGAAGAGATAATGTAAAGAAATGAAACAAATGACTGGGTGATATCTACTCAGTGCCACACAGCTAATTACTGATGAAATGGCTGCAGTATGTCTGTGGTGTGTAATTCATCAGCAGCGTGACACATCACCAGCTTGGCTGGAACACCTGCTTGTGGCTTCTGCACAATTGTTGGGATCTGACGTTTTTCCTTCTCCGGGTCTTTGCTGACTAGTCTCACAACCCCACATGACTGGGGGAAAGGTATAGGCAGAGCTGACTCTGGAAGCAGCCATCTGGGTGATCTTAGGTGCACCCTCCCTTCTTTAACCCTGTGCCTACGTAGAGATCTCCAAAGCCATCGCTTGCCGTTTTTGTAGATTCCCTCACGTCTTAGAAGAAGACCTAGTATTTGGGGAGGAACGTGGGCCAAAGAATCAGATTGACCTTGGCTCTTGTCCTTGCTCTGTTGTTTGCTAGCCGGGGGATTTGGGAAAAGTCGTTTCCACTGCTGAAGCCTGCTCTTTGTCATCTATAGACTGGGTGTAAGCATACTTCAGAGCATTGCCATGGTGATGAAACCTATCGTGTTTAACACTAATAATAGTACTTGTTCTGCAAGGAAAGTCAAAACAAGTTAGACACTTTTATCAACTTCTGGGATACACATCCTGAGATCCTCACTGCCAGATTACACCCTGCGTTTTAGAAAGGTTTGGCCACACTCAGCTGATGGAATGATTGACAGGGGTGTTTGTGGCTCCCATCACAGACATGATGGGGAGCAGAGATGGCAGGCAGACGGTCTTGTGAGAACAAAATGATATATTAGCATAATAAGATCAGCGGGCTAGTGCTTGGTCCTAGGTAGTCTCATGAGTGGCAGAGAAGAGCAATCAGCAAGAAGTGAGTCGTCCAGCCTCACACAGGGGGACCCATTCTCAGGCAGCAGAGTTGGTGCCATGAATGTCACAGTAAAGGATGGAAATGGGAATTGAGTGATTAATAAATCTAATCACGGGTCTCACTTAGCATTATTATTTATGTTGTTCTGCACTTTCCCTTGGCTGGGAGAATTACAGCAAGCATCTCTGAGCCTCTCTCTCTAACGCATTTCAGCATAAAGGGCAGTGCATGAGGAAGTCTGTCACCCATCTAAAATTAAAGTAATTAAGCTGTAAGGTTTGAGCTCCTGTCTCAATTGGGGTTTTGATGAATTCGGTGTAATTGAATGTCTGCTGTATTTGCAGTTTGCAAACATAGCCAATGCCTGCCTCAGTGTTCGCCTAAGGTGCTTTGTGGAGATTTTATAGGACAGAAGGAAATTGCTTCTTAGAAAGTGGCTTGGAGAGAGGTTCTGGGTATCCCACAAGACATTTACAGAGCTGTGGTCCTCCCAGTCTTTCCTTAAGAACAAAGAAGAATAACAAGGAAGTGAAAATAGCCAGGTCTTGACGCAAGCTTCTAATATATTTTGCATATTACATTAAAAGGACTTCATGCCAGTTTTGTAAAACAATGTGCTTATGAATTTAAATCCACCATTCAGAGCATGTTAAGCTTTAAATACATAACCACAAACAGAGAGTAAACAGTTTAACTGTATCCCAGATTAGGGCTTTCCTAGTCTGGTTAATACCGGCTGGCAGATGGCTCTGCTTTGTTATAAAAGCTCCCACATTGGCTGCTGGCATCCTCATAATGTTCCTGATGTTCCTTGGCGAGGTCCATCTTATCTTGGCTAGATTTTCTTTGCTTCAAATAGCACCATGTCTGAGTTGGCTCATTTACACAAACAGAGCAACACCAAGAGGTCACACGTCCGAGTTAAAGCTTGCCTGCAAGTGAATATCCCAGAAGAAGAGGCAAGGCAAGGAGTTGAGTGAAAGCAGATAAGTTGAAAAGTTGCCCCAGGGAACACTAGCAAGATATTGAGGAGGTGAGACAGGGAAGAGGAAGCTGCAGACAAAAGCATTCATGAGCAACCGAGACTTGATGATATGTGGGGACAGTGATCTCACTGAGGAAAGAAAGCTGGGGCACTCATCCACCACCTTCCACCTTCCGTTGCATTCTGTATGAGAAACATGAACCCCTCAGCATTCCTGCTTGTTGGGTGGCCACAGTCACAGTGGAGCTGGGGACCCAGGGAAAACCCCAGGAAGAGGGATGCAGGGGTTGCCTGCTGGAAGAACCTGAAATGCCGAAGGTGGAAAGATGAGCATGAGCCCACAGAGCGTGGGCTGCAAACACAAGACTAAGGCTTCAAAATGAGCCAGCTGTCCTCGAATGAGTACACGTGGAAAGAGCAGGTGGAAAATGAAGAAATTACAAATATGAATCTGTGGCAATACAGTGCTTGCCTAGTGTGTGTGAGGCCCTGGGTTTGATCCCCAGCACTAAAAAAAAAAAAAAAAAAAAAAATTAAAAATAAATTTTCTTGGTAAATACTTTATAATGGTATCAGGAGTGGTCTTTTTTATTATTAATTGCACTTCATTCACTTTGTATCCCCCTGTAGCACCCTCCCTCCTCCCCTCCCAACCCTTCCCTTCCTCTCTCTTCTCCACTCATGCCCTTCCCCAAGTCTACTGATAGGGGAGGTCTTCTTTTCCTTCCTTCTGATCCCAGTCTATCAGGTCTCATCAGGACTGGCTGCATTGTTTTCCTCTGTGACCTCATAAGGCTGCTCCCCCTCAGGAGGAGATGATCAAAGAGCAGGCCAATCGGTTCATGTCAGAGACAGTCCCTGTCCCCATTACCATGGAACCCACTTGGACACTGAACTGCCATGGGCTACATCTGTGCAGGTGTTCTAGGTTTTAAAGGATTATTAATATTTTTTCATTTTCTAAAAGCGACTGATCCCACTTTCAAGTATATCAATTTAGTACACATTTTCTGAAACTTTGACTCTTATGATATAATTGGCAAATTTACATAAAAGCCAGAAAAACCTTAGGATCTACCAAGGTATAAAATGCATGCAGTGCTGCTTGTACATTGTTAGATGTTTTAAAATATTCTTGTAATATGTAAATGTATGCTATTCCTTGTGTAGCTTTCTCATTTGGACCATTTCTCATTGGACCATGTTGTATAAATAATAATGTTTTGTATGTGTGGATGTGTGTGCACATGCGTGTGTGTTATGTATATATGGTTGTGTGAGTATGTACCTGTGCGTGAGGGTTTGGGTGTGTGTGGAGGTCAGAGGTCAACATCAGGGGGTCTCAGTAACTCTCTACCTGATTCTCTCGGTGAACCCAGAGTTCATCAACTCAGTCTGCCTCTGTTCTCCCAATGCTGAGGTTACAGGTGTGTGCCACCACGACCTTCCAAACTCAGGTCCTGATGCTTGTAAAGGGGCCCTTCACAGCCAAGCTATCTCCTCAGCCCAAATAATACGATATTTAAAGGGGAAAGAAGTGCATATGGTATGTACTGTAACCTCTGGGGAGAAAAGTACAAATTAATAGTGACTGATAGTTAATTCTGCCTGAGGTCAGAGCTTCATTAAATAGAAAACCTTTCATTTAAAAACTGTGTGCTTCACAGCTCTTACTAAAAACCTTCCCAGGAGGAAAAAAAAAAAAAAAAGAGTAGCTGCTACTCAGTAAGCTTATTCAGAAGACAGCACATCCAGCAGTGCTCTGAGAGAATTTGTAGAGATGCACCCACTGAGTTTTGAGGTGCAACACTAGTATCCTTATCAACAGGATAGAAAATCAAGCCTAGAGGTTTGAAATAAGGGCTCTACTGAGGTAATTAAGACTAGAACAGACATATCTACAAACTACATAATCCATATGGGGAGCCCTTGATTATAAAGCCTCCAGATTTAACTATCATGCCCTTATTTATCAGATGTTGTGTATCTTTTAGAAGTTTGGAGTGTAGGACTTGAAGCAATGCAAGAAACGGTCATGTTAGCAAGATAGTGGTGATCCATAATAAATAATGGACGTACTCAGCACAGCGTAGGCACATCTAGAACCTTCTATTTTAATCCAAAAGCATTTTCACAGCTGAGCTTTGGCTTCATCAATAATGGAGATTTGGGCTGGTTGAGCATAATGGAAGGCCCACGGGTCTCCAACATTCACTCATTTCCAGGTTCTCGCTCTGCAGATGAAACTGAGCACAACATCTATCCCATTTCAATTCTGGGAATCAATTCTGATTCCCCAAATTGGCTAGAGACTATTGTTGGCATCCTTTTTAAACTATTTTATTTGGGGTTCCTTATGCCTCTTTATCCCTTCTTCATGCCTTATCCCTACGAATACCTTCCAAAAATCCAACACTAACTAGGAGGAAAAAAAAAAAAGGTTAGTGGGGAAAGGGGCCAGAGTTCTCTTTGGCTCCTTCCAGCTGTTTAGAGTCATTGGATTCTTTGGGAAAATACCATCTCAGTCATCAGGATATCCAACAAACCAGCAAGAGCCAACAGCAACCTTCTTCCTTCTCAAAGCATTCCCAACCATCTCCTTGAAGCATCCTTCTTCTCTCTGGGCTCTAGTATTTATGCCCTTTCAGAGTCCTCAGAATTAAACTAACTGCAACTGGCAAAGACCACACCCCTCTCCAAGTTGCACAAGGCTGTTATCAGCTATGGACAAGCCAAAAGCATCTCCATATCTCACACTTGAGATTAAGACAAAAACTTGTTTGTATAACATAACTAAGTTTTTAAAGAAACCAAAATTCTGCTATAGACTATGAAAAATGAGAATGAAAACCACACACTACCTATTCCAAACCCGGAGTTGGAGGCCAACTATCCTCTGTCAATATGGAAATAATGGGACATGAAGGAGCTGTAGTGTAAGCCCTGGGCTAAGGGTCAGGGCTTCTCTAGGGTAGGATGTATTCATGTTTGGTCCTATCAGAGACAGGAAAGCAGCATGCATGGTGCAGGGATGGACCAGGGCAAGGACTGGGCCATAGGGAAATATATCACCTAGATTCTGTTACCTGGAGAAGCAGAGGTCCCCCTGCAGCTTCTGCAGGCTGGCTGCCTGGGGAAGCAGAAGGCAAGTCCATACCAATTAGATTGGAGGAGTGGCTTAAACTGGCGAAACCCCACCTTCATGCTCAGCTCCACTGACTCTGGGGGACAGATAGCACTCCAGCATGAGCAGCCCCCCTGTGGTACCCCAGGCCTACAACAGGATGTTCCTGGGCTGTTTCCTTCTGATCCTGGTAGTATCATCATTTCCCAGGCTGTTTCAGGCCTCATATACACATACCACATGGACCAACAAAAGGAAAAGAAAATGTCACCTTTCCCACACTTGCTGTCCAGCCCCTACTTAACATCATTGAACAAAAGTCTGGATGGGCCGATCATCTTTAACCAACTCTTCTGACTACAATTACCAGATTAGCAAGAATCATCCACCCAATCTTCTCTCTAGAGATAGTAAGCTGGTCTATTCCATCACAAACTCTGTTTCTGGTCCTTCCTCATTATACATAGCATACCTTGCAGAGTCATGGTGCAATGGCCAAGCCTGCGCTGTGTCTCACCCTGTCTCACCAGCCTTCTTTCCTATGCTGGTCTCACACAGTGCTGCCATTGGTATTTATATGAATATATACTGCCATTTCTGATCACATAACCAAGGAGGATTACTGTCATTCCACGTTCCCCGTGGTGGAAAATAGAATGGAAATGCACGTTCCCAGACAGAAAGGGGTGAAGTGCAGTCAAAGGAGCTCAGGGCTCCAGAACCCAAACCAGGCAGCAACCGAGGGCCCAGCCTGACTGGGGCAATTTGGTGGCTGCCTTGTGAGCAGACAGTAACTGAGGTTCTCTCAGAGCTCTGAAACCAAGAGAGGCAGAGGAGAGAATCCGTTTTTTGTTTGGGTTTTTGGGGGTTGGGGGGGGGACAAAAATGGCTGCTCTGGGACTAGCCAGCCACTTGTTCCCACAGATAGGCACTCCAGTGGGCAGAGCAGTGCTAGGAAGATGGTGGCAGCAATCCCTGCTGACATGCAGGCGAACAGTAGGAGCTCGCTGCAGCCAGGCAGGTGGCTGCTTGATTGGCAGCCAAGCCCAGGGGTCCAGAAGTTTGCAGTGGCCTTCAGGAAGGAGGGGAGTCCCTCCTTCCCGAGAATAAATGATGTATCTCAGATAGTCATGGTGAAATAGATGTTGTTGGTCTCCTTTATTGTGTGAAACAGGGAATTATAAACCTTGGGCAGTGGAGAGGTTTTGAGGGTGAATGTGTCTGATTCGCTGGGGATAGAGGTACTAGGATACTTGATGTACAAACAGTAACACAGTCCTATCATAAGACAGGGGAACCTAGTACTTAATTATCCTGTAGGTGGGGGAAGAACTCCAGGTACAGTTAAAGGTCACTGGTTGAGAGCCAAGACATCTTGTCAGAATAGGGTAGGTACCTTCAGAAATCCCCAGGTGCTTGCTGAACAGGTTTCTTACCAGAAAAAGTCAGGCCTGTAATCATCCCTGAGGGCTATATGACAGTCTTTAGGGAATCTGGGATTCCCCAGATCAGGTAGAGAAAGAACCCTCTGAGAAAGGGAGTCTGTAGTCTTATACCAAGCTTTGAAGCTACCCAGAAATGCCAGACTCGACCTTAATAGAAGAGTCTCACAGGTTACTGTATCAAGGGATGGATGGATGGATGGATGGATGGATGGATGGATGGATGGATGGATGGATGGATGGATAGATGGATGGATGGGTAGATGGATGGATGGATAGATGAGAAAGATAGGTGATAGGATAGATAAATTTTGTGGTATTAAGGCCAGATAACTGGCAAAAAAAAATCACCTGGAGAAAGGATTTATTCTGAGTGATTGTTTCAGAGTTCATGGTCTCTTAACCCTATGTAGCTGAGTGGAACATCACAGTGATAGGAACATGTGGCAGAGACTCTTCTTTACTTGTTGCTACACAGAAATCAGAGGGTGAGTCCAGAAGGGAACAGGGATCATACACACCTAAGAGCCTGCTCAGACCTGTACTCTCCAGATGGATGCTACCTCTTAGAACCTCCCAAACTAGCAACACCCAGGTGAAGACTAAGCATTCAAACCATGATCCCCTGGAAGACATTTTACCTTCAGGCTATCATGGCATATTGTTTTGCTTTGTTGTTGTTTGCTTTTTCAAAGTGGGTACCCAGGTTCCATCCCTACCCTGACAAGTGATATCTCAACTATTTGTGTTATCACCAGCACTTGGTACGATCAGTTTTACCTTGTGACTGTCATCATTCCAGTGAGTATGAAGAGCACCTCTCTTGTGCTTTCAGTGTGTATTTAGAAGCATGGCTCTGAGCAGCTTTTCTCGTGATTATATGACATCTTTGGTGAAAAGTCTGTTCAAATCTCTGTCTTCGTGCTGTCATTTGGACCTTGTCCTCTCCTTGCTCTCTTGTCCCGGCAGTCTCTAAATCATGACACTCAATAACTCCTCTGAGTCCTTCTGTCCAATTTGTTTTAACTTCCAAATCAATAGAGAGAAGGGTCATTAGAAATGATTTAGCATGGTCATAGAGGTGTTTTATTAGTGCTGTTGCTCTCATTTGGGTTTACAAGGGAGATACTCAGAAACCACACTCTTCAACTATGCCAAAGAAAATGAAGAGGTCAGTGCCCTTGTGCCCAGCAAAGCAAAATTAGCAAGAACAGAGATCCAAGATGCATATTTTCAGAAATGTGAGTTGGGAAGCTGGAGTCCCTGGGAGGCAAGTGAGCATTCTTTCCATGTTAAGCCTCACATTGCTCTTGGAAAGTGAGTTCCAGGTCACTGCCTGCCTCCCTGGAAAGGCCATCTTAAGGGCTGGCTGTTTGCCAACACAAAGGGAACCCAGAGCCTTCTCTCCATTGCCACAGAGCATCCTCCCAAGAGGAGAGACCAACATTTCTTCCCAGAACATTTTCTTATCCCTGTGATTAAAAAAAAATCTTATAAAAGCAACTAAGGAAGTATACTCCAGTGTAGCAAGAAAATCACACTAGCAGAAGCATCAGATAGTGTGGCATATTGCATCCACGATCAGAAAGCAGAGAGAGAGAGATGAACGCTGATGTTTAGCTGGTCTTTTTCTTTTTATTCACTCCAGAACCCCAACCCTTGTAGCAAACACATGCTGATCATGCACTAGGCACTATTCATTCATAAATATATGTGAATATATATACATAATACATATTTATATATTTAGTGTGAATATATATTCACAGTCACAAAAAATAGTGAATATATATATGCATATATATTGTCCTCAAATAATTCTGAAGAGAACATTGTTTTCAAAAGAGAAAACTGAGGCTCAATGCTTAATAATCTCACACTAGTGAGTCAGAAGGCTTTCAGCTTGCAGGTTCCAGCCAGTGACATAGAATTGTCAAGTTCTTTCTCCAGTTTTCACAAAGAGTCCATTTAGATAAGAAGTCTCACACCCTAAGCTGCCAGGCATATAACAGCCATTCCCCACACTTGTTCACAGATCAATGCCTTTCTAGTTATGAAACCCTTAGGAAGCAGAGGCCATAAGCAGGTTGAAAGGGAACTGTGGGGTGTGGTTGCTTCCTTCACTATCTTGGCTGTGCAAAGTCTCCTAACTCCAAAATAAATCTGCCCAAGGGACCCACTTACCCTGGCTCTTGTCACAGAGACTCATTTCCTGTATGGCCTTCATGTACTGGCAATCCCACACAGCAGCAAAGAGTGAGACATTCTGACCGTGGCCCTGAACTTCACCTCAGACAAAAGGACACAGGAAGGCTCCCTGATACAGGAGAGCTTGAGCATTGACAGGTCCTGAGAGTGCGCAGAGCAAGACTGAACCTATCTCCTCAGTTCCTCAGGCTGCTCTCCAGACTATATCCTCTTCCCACTTCTTGTCGCACCATTTATATATGGAGGACTGTGTGAGCTGTGACATAACAAATCAGATTTCACGATTTAAGTGTAAGCAACTACAATCGAAAAGCCTGTGGAAGGACCTGCAGCCAACACCCGAGGCTACCCAGTGCTTGAAATTATGTACCTGTTTATTTACAATACTTCTGAAAGCAGTTTTGTCTGGCATCTGTGGATTTAAAGCCAGAGTAATAATCCACTGACGAATGAACCCAGAGAAAGTGTCAGACCACTGAACTAAAGTCCTTGATTTAACAGGTTTTGCTGAGTTCTTAACACGCTCTGAGCACTGCTCTAAGCACCAGAGAGATGCCAAATGAGAAGAACTACATTCTCTGAATTTGGCTACAAGATATAGGGTGTCATTTATAAATATAATAATAATAAATATAATAAATAATTTACAAATATGACTAATTTGTAGGTAGATAGGAATGTAGAAAGATGGGTGAATGATGGATAACAGATGATTAATAGATGACAGCTGGATAAATAGATGGAGAGCAAGAGGAAGAGAGATGAAGATTACACTTGGTTTAATACAGTTACTGCTAGGAAGAAGATATGTAGTGTCAATTATGAGTCAATGATATGAAGAAACAAAACAGCATAGGAAGGCTTAGAGGATGCATGAGAAGAAAAGATGCTAGCTTAAAAGAATGTCCATGAAGATCACCACCAAAGATGCTGGTAGTTCAATGCAGTATGAAATACTTCCTTCAACTCTAGGGGAAATGGTGCCACTTAAAGTATAGATTGATTGAGATAGCACTCTGAATGTGAGTCACTTTAAACAGAAGGAACTTACCATGTCAGCAGACTGCACCACTGCTGCCCCTGGAAATACTCTAAAATGCTCATCTCCTAGCCTCACAAGCCAGGGCAAGAGCATGGTAATGCCAAGGCTACTGACAAGATGCATGCCCAGTGGCTACTGCATAAAGTGACTACAAAGAAATAGGAGTCTCTGGTCTATGAGGCTGTGAGTGCCCCAGAGGTACCACTGCCTACTTCCTGAGGTAAGACTAGAATTGGTGGCCTGAGAAAATGGATCAGTTCAAAATGTGCTTGCTGGGCCTGCATGAGGACATGAGTTTGGATCCCAAACATCCATATAAAAGCTAGGAACAGCAGTGTGCATCTGTGACCCTAGGGCAGGAGAGAGGAAATTGTAGAGACAGCCAGACTCCTTGGACTCTCTGGCCAGCCAGTCTAGTCACTAAGACCCTTTCTTCAAAAAGGGGAAAGACACTTGACCCTGACCTCTGACCTCCACATGTGTCCACGTGAACATGTATACAAATGTGCCTCAGCCCAGATAAGCATTCACTTGACCTTTGATCAAGGATCAACTAAACTGCCCATGGCATAGCCCAGGGGGCAAGGCTTATGTATGATCTTAGCCCAAATTTTCTCAAAGTCTGCCACACACCAACTGAGGGACTTCTGTAGATTGTGTGGCTAGATGCATAAAAACGTAAATGTCATAATTTGTGACAAAGTACATTGAGACTTGGTTAGTAGGAACAGTAGAAGCTCTTTGAGCAGAACCCCAGACACTTGGGATACAGAGCCAGCAGTTTTAGATGGCCACCCCTTCATTGCCTGTTATGTGAAATAAATTAGATAGTGATGGTCTCTGCTCTCCTGGGGCTTACAGACCAATGTAAGGACTAGCAAAAACCATACAAACCAACAAATGATCGAATCATAGTTAAAAGTTCATTCTAGAAATATGTTGGGAAATGGTGCAGGAATGAGCTGTGGAGAAGATACAGAACGGAGAGTCAGGAAAAGTCTCTCAAAGGAATCCTTAATTATGAGGGCAACTCCATATGAAAGAAAGTAAAATTCCAAGCAGAAAGGGAAATGAGTATCCAGACACGAAGCACTCAGACATGAACAAGGGTCAAGAAAAGGCCAGTTGTGTGTGAGAGAGAGACAGACAGACAGAGATACACACAGAGACAGACAGACAGACAGAGAGATTGACAGGGACAGATCAGATCTGGCCAGGGCTCATAGAAGGATTTGGGTACAATGGGAAGCTATTGAAAGTTCTATAATTAATATTAAAAAAATTTTAAAGAGCAAAAAAGAAAGAAAGTTCTGATCCCCATGGTAATGGTATCTGATTTATACTCTGAGAAAATCATGCTAGCTACTCACTAGAGAAAAGGATCTCTGGAGAAAAGGTCGCAGTGGGGAAACCAGTGGGCATGCTGGGAAAGACCTGAGTGCATTCTACAACTGGAGAGTGAAGTGGCCGCTGGGTCTAGGGGACTTCCCAGAGGGGATGCTAAGAGATGATGCATTGAAAATGGCAGTGAAGGAAAGCAGTAAGTCACATAAGACACCAGGACTTCCAGCTTGAACAAGGTAAGCCGGCTACAGAATATTTGATTATAAGTGATAACAGATTGGCCATGAGAAATTAGTCCATTGAACATATTGTGAAGTCAGCAGCTCTGTGTCAGATCCAGAAACATGGGAGGGTTGCTGAAATGGTAAAATGTATTTATTAATCAAAAATTAATTTACTTTTTAAATTATTATCCTTTTAAATATTTTTATTTAAAATATATAATTCCCCTTTCTACTTCTTCTCCCCAGTCCCTCCCATGAAGCTCTCATTGCTCCTGCTCAATTCACAGCCTCTTTTTCTTTAATTATTATATTTATATTAATGCCTAAAATATATAAATACACACTACTCGGTCTGTCCAGTGTCTCTTTATGTGATTTCAGGACTGGCCACTTGATATTGGATAAACAATTATGGAGCTTATGCCCAATGGAAGACTATCACTCCTGCTCTCACCATTCCTTAGGAACTTTTAACTCTTAATTTTAACTACAAAACCAACATTTTAAACTAAAGGCCCCATCAGCTGTCTGCTGCTGTCTGGCCATTCTTACATGGTAGCTATTGTCACTGTCCATCTTATATAACCTCACTGAACAACCCAGCTATCAAAGAGAGGGGACTGCGTTGCTAGAGTTTGTAGTCAAAATGCTGCTGATTGGTCCTTTGTAGAGGCTGGACCAGTAACACACTGCCCATCTCAGAAATCAGTGTTGATTAGTTCCAAATCAAATTGACAGTCTTTCACAGGCTCAAACCAGTCATGGTTTGGCAAATGGCAAAGTAGGACATGAAGAACTGTGATCTACTCATTTACTACGGTGTCACTTGACCCGTCCGTTCTGTTTTCCCCCAGACACTTACATATCCAGCTAAACCTTAGTTAGATCATTATCTCATACAAGACTGCAGTACCATCAGGTGGTCTTTACTCCTGGTCCTCTGACCCCCAGACAGTCCAAACACCAGACAGTGACGACTCAATTTGTGATTTTAAAATACAGAATCAGTGGAGAAAACCAAAGGCAGTTCTCTGAAGTTTCTGGTTTTGTTTTTCTAATGTGGCAAACTCCTTTTCTAGTACAGTTGTGTTCATTGTAGGCCAATCTCCATTGCATATGTGAATGAAGCCACCTCTGCACCCCCACCCCTGATCCAGCAGCTCTTTCCAGCTGAGTAGATCCAACTCTGCATTTAAATGGAAGTCTTAATCCTGGACCTCATTCTGACTCTCCAAGTGAAAAAAAAAAAAAAGTGCTATTCATTAGCCTTTCTGGCTCATGTGCAGAACACATGGACAGGGGCGTTTGTTAACCAAATATCTGGTTTTCACTGGCAAAGCAACATGTTCTGTCCTGCCCAGACCCAACAAAGGGACCACTTGGCTTGTACATGGCAGGGAGGGGGAGGTCTGTCCTCCTTTTACTACAGGGAGACCGTACACAAGTTGCCACTCCTCAGGAAATGAGGAAGAAACGTGGTCTGGATATGCTTTGTTTATTTGCGAGTCTTTTCCCGCTCCTGAGAAGGAGCTATGGAAAATTAGAGCTGTGGCAGCAGTTGGAGCCTGGAAAATTAGAGCTGAGGCATGTGGTATAGTGACCAGCAGCTGGGACACTGGGGATGAGAGGGACTGGCTCATCACCATTATCCCCATGGCCTCCGTCATTCTCAGATCTTTGTCACGATGCAGTAAACCTGATTTTTCCCCACTCTCTTGCTTTCTTTGATTTCTGCATCATGCAACTTCCAAAGACACGTGTCCTGCCTCCTCACCGAACCGTCTATTTTTCCTTTTTAAAAAACAATATACAACTGTCTTCTGCTCCCAGTTATTATCTGTTTTTATTGTAAATTAAAAACAGCTTTTGTGTTAATCATCTTTTGGGGGGATCTCAATTGAATTAGTGCAGAATTATACGTATTAACTCATTTCATCCTTAGATCCCATGGTGTAGATACTGTTTTTCTCATTTCACAGAAAAAAAAAAAAAAATAGAACCCAGAGAGGGAGGGAGAGAAACTTGCCCCAGGCCACACATTCAGGAAGAACAGAACTAGGATTCAGAGCCTGGCAGTTTGGTCACAGAACGTGTATTCTTAATCTCTGAAGAGCAAACAGAAGCCAGTGTAGCAGAGCCTCCATGAGGGGCCCCAGGAGCACACATCTCATGAAGGAAGAGATGTCCTAGATTGCCACGCATTTCCCTGTGGTCTAGAAGATGATTTGTCTGGGGCGCCCCTGAACCTGTTTGTTGGAGAACCTCCTGCAGAAAACACTGAGGCTGGCTGCCCACTCATCTCTGAGTGAGAAAGAAGATCACATTTCCCTTTAGAACTCAGACTCCAGAGCTACATTTATATGGCAGTTGATAAAAGGATTTTTTTGAAGCCTTTTCTGATGCTGATATGCTCTGATGCTTTGAAAAGTCTGTTGCAAAGAACAGCGGAGTCCTCCCCTTGTATTACTGATGGTGGTCCAGGATTGGTTTATTCAGCTCTTCTTGCCAGTAGACAGTCTCTTAGGAGAGGCAACTATGTTCTAGGAACAAGGAGAAAAGACTAGAATGGGGCAGACAGATGATTCTTAGATGAACTGAGGAGTCAAAGTTCTTAGAGGCCCCTGGTGAAACATGGTTTCTTTCTCAAGAAATCCACATTTCCTCCAGAGTGCTGGAAGGCTTTGGCCCATGCTTTCTGCGAAGGAGTCTTGCTGAGGGAATGCCTCACTGCTCTTGGAGCAAAGTGGTAAACCAAATCAAAATAGGAAATGGTTACTTCCTTTGAAGTGGGGGGGCGGGGCAGAGCCCCATCCCTGACAGCTTGGCCTGGCCTGGCTGTTGACTCCACTAGTTCAGCCTAGATGAACCATACCCAGTCATGATCATACCACTCCCCAGACTTGCATAAATTCTCTGTGGGCAGCTGTGCCCCAGAAAAACCCCTAGTAAGGGCTTTCATATTTGCTTGAAATCTCTCAAGGATCTCAAAGCCATTCTTCAACTTCATCATAAAAATAAAAAAGGCTCTATTGTTTCATATATAAAAAGAAATAAGAATATCAAGCTAAAATATATTTTCTTAATTTCTCTGACAATAAAATAAAAGAATTTTGCTTATCTATCATCTCTCATAAATGAAAATGCATTTTAATGAAATGTGGCTCTCTGAGTTTTAATGGAAGCAAATATTTAAGATGTATGGCTCCAATTCTGGCCCTCGGCAGAGAAGATGATTGTAAATATCAGTCTTCTTGGATTAAATGTACAAGCACTGAGCTGTGGTTATTATATGGGTCTTAGGCTGATACATCCTAATTCTGGCCTCCCCAAATCTTGACTATGTGACCTATGGAAGTTATTTGACCTCACTGTGACTTAACTTCCTTGACTATGAAAAGAAAATAATAAGCACAGTGTAATATCTGCGAAGTAGGGATGGTGGGGTGCTCAGGTATGTCTGGATATGTGCAGTACCTGGAAGATGACAGCCTGGTAAGAAAGGACTGTAAACAGTCTGCTCAGCACCAGAAAGTTCTGTCTTCACCGCATCTTGAGGGCTGCTGTGATTCCAGTATGGAATGACCTCCTTGAGCTCAAGTGTTCAAACATTTGGTCCCCAGCTGGTGGCACCATTTGGAGAGATTGTGAAACCTCTTAGGAGGTTGGGCTTGGCTGGAAGAAGTGGGTCGCTGGTGGTGGTGTACCTTAGCAGGGGTAGCCTTGGCCTCTCACCCAAGCTGTCTGTGTCTTGGTCCATGTCATGTAACAAGCTGGATGGCAGGCTTCCATCACCATAGACAGAAGCTGAACTATGTCATATCATCTGTGTCATGAGCCCAAAGAAATCCAGCCTAAGTGGCTTCTGCCATGTATTTGGACAAAGCAGTGAGAACAGTAACTAACAGAAAGTGTGAGAGAGTAGAGTTTCCAAGTGAGAGAGTTGCTTAGAAACCTGTAGCAAGTAATAGCTAAGCTGAGCTCCACACCCAATTATGACTGGCCCCAATGTCCCTAAAGCCTGTCTGTATCACCTTCACCTGGAAGGGCTGATAATAGCTTCATAGAACTTAAGTGTGAACATGAACATGTGCATAATCATGAACATGAACATGGCATTAGACCTCTGCAAGGCTTCCCTGGTCTTGGGGTAATGCTCCGTCTCAGTCTTCTGCAGTTTCCTAATCTTCCTCCACCCCACAGTGTGTAGCTCATCAAGATCCTCTGTGACGGAACTTCTGCCCCTGAAGTCCCACCATCCCAGCCACGATGCCACCACAAACCTTGGCCTGGCCTTCCTGCCCAGTGTGAGAGTTTATCTAAGGAATTTAGACCAGCTCTTACACAGGACACCTTTCTTAGAGGCCTTGGCTCTCTGTTTTCAGCATCTCTAGCTACCCTCTCGGGCATCCCCCGTACCTTTGATGCCCAGATCTGTCTCTGCATTGAGAATACCTAATCTTTAGCTAATGAAAGGCAAGGACTGGGATCTCCTCCATCTTGGATTGGTGGAAAGGGAGACACACCAAAGCCCAGCTAGCTATACCATCCTCTACTCCTGTGGATCTTACAGCCCAGCTGAAATCAGAAGTCAGAAGTACCACCCAATTACTCAACAGGAACCCAGGTTTGATTTGACCCTTTCCTGTCCCAGGGATTCTAGATTCCAGAGCTTGTATCTGGTTCATGATACAAGTATACAGTACAAATCTGAGGATTCTTTGAGTTCATGAACTGTGAAGTGCTTGAGTTTTCCAGGGAGTGGGATGAGAGTTAGTTTTTCCTAACCAGAACAATATCATTGCTATTCCACATGAATGATTTTGTTTCATGAAATCCTATCACTACATAGGTATATGAATCTAGATTGCACTTAACACAATTTTCTTTAAATAAGACTATCAAAGTGCAATTAAGAGTAGGTAGGTTTTAGTCTTTCTTTATACTAGTAATAAAAATTGAAATAGCTAGATTAGGAGTGTTGCAGGAAGGTGTAACTGTTCTACCCCACACTGGGGTCGCTGTGTGCTGTTAGGCTGTGCTCTTCCCATACAATCTTTGATGCTCTCTGTCTAGAACCCCTCAAGGATAGTGCTATCATTACCCCCATTTTCCACATGGGGAACAGGCACTCAACAATGGCATTGTCAGTGGTTGGTCTGGGAGCACTTTCATCCACTCTCTCTCAGCACCAAGACCCCACAATGCCCTTGCTAAAAGAATGGGACTTTAGAAAGCCAGTGAGCTTCTCTATCCAGATAGATTCTTGAGGATCTCCTTACAAAACTGAAGTCCACCTGCATTTCAGTGTCATCTGGCTAGAGGGTCCAATTCAAGCTTCAAATGCAAGTCTGGACAACCCTAGAATCCAGGCCATGGACACCCTCCTCTATTTGTTCTAAAGTGATTCCCTATGCTAAGCATAGCATGACCTGAACATTCCCCCGTCGCAGTCTCCTTCCCTCCTCTTAATCCCTTCCTCTCTCCCTATATACAAAATCCCTGCTCCCTGTTCTGGAACACAGTAAGTGTCAATCGTGAAATTAGCCTAAGAAAAACCAATTGCACTGTTTTGGGCCAAAGCAAGATTTGTTAAATATTAAATACTGACCAAGAGATGGATTTTGTTCAGGACCATTTTCTGAAATTTTCCAGCTGAAAAATGCCCCCAAGCCACATGTGGCAGGCACTTATAAAGACAGACCTACAGGCCGCCATACTTTCCTTATGAGGTTTTGTTATTTTCTAAGAACTAGTTCCCAGCATTCCAGGAAGTTGCCTGGTCTCTGGGCAGGTGGAGCGTATAGGTTCATTCTGGACATTACATAAGCATGCCCAGTAGTAATGGGAGAAGGATTTCCTTCTCTCCCATTAGTGGGTTTTCAGCTTTCTTCCCCACAGGGTAATGCCTGACAAAAAAGTGAGGCATTAAGTGAGACAAAAAGGTTGGCTGCAGCCCAGTTTGCATGTCCTGCCAGAAGACCCTTTCTTCTGTCACCAGGAGTATCATCGAGCACAGGTAGACTCACCACACCCTCGCTGTGGATCACCTAAGACTATTTCTCAGGAAAAACCTGGTACACCTGTGGGGTGTGTGCCGTTAGGTTTCAATTAAAAAAAAATGTTGGGGTTTCTGTCTCTTACGAAAAGCCACCTGTTCTTTGCCACAGTGTAGCCAGAAGCAGTCAGAACAAAGCCCACCCAGAATTTAAACCCAGGCCCAAAGATTTAGTGAGTCATGCCCACTCTGGCCAAATCAAGGCCAGACATCATCCTCTTTTCTCAAACTTATGCTTGTGTCTTCACGGGGTAAACTTCATTTCTTTGACTAGGGTCATTGCAGGGTTGCAAAGAACAGGTGGCTTTTCCTCCTGAAAAAGTAAGCCTGGCAGGGCACGGTGCCCCACACTCTGAGAGGCACAGGAAACAGTTTTGGCTGAAGAAAAGGCTTCTGGCAGCGTTGCTGAGAATGATAATATATGTTCAATTTTGCATTTCCAAATTTCTCTTTTTTTCCCAAAGGAAAGAAATCAGTGTGGAATGGAGTTGGTGCTGGGTATTTCCGAGGTTGTTTGCCTGCTTTTAGCACTCCTCTATCAAGTGGGCCCGTTCAGAGGAGAGAGCAGTAGGCGCCAGAAATAGTGACTTTATATATGTGAGAAATCCTTCCCAGAGTCTGATGGCCTTTTTACCCGCAGGCTGGCTACCGTCAAGCCACTAGGCAGTCATATGAAGGAACAAAGCATGAGATTTTCTATAGATTTTAGAGTTTGAATACATATTTTCCTTTGAGTTGTATTTTTCTTTTGTTTTTCAGTATTTCTTAAATTCTTTGCATGTGTTTTGAAATGGAATGTGTTTTAAAGCTGTGTGAGAGGGCTGTGTCTCTCAGGGCTGCTGACTGCATCTGTCCTGGTGCTCATGTTCCCATACACCTGATACATGGGAAGACAGCTGGGCCAGCTGCTGTCTCTGTTGCTGTGGGCTACACTGAGACCCTTTGTCCACAGGTCTGTGAGGGTTTCCAAGGAGGGCCTGAGACTAGGGCACCTTTATGTTGCCAGGGCAGGCGGAGATCTTTACACTCCCCAGACAGCACCACATGGTCTAATCACTTAGTCAGAGAGTATTTACTGAGGGCCAGTGCTAACACTCGGGGCTACAGCAGTGAGTGCAGAGAGGACAGGCTTCTCAGGGCCTGCTGCTTCTGTGCTCCAGGGGTTCAAACAGTAAACACAAGCCTGGGCACGTAGCTCAGCGGCTCAGTGGCCAAGCACTCGCTTATCATGCACAAGGACCTGGGTTTAATTACCAAATCTACCAGACGAGGGGGAAGAAGAGAAAAGAAAAAGAAGAGGAAGAGGGAAAAAAATCAATAAATAAACTTCAAAGAAAAGTAGTGTGAAGATAGCAAAATTA
Source organism: Pachyuromys duprasi (assembly GCA_028658305.1). NCBI lineage: Eukaryota > Metazoa > Chordata > Mammalia > Rodentia > Muridae > Pachyuromys > Pachyuromys duprasi. The sequence continues at coordinate 145,931,584 of CM053766.1, read as the reverse complement.
GAACTGTAAATGTGTACACATACGCAGTAAATATTTATAACCCTGCTGATTCCATCAGAGCTGCGTATACCTTCGGCCATCAGTTCAAAGCCCTTTGTTACTGGCTTCAGAAAGTTTCCACAGTTGCTTTCCCCCATCTCTCCCTGGCTCTGTGGCCTCTGACTCTGACCACGTCGCACAAACCAACTGTCTGCCATAGTTTTGTATCTTAAGTCAGAGTTAATCTAAGTCCTGATGCAACAGGACAGGCCTTCTGTGAAGTTTGGAGCTACACACACACACACACACACACACTTTCTTGTCTTGAAAAATGAGAGTATTTGGCCTATATGGAGGCCATCCTCCAAGATGGCAGCTCATCGACTCCAGCCCCCAGTATTAAGCCTTTTGTTCCCATCCTGTTGATCTATGTCTCCAGCAGAATATTGCAGAAATGGTGGTGTGTGGTTCCTGAGTGGACCATGAAAAGTGGTATAGCTTCTGCTTGCATTTCTTGTCGGATTATTTTCTGTGGGGAAGCAGCAGCCACTTTGAGAATACTTGAGTCTCCATGGAGAGATCTGTATGCAGAGAAACCAAATCTCCTTTTAAGACACAGAGTCACCAGCCATGCGTGAGTCTTCTTGGGAGCAGACATGCCAGCCCCATCAGGTCGTCACATGACCATGGTCCCAGCCAGTATCCTTACTGCAGTCTGATGAGACATTAGAGCTAACATGGCCTCGCTAGGCCATGTCCAAGTTTCCAATCTTCAGAAATTCTGAGACACTCAATGCTTTTTATTTGACATGAATAAGTGGTATACATAACTGATACAGGTGAAACATTGCCCCATTTGATGAATGAGAATGCAGACTCTAAGGCAAGGTGTCAGGGATTTGCTGGTGAATGAAAGGCTAGGAATTATACATACTTGTTTCACACACACAGTCAGCTCTACCTCCAATCATTACTGCCTGTAGTGTCCAGCTTTTAATAAGTAGATAATACCAGGACAAAAGAAGAGGCCATGTTGACTTCATCTTGATCTTAGAATAGCCTTGGATGCGGGCTATTATCTCCCACTGATTTTGAATATGAAACAACCAAGCAAGGAGATGCCTTGTACCATTTGTATAGTGTCCAATTGATTGATTCCAATTACAGCTCATTGCTCACCCTATTCACCTAGAGCTGTCTGGTCTTTAAAGGCTTTTACATTTCTTTTATTTCCAGTTTCTCCTCTTGTGATTCTTCAAGATCACTTAAACCGGCTACCTAAATAATTCTGTTTCCAATCAGGACTTTCACTAAACTTTCTCATAAAAGAAGCTGTTTTATTTCCTTTGTGCCTAAAATAAAATATAGCTTTCCTGCTAGAATACAATAGCAACCCGTGGGTTCTTCTGGAGTTTCACAGTTTGCACTGACTGCTGTTGAGAAAACAAGAGGCAGCCAGCTCCACACTCCTACAAGGAGTAATCATCAGATTTGCTCACCCATGTGCTGGCTTCTTTCTAGAAAGACTTTTCCCTAGAGTGTAGGCTGCTTCTCCTCATGGAGTGTCTATTTAGTGGCTTGATTCTTCAACCCTTCCCCTAGCATACCATGGTTGGGACACAAACCTTCTTCCCACTGCATCACACCCCTAATTCTGTAATTGCAAGCCATTTCAACTCCTCAAGATGTGTTCAGCATTCCCTCCTGCAAAAGCCTTTCTCTGATTTCACCAGCTAGATGTAATCTCTTCTTCAAACTGCGGTGTCGATTTTCAGTTTTATTTTCCTGTTTGGGTGTAGATGATAATCTCTCTGCTCCTGCTGCCAATGCCCTTTGGTGATAGCAATGTGTGAGTGATGGTACAGAGAAAAAAACACGAGCGTGTGAGTACTCAACGTCTACTTAAGTAGATGCTCTCAGAAACCTAGAATGTGCAGTTATGGTTTGGTGAGTGATCAAGAACCGGATGAATGATAGAGACTTCAAGATCACAATATGCAGAGACCATCTTTAGAAGGAGCTAAGCTGGCTAACTGACACCCATGTGCTGCTGTCTTCCCATGGAGTGCTCACTGCAGAAGCATAACAAAGTCTACAACTCTCTGCAGCTCCACTGTTTGGGTGTGATTTAGTTGTTCCTGGAGAATCACCAGGTCACAATATGACTCTAGAAATGAAAAAAAAAATTTTCAGTGTGCCAAAAGAACATCATGTGTGATGAATCTCTCTGACCTATGTACAGTGTTCTTTTTCTGAGTCACTGCTGTTGGCACATTATATAGGGACACCACACCGTGGACACACTCAGTGTTCTCTAATGAACTGTGGAAAGCTGGGTGCCTCTGCCTTCCTCTGCTTAACAACAGCATCTCTTCTCTTCCGTTACTTCAACCTCTCTGTCCAGTTCGTGGCAATTTGTTGCAGGTTGTAACAGCCCATGAAAATGTGACCTGACTGCACAGTGACGCTGAAAGACTGACAGCTGAGAGGCAGCCTGATGTAGATTTGTTGGAGAAGGGCACACACCCCCTACACAGATGAACAGGGAAGAAAAGAGAACAAGGATGATGACATGGTACCCCATCTTTCTGGAAGAAGCATTAGACAGTTAGAGGGGTAGGACAAAGCTTAAAAGACCCCAATGAAACCCTTGCATTTCCCCAAACTGTCTTTATGAAGCTGCAGGAAGGAGCAGGGGCACCCCATGCAGTTTTCTAGCAGTCTATTGGGACGTGACATCAAGGGGCCATCAGCACTTGATACCTTGTTTTTTGGCAGGATGTGGCTGTTCCTCCAACCTAAGTTGGTTAGGAAACATTATGTTCACTTATTTTGTAGGATTATCATTTTGTTACTCGTGCAACTTACCCTTGTTTCAAGTAGATTATCTAAAGCTTTCTCGGCCTTGCCTGTTGTCTTCATGTTTATTATAATAATGGGAGAATGGAGTGGCTTTTCTCAAACAAAATAAAACAAAACATTGGGATTAAGAGTTTGGATTGGGGTCTCTATAGACTTGTAAATGTGATAGCTGAAACTTGGATTTTGTGGTGCTTCCTGTCACACTGAAAAAGAATTTGTTCCTCTGAGTCACAGCCACCCATCCTCTGTGTTCACTGTGTCAGTGTACTGGTTTTGAATTGTTTGTGAGGGGACCCAGGGAGGAAACTGTGCGTTTGTATTCCTGGTGAGCCCCTCACTCTAATCCCAACAACGGGCAGCTTTTCCTGGAAGCCTCTCTCTTGTTCTCTGTTTTTCCTGTCCTTTTTCTGTCTCTTCTCCTCATCTCCTCCTCCACCTTCTTCAGTCTCCATCTCTTTTTCTGACCTTTGTACTGGGTTGTACTAAATGTCATTTTACCTACAACAGAGAAACACTGAGATGATAAACCCACATTCTCTTATAAAAGATGCCAAGTCCAACCCTGGATCACTCCTCTTACACTACGAGACAGAATAGGAGGGCTGGGCCGACCCGCTACATGACTCTGGGCCTCAGGCTCTTGGCAGTTAGGCTGCCTGCCTTCTGCTAAGGATGGCCACAGAGAATGACAAGAATCTAGAGATGTCACATCTCAAACTCCTTAATCTGTATCCAATGCTGTATTCCCTAGAAACAGGACACACACACACACCCTTTTAAAAAGGCTCAAAAACAAGTACTTTATTTAGTACAGAGTCCAATGAAACACTGAGTCAAAATGGGAGACAGAGACAAAAAGAGAAGCAAGGCAACCTGTGGCTTGTTGCCAAGCAGATTTCTGCTCTGGACACAAGAGACTCAGTCTCATAGAACTCTGGGAAACGTCAGGTAACGTCTACCTCAGAGACACTCCCTGGGTCAGTTGAGCCCTTTTGCCAACTTCATGGAATCTGGAACTATCTGGCAGACCAGCCTCTGCGTATAGCTGTGGTGTTAGGTTGACTAGTTTAATTGAAATGAGAAGACTCAGCCACTGTAGGTAGCAAGGAAGGCTCCCTCCATTGTCTAAACAGAGACAGGAATACGCTAAATGTACTCATTCATTGCTTTCTTCTTCCTGATCATGTCATGCTCCTGATGACTTGATTCTCCCATCACAATAAATTGTGGCCTCAAACCACAAGACAAAAAACCTTTTCTTTCTTAAGTTGTTTCTGCCAGGATATTTTAGAAAAGCAACTAAGACCCCCTGTCCCCAGGGGTGAAGAAGCTATGGTGTGTTTTTGGAAGCAATGTTAGTCCTCTGTCTGCCGCTATACCAAAATGCCTGAGATGATTTGCAAATAGAAAGGTTGGATTAGGACTGCCAATTATTGGGAGAACACCAGACTACAAGTCAACCCCTTTGCTTTTGAACTGTGGCTAAGACCTGTATCTAAATAGCTGTCTCAGGAAGAAGCACTGAAGGAATGACCCGCCAGCATACAAGGTGCTGTAAATTCAGGAGATTGGTGAGCTGAACTCAGGCTAAAAGACGGATCTCATGCAGCCCAACTCCACTGGTAAGATCCCTCATGTCTTTGCCCCTTTCTCAGACTTTATGGTAAAGGTTAAGTTTGTCACTGGCATGGTTCTTGGGACAGAAGAAAGGGAAGTAGTTATATCATGTTGAGGGATGAAGAAGAGGAAGAAGAGTCACTCTGATAAGTCCTCCAGGGTTCTGACTCCTCATCCAGCACTCTGCCCCATGGGAGCCAATCTGTAAACAAGTATCTCCTTTTCATCAGTAGCCAGTGGCTGGATTCATCAAAATGATAAGAGGCCTGATTATATCGGAGCCTCTGGTCAATGTCTTCAGAATGCTTTAGACCTTAAACAATTTCAGGTGATTCCTCTTCACATACTTTTTCTCTAACCGGAGCTTCTCCAAAATGGAAGTGCTAATAGGGAGCATCTTGGGAATCCACAGAGATGTCAGGGGTTGGCCTATAAAGTTGTCCTTCAGTATAGTATTACTCCAGTGCTATGTTGTTGCCTCTGCAGACAGGGTGGAACTCTTCACTCTACCCCAGCAACTCCCATCAGAGACCCTGCTGACTAAGCATAATGCTGGTTGTGAGCCTTTCTACCATGAGGCAGCAGCACTGGGCATGGCAGTTAATCCTTGGACTCCAAGGACCACACTGCCCACTCAGCCCTCAGGGTTCCTTCTTCATGCCCCCACCACAGCGTCTGCCTTACAATCACTGCAAACACTCACCGTTCTACTGATCTCAGCCCTGTCTCCAGTCATCTGCTTGACCATCTCAGGTTTGTTAAAACCAGGACTTGTGATTTTTTTTTTTCTCAAATCCGCTTTTCCTCAAATCTGTTAAGGAGTTCATCCTTGCAGGGCTCCAAAGAACCCTGCAGTCATCTGTGTTTGACTCTTATATTCCACATAGATTTCTGGAAGTCCTGCTGAATCTGCCTTCAAAATACACCCCAAATCCTACCATTCTCTGCTGCTGCTGCTCTGGCCAAGCCACCACTGACTCTCACTGAGATGACTCAATAGCCCCTAAATGGTCTCCCCATTCCTTTTCTCAATGCCCTGTACTCTGTATTCTACCAGCTTGCCAAAGTGATGCTGGGAGTCAAACGTAGAACCACTCTCTTTAAAGCAGCAAGGCCTTATCACACCCAGAGTAGAAGCCAAACAGGTCCTTGATGGACTCTGAAAACTTGTTAAGATCTGGACCTCTGTGATTGACCTGAAATCTGGATTTTATGATTAAGAAATTAAGAAATAGATGCACTGTTTGTCAGGGATGTCAGAAATGCAGCTTGATTCCACACATTCAGGGGGATAAGACCACAGCTTAGCCCTCACTGTATCTCCTCTAACCTCGGTGGCCCCCTTTCTACCTCCTGGCATGCTGCATGCTTGATCATTAGTACCTGTTCTTCCTTGTTTCCTTCCCTAGACATCTGCATATTCGTTCATTCTCATCTCTTGGACCTTTCCAAGTGTCTCAGCATCTTTCTTGGCCTCTACTCATAGGTTAATGAACATCCCACCTAGAACTCCAAGGCTCCTTGCTCTGCCTTATTTTTTTTCTCGATAGAACATTCTAAAAGATATACAATTGGTGCAAGCATTATACGCCTCACTTAATTATAAGATGGGCTGTTCATCGGTGTTTTTCTCCTGTTCATCAAAGTTATTCCCAAAATCTCCCCAATTCCTACACTGCTTGAGCTCTGCTTGGTGACTGACTAATGGACAACAAACATGGGCAAGTGGCCATCATTCTCAATGACTTGTCACACAGTGATACATAGATTACAGTTTTTAAGATACTTACTTTCTTTTTTTTTGTCCCCTTATTCCCTGTGCCAGTCAACCTGCCAAAACAATATTTGAAGTCAAAAGTAGAGCATGTCACCACTTAAACTAGCAGGGCCCCATTATACCCAGAGTAAAAGGCAAACAGATTCTCATGAGGTTCTTTTAGGTTTGTGCTACATGTATACAGCAGGTGCCATTTCTGTTTTCTCTGCTGAAAGCATAATGTTTCTATTCTCTGTTTAATCAATCATAAAGCCTGACTTCAGCTTAATCCTGAGATTCATTTGTTCCTCCAGTGGAAACTGATCCCAAACTCATTATTTCTCTTAACTATATTTTTGGCATTTGACTCAAGACTTTTGTCTCTGCTTAGTCTCTACTCCAGGGTGGTCCAAACCTGGAGGACATTGTTCTTTTGATGTGGAATGACAAGTATGACCCCAGAGAGAATCCCCTCTCCTTCCAGGAGGTTTGAAGGACCCTTTTACCCAGCTGCAGGCTCTGTTGGTTCTTACAGCCAGCCAATGGGAGCTTTCGAGCAGTTATGATCACTAGGTGTTTTCCCCACATGCCAACCTGTTCTCATTTTCAATCCCATTCTTTCAAAATACCCTTGTTTGTCTTGGCAATTGACATCTTCTTAAATCTTGACCATCTCACACACTGAGAGATCTTCCCTCCCACCATGTGTGCCAACAGATCTGATCAGGAGCACCAATGGTAGAGCCAACCTGGATGTGTTGTCTATCTGATTAAAACTGTCTATCCCAAAATTACAAAGAAGGATTCTGATGCTGATGAAGCCCAAGAAGGTGGCTCAGAAAAGGCCCACCATTAATTATTACCTTTGCGTATGTACCAGCAAAGAGAATGGGCCTCTCAGATCCCCATGGGAAGTGACTGGCCTCTGTGGCTACTATATTCTGAAACCTACCACAGTATTTGAAGCAATGCAGTATTCCCCATAAGTAGGTACAGACAGTGGCCTAATGGTCTAAGAGTTGTAATTATACTTGGGGAACCCAGAACTCCCTTCGTGGGTGAATGGCTTGGAATATACTTAACGTCCAGGGTTTCTTAGAGTTTAGACTAAAACTCAGAATTTAGAATACCATCTAAGATGCTTCCATCGCACCCAATCTGTCTGTGATTTCCCCCTCAATCTGGTGACCCTCACAAGGGTGTGCAGCTAAGCATGAAATTAGATCCTGTATTTTTATATGCTCCAGTAGAATTGCAAGAATTGGCATCTTGGAAAGATGGTGATTGACAGCATGATGTAGAGCTTAGGATCTGGAGCCCAAGTACTGGGACTGAGTCTCATCTGTGCCACCTGACATAGAGAAAATTACTTAACTTCTCTCTGCATTGTTAGATCATCTGTATAACAGGCTAGTGATAATAACCTTACTTTGTGGGACCATTGCAATGATTCAGTAAGAAAATGCATATGAAATCCTTAGACTAGCACTACATAGCCAGGAAATACTCAGTGAGAATAACCAAGTAGCCTGTTGGCTATGCAGACTCTTCCTCTTACAAAGTGCTTCCTGCAGGGCCCAGCCCAAGCAACACTGCCCCACAGGGTCACAGACCCACTGGCCTTCTTTCCTCCTGACATTGCTCTTCCCTTCAGAGCCTGGTAGAAACCCACTCTCGTTCTCTTCTGCCTTTCTTGCCCGCTTTGCACCTGTTAATCAGGGCCACCAAGCTAGGCTGTGGCATAAGCTGAACAAGTGTCTCTTGCACAGCAGGATCCTTTGAACAAACCCTCTGCCCAAAGCATCAAACTGAGAAAGTGCAGTCTGTGATGCTCTGTGGACTTGGGTTAAAATGGTGACAACTTTACAGCTCCTCAGGCCTTGCCTGTGACCTGGATTAGCCTGTTAAGAACATCATGACTAAGATGAGTAATGAGCTGTATTGGAGGTCATCTAAGGAAGAGCCAGTACCTACTAGGTTGGCAACCCCAATGGAGATTGTGTGTGTCCGCGTGTGTATGTGCGTGCGCTCTCGTGTGATCAGTAAATCTCTTCTGTTTGCTCATCATCTAAGCCATAATCTCTTGTTTAAACCATAATCTTTTAAGCTTTAATTTCATAGACTCTGTGGAATTTAGCTTCATCCTTGAACAGACCTCCATGAGACAGAGGATCTTTCCTAGCCTATGATTTAATATCTTTTCTGGTTGATTTTGTTATTGCTTGTTTGGGTTTTCCTGTTTTGAAAATTAGGCAAGGGCAAAAATCAGTCCACAAATGTAAAAGGAAGATTGCAGACTATTGGTGGGTAAGGTTTCTGGAAAAAGATGCTAAGACAGAGTTTAAGGTGCAAGGTACATTTTAGAAATCAATACCTATGAAGGAAAGAGGAGGAAAATAAAATAAAGTCATGATTCAGGGTCAGGAAAACCCTGGTCAAGCTGACAGAGAGCTCTGGAACAATTATGGCCCACATTTGTCCTGAACCACGGGAACCTTATGTTGGTGACCTTATAGTCCCTGACCATGCCTCCATAAAAGGCTGTGACTCAGTAAGATGTTGCTCCTCAGCGAAGCAGTTCACAGGTGGAGACAACTGCTGAACACATCCCTGCAGTTCAGTAGTCAGTGCTTGCATGTGAGGGTGTCTGTGTTACAGTCCCACACCTAGTGTATCTGCTGTACCACACTCTGGGTAGAGACATCCAGAAGTGCTGTGCATTCACGGGCACCTAGAAAGGGGAAGCTTATTAGGTGCTGGATAAAGAGTTGGCAACATTTACTATGAGCTGGGCCTCCCCACTTCCCCAGCCCATTGTCTGTCTACCTGAGTTTATCTGCATCTACCCCCTCATTCCAGAGCCTCCAAATAAGCTCTTCGGGCTTTGAATGAAAAGTTTCTGTGGTCAAAAACCAGCCTTGAGGAAATGAACTACAGAAAGTTTAAATTAATACATTGAAAGGTACAGGAACCAATAAGGAGTTGTGGGCCAAGGATGGTGGGCCACACTCTTTTTTTTTTTTTTTTTTTTTAAAGATTTATTTATTATGTATACAATGTTGTGTTTGCATATACATCGGCATGTCAGAAGAGGGCACCAGATTGCAGTATAGATGGTTGTGAGCCACCATGTGGTTGCTGGGAATTGAACTCATGACCTCTGGAAGAGCAGCCAGTGCTCTTAACCTCTGAGCCATCTCTCCAGCCCCTGGGCCACACTCTTAAGGATGTCAGGATCTCTTTCCATCTCGTTCCTTCATCTGAAGACTACCTCAGTCAACAACAGAAACCTGGCTCTGTCCAAGGTCCTGAGTGGGAAACCTACTCCCTTTTGTATCTGTTGGATGGAAGGAAGAAAGAGAAGGAGGGAGGGAAATAAACACTTTCTGCAAAATCCGTGAGTTTTTCCCCCAATATATGTTCTATGAAACATGCACTTATTCTCCCTTACCTACATTCAGTCTTACAGACTATCTACTTGTAAAGGAATCAGATGACCCCTGCCCTCATGAGCTTCTTGTACTCTTGAGTGTGTGAACAACACACTGGAATTGCATATCAAATCATGAGGACATGGATCTCATGGATAACACTTCAGAGCTTGGGATCTCATGGATAACACTCAACATGAATCTGCCTCCATAGCCTCTTCAGAAGAATGGCTTCTGGGCTCACTTCATCCAAACTCTGGAGTGTTGTGAGGTTTGAGAATCTAGGCAGCCATGGAATGTGCCTGAAATGTTCTGTGTCAAGGTGTGCCTACCCGTTTCTTCCAGTAGGTAAGGACAGCATGTCCCTAGGACATCTCAGAGATGTTAGATAAGAGACTCCCAGGAGAGTGGAGCTGAGGAAGTGTGCCTCGCTCCTCTGCCAGGCACTATCCACTAATGATTAACTCCACCACTCTACAGGGTTTGGGGGCATTCAGTAAAACTGGCATCAGTGTGGAAGTCTCTTTTCACATGGCACAAAGGGTCCAGTCCATAGCAGCTGTTCAGGGAAGATGTGGGGAAATGTGATGAAGCCTTAGCTATTACAAACCAATTCAGGCTGCAGAGGGTGATCCAAACCCCTTCCTTCTCGGGGACTTGGAGCCCAGGGCCCTACCTGAGGAGTCTGCTCATAGTCTTGATCCCAGCCCATCCACATGACCACCTATTTCAAGAACTTACTCCTAGCTTATCCTTTCTCCCCATCACAGAATAAAACAAGGGGCTTAATAGAAAGAAAGGAGGTCTCCCACAGAGACTTCAGGCCCACAATTCAAACAGGGTTGCCTACTGCATGGCTGTGGGGGTAATGATCAGGCAGGAAGCTCGTGGGACCCTGGTGCTTCCCTTTTTGATCTCCAACTTCCAAGCCAGATCCCAGGGAGCTTTAAAACTGCCCTAATCCTATTTGAAAAGAGTTAGCTTCAGGCTTGGTGAGGGAGGGTTCCTTCTTTGCTGAATTTGCTTCTCTTCCTAGCATCTTCCACTGAGCACCTACCGTGAAATTTTCAGGGCAGGAATGCCAGCCTGATTTAAAATACATTTGTTACTAGCGGTGGGAAAAGTTGGAAGGAGAGACACTAACGGGAGCGCACGTTCTAATTGCTGGAACAGGGTGAGCAGGGACATAGAGCCAAGCCAGGTAGCCTGCACTCGGAGTCTGTGTCACTGGTGCGAGGTCAGCTGGGCCACCCACAGCAAACACCACAGAATACAGAAGTTTCTCTTCCCTCTTCTGCCGCCTAGAAATCTCTAGACTGCCCCCAGGGTTGGTCTCTTCCAGGCCTCCCCTCTGCACCTTGATGACTGTCATTTTGCTGTGCCAGGATGTCTTCCATTTTGGTGACTCTGGGCCTTAACCTTTTGTGAGGGGACTAGTTATATTATCTCTTTTTACCTTAATTGTATCTTTCAAAACCCAGTTTCCAAATACAACCATGTTCTGAAGCCGTACTGAGGCTGGAAGATTTCAGCATGTACATTTTACGGGGGCATAATTCATTTCCTATCAACCTGTACAAGAAATCTTAAGCAAATAGTTTTGAAGCCCAGCTCTTGTGTTTGTGTTTCCTTATCTGACTGAAAATTAGGGCATAGTAACAAACTACCTCTGTGTCAGGGGTGGGGGTGGAGTATAGGACAAGTGATTAAAATAGTGAAGACAGCTAATTCTCAAACACAGGGATTTTATTCTTGTGATTCTTGTGAACACACCAAGCTTTGATCTGAAATTCAGGAAGTCTGGTCAGTTATTTTCACTGGTTGAGGGAGTAGTGTGGTTCACGTGCTTGCAAACCAGCTGCAAAAGTGGTTGGGTGAGCACCAGAACTGCCCCCGCCCCCGCCCCCACCTTGCTGCCCAGCACCCACGTCTGCTCACCTATACTACCACATAACATGGCGGCAAATCTTTCTGCCCATCTTGACCTCTCCTACTGGCATGGGCTCACTGGTGCTTTTCCAGCAGACCTGAGGTGAATAGGACACTGCATGACTCCCTAGCTAGGTTGTTCAAGTGCATGTATTCCTGGTGCATGCCTTCATACAAGTGTGCCGCTTCTTCCCTCCCTCCCTCCCTCCCTCCCTTCCTCCCTCCCTCCTTCTCTCTTACCCTCTTTTACTCTTTCTTCTTCACCCCCAGGATGGTTGAGGCTCCAAATCTCCTTGAAGCAAGCTCAGCTCCCCCGAGGCCATCTTGTTAGGTACACTTTACTAGCACCCAGAGTGATGCTGGAGGAGCCCACTGTGTCCTCAACTGAATGCTTCCAGCCCAGAAGCCAGACTTGAGAATAAGCAGTCATCATCTGCCTCCAGTCCCCAGCCCTCAAGCCAACTAGAGCAGAGACAAGCTGTCCCCATGGAACTGTGGCTGTTGCTTTGTGTCACATTTTGGAGTGACATGTTTAAAGTCACACAGCAGAGAAGCAATTCAGTTAAAAGCCAGTTTCTTTGGGGCAGGCTTTGTAGGGCGCTGTTTTAAGTTTCTAAAAGTAAGGGCTATAGCCTCTCCCTTTAGTGATGAGCAACAGATCCATGTAATGAACTCTACGTCCTTGGCCAATGAATGCTGTTCAAGTCACTGAAAACTGCCAGAAGGAACATCTGTTAAAGATAATTAATGGCTTTTAAAAACCAGGTCAACCTTGGGATAGAAGTGAAGGTAGAAAGTTACAAGTTAAATTATGTCCAGAGAAAAATCTTAACAAAGAAGAAGCTTGATCACAAAGGCAGTGGGGAAGGTGGGGACACACCTATGGATTCAAGATACCATATTCTATAAGAAAATAAAATTCTCTGGGACACACTAAAAGGGTTCAACGACCTACCCCACCCACCAGAGGCTCTCCTTGGTATTTACAGGGAAATGTGGCCAGGTTTTTCCTTGGACCATTTACTCGGCAAACCTCAGTGTTAGTGTAGCACTCAGCACCTCCCAGTCATGCTGCCCAGATGACTCCTGCTTCCCAGAACAAGGAGGCAAGAGAACGTACCTCCTGCCTCATTAGCCATACTGTTCAGCACATCTTTTTAATCAGGGCAGCTTCCCACTCTAGAAATGAGATTAAGCCATGGTTCTTGTTCCTTTGGACTAAAGGAATGATAGTTATAGAGTCCTGGGAAAAGCTTGAAGAAATCATGACTGCATTTGAGCATCTCAAGTTCAAGGGTCTTTCAAAACATAGATATTTGGTAGAGTTCTATTAAAGGAAATGTGGTACATGGTGAGGGTTTCAGCATTGAAAGAAGTCATCTCTCAGCAGTTTGACACTTTAGCCTGGTGACAAGGAAGAGATTCACTGGGGAGCAGGAGGCTGGAATGTTCCAAGGATGTCAGTGGGATGCCACCTCATTATGTCGATGGGACATCATCCAAGATTCCACCTGCTGAGGTATTATCTACACCCCTGTCTTGTGTTTGCAGAGGTTGACCGGGGAACCTAATGTGTTCCACACCTGAGAAATGAATCTTAGACTTCATCATAGGGAGGATCTGTGGGACCAGAAAGGACAGAGAGGGCCTGTGGCACTCTGAGAAGCTGCATCTCTGGCTGCGCTTTGAGTCTGCCTTGCAAAAGCAGAAGTGAGACCAGTGAGGTATCCCAGATCTCATTCCTTCTGCCACAGAGGCACTGGCAAAGCCCAGACAGCTTTCAAGGGACTTGATTCTTACTTTCCTGCAGAATAAAAAAATGCATTAGCTCTGCAAATGTGTCTTACTTGAGAAGTAAAACTTTGTGAGCTACCTAGTACCTGTGTAGATTTTCTCTTCTCTCTCTTCTGTGGCCAGTTGAGGGTTCATTTTTCCATACCACACATTCAAAGCATCTGAAGGTAGAAAAAATAGAGGCAAATATCATAATTTCTAGGAAGCAGAAAAACCCACCATGGTTGTTTATTTATTTATTTGCCCCTTCATTAGCATATTACCTGTCTGTCTACTTGACAGCAGCAGTTCACAGTGCACGAGTGGATTTCCAGATGTTGACATCTTCAGCCCACTAGACAGATTCACGGCCACCCTATTTCCCCCTGGGTCTCTTGCCTACCCCTCCTGCCCATCACAGTACCTCTTGGACAGAATTTCCTCAGGTTGTATATGAGATCTCTGTCTTGTTTCTTACTACAGATGCTTTGCTCACATAGGTAAAAATCTGAATCCAGACACTTTTGCTCAGAGTGTGTTGTACCTGGTCCCCTGAGAAATAACATCAAACCCCCATACATACTCAGTGAGGCAGTCCTCTCTACTGGGATTCACATCCTTTGTGTATGGCCAAGTGCTTTCTTTAGTTTTTGTTATTATTTGAATATGAAACTTCCCCCATGGGTTCATGTTTTAAATATTTAATCTTTGGGTGGTGGGTGAAGTTTGGGGAGGTTGTGGGAACTGTGATAGGAAGAACCTAGATGGAAGAGAGTTGGTCACTGGGGACATGTCCTGGGAGTGTATTATTACCCCTGGCCATTTACTAGCTTGCTCTCTAATACCTGGCCAGGCAGACAGAGAAGCTCTCCTCTCTGCCACGCATTCCTCAGATCCTAGTGTCCTGCCCAAGCATATGGAGCCAAGCAGCCAGGTACCAAATCCAGACACTGTGAGTCAAGGCAAATCCACCCTCTTATAGGTTGTCACAGCAAAGCAATAACTAATGCACTTTGGTTCTATGTCTCAATGGTGGCATGGAGGCTGATCACTGAGAACCTGGGGCCTTGCAGCTTCTGGTTTTTAGCTTTGTAGGTCTGTAGTAAGACCTGGGATTCTGCATTTCTAACTATCTCCCAGATACTGCTGCTGCAGCTATAGCCCATGCAGCCCCCAGCACAGAGACAGTCTCGAGGGCCACCGCAGTCTCTGCTCTCTCTACTGTCTGCAGAGCCTCATGTTTCACCTGCCCTCCTCCCAAAGCGCTCCTCCCAGCTGGTCTGTGACCCCGATGCAGAGCAGTCCCTCTTGGCATTATCCCACCAATGTCAAAGTCACGTTGTGCTTCTTTTGTAAGCCAACATCAAGTGAGATACTGGGAGGCCATGGACTCCAGGAAAGTCTTTGGGGAGTTCCTAGGCACTTGAAAAGTCAAGAACCCGGAAATCCAGTGAGATGGGTGAGTCAAAAAGAAAGTATACATCAGTGCCAGAACTCGATGCACTTGCACTGAGAGCCCTCAGGGGTCACAGTCAGAGTGGCTTGGTGGCAGGTGGGGACCCGAAGTGAAAATCTGGAAAGTTGTATCAAGGAAACAATATTCTGGCTTGAGTGAACACAGCCTCAACAAAAGAGTGAACATTGGGCCGTCAAGGTTGAAACTGCTGAGAACCAAAAATCTAACAGACATAAGCAGATGCAGATGAGGCCAACCAAGGTGGTAGAGACAAAGCAACAGGGCAATATCCAGAGGATCTCTTCAGGAGCTGGAGCATTAGGGAAATTTCTTCCATTTGTCACCACACTAGTGGCCACTGCTAAGAGCCTTGGAGAATGGATGTCTGGTCAAAAAGAGCTGGGAAATGGAAACCCGTGTTAAGGATCACAGCCTGATGGGTTTTCCCTCTCTGAATACAATCGGGAGAAGGACCTTCACAGTATTCCATGCCTTGAAGAACTATGGTCTAAGGCATTTAAGGGGAGACTTGACATCCCAGATGTGCTAGACCATTTTCCCTGGAGTATAAGGACACATAAGGATGGGTTCATATGAGTTCAGTGGGAGGGCTTTTTAAATTTCATTTGTTTTTGAGCTCTTTATTGATTGTTTCACATCATGCACCCAGTCCCACTCATCTCCCAATCCTCTCATACCTGCCCTCCCCACTTGAGCCTCCTGCCACCATAACACACACACAAAGTATGGAAAACTTCTCATTGTGGAAGCTGTGTGTCACAGTGTGTCTCACGATGGGCCCCTCTAGCCACACATTTTGCTTGAGCATGTTCATTGCAATGAGCCATTGTTCTGGTTCCAGGTCTCTGGCTTCCATGACACCATCCATGCTGGCTCCTCATGGGGACCCTCCCAGTTACCCTCCTGTTGCCCTGTGTCATGGTGATCCTGCAGCTTTGGATCAGCAGGACAAGCCCTTTCACTCACCCCAACTTTCACAAACGATGTAGATTTGAGGGTGGGCCAACTCAAAGCCGTGGATCTGGGCCTGGATGGTCACTGGTCACCCCACTGGCTCTGCCTTACCTGCACCAGGGGGAGCTCTCCAGCACTGGCTAGGCCACCCAGTGCCTCCACCATCAGGAGGCAGGGGGAGCTCTCCTGCTCTCCTGCGCTCGGGACTGGCTCACCTGCACTCCTGCCTCCAAAGCCAGCTCCACTGGGCTGCCCAGCTGAGGGCCGGCAGCCCACTCTCTCAAGGGCTGCAGTTGGTGAGGGATGGGGCCAGCTCACCTGCTCTCACAGCCCCATGGCCACTTCTCTTGACTGTCATAGGTGGGGGTATGACCTCTGCACATGTGCCGCTTCATGGCAAAGGAGTGGCGGGGCCGGCACTCCCTTGCTCTGCCCTCAGAGCTAGCTCACCTGTGCCCCTGCCCCCAGGGCCAGCCCCACGGGGCAAGGCACAGGGCCTCACTCTCCCAAGTGCTGCCCCTCGTGAGAGGTGGGGCCAGTTCTGCACTGCCCCTGGGTATCCATGTGGTCCGAGGTGGCTGCCCAGACCAGGGGCACCCCTATGGTCTCCAGTGGTTATGTGAACCACGGATGCTAACACCGACCCCTGCTGCTGCTAAGCCACAGGCCCAGACATGGCCCTCAGTAGCAGTACTGGCCAGGACTTCACCTGGCTACCCATAACAAGCTATTCCTCTCCTCCCTTGTGCCTCCAGGTTCATCTCCCTTCACAATTCCCAAACTGTTTCACCTCTCTTTCCCATCTGTTCACCATACGCTAGCACATTGTACTTGCTCCCACTGCAGGTGGGCCACACAGCTGGCTGGGTGACCTCCATTGTCCATGCCTTGTGTTGGCAAAAAGGTCTCTATGTGTCCACAGTCCACCCATGTGGCATGGTAGTGGGCAGATCTGTGGCTGTCTTCCCCTCCCGCACTGTGTGGTCTGGAAGCAGGTGGGCCTCTGTATGTGTACAGCCCACACGAGCTGAGCCATGAGGCTCTGTGTGTCTATAGTGGGTGTCTTTCCCAGCCCACTCTGCTGGGAATGGTGTTCAGCGGGTCTCTAGTTGTCTTCCTCCCTTCATTTTGTTAAAAAATTACCAAATGTAGTGACTTGAATACAGAGTCTTTAGTTGAGCAAGAAAAAGAAGATATTTCTTTAACTCACATGGACTCTGGACTTTTGGTACCTTTCCCAAGACAGTTGAAAAATACAGCACCACAGAATCACTTTGCTGTCATCTATTTATTTTGATGTTATCAACTTTCACACCATAAAGTGTTTCTCTGCAGTGGCCATCCACACTTGGGAACTTGAGGCACCAATTGTCGGCACCCAGCATGTTTGTCTTGGAGTGAGAGACACACTGTAACACAACCTTCCACTAGCTTTAAATGTTACATTTATTATACTCATTAGAGTTCCTAATGACCTGTAGAATTATGTTGTCCAAAGTGGTAGACACTAACTGCACATGGCCATCCAAATTTAAATGAATGCAAACCAAATGGAATTTAAAGCTGAGATCTTTGGGCGTTCAAGTTACACTTCAGGTGCTCATCACCAAATACGGCCTGTGGCTACAGGGCTGAAGAGCATAGTGTAGAGCATGTCGGTATTACAGACTGTGGGAGCACAGTCCAAGTGAATCACACACACACACACACACACACACACACACACACACCTAGATACGATTCAAGAGTAAACAGAGGAGCAATTGCGCATCCTTGGGAACGGGAGACACCTGCACCCCTCTGTATCCACACAGACTGATCTATGTACTGACAGGCATAAGCACCTGAACCCTAGACACACCCCACATCCCTGTGACCCAGAGAGAAGATCAAGCTTTACTCTCCACTGATGCCTCTTTTGGTGAACTAGGCTGGCAAGTCCTTGTCTTGCAGGTGTCGAAGCATAAAACCAGGAAATCTTTTCAGATCGCACCTCCTGTGGCTTTTATTCAAGAAATGCCTTTAGTTCAGTGACTTCAAGTTCTGATTGCATCCTTTTCTTTGATTGACCACAGGCCAATCAAATCACAGGCCTTGGCCTCAGAAGTCATTTTCAAATTATCATTCAATAACTGCTTTGTAGAAAAGGATCCTTGAGCCCAGAATCCTAGAACCCAAGCCTATAATAGTCCATGAGCTTCCCACTTTTTCTGAGAAGGCTCAGGCATGTTTGTTAAGTAAAAAATAAAGTGGTATGTGTCAGTTAGCTGTATAACAAACAGTCCCTAAATCTCAATTACACACAGCAATTCTGCCGTTGATTCTAGTACCAGTTTGTAGTGGCAGCAGTGACCCAGAGGAAGATTTCAATGGTGGCAGAAAGGAAAGACAGCAGGAGAGACATGCTAGGTTCCTTAATGCTGGATTCAGAGCTGGCAAGCCATCACCTCTGCTCTCATCAAAGTAACCATATTGCCATGCCCAAAGCCAAGGCACAAGAAGGGTCATTCTTCATTATATAAGAAGAATTACGAGTTACCTAGACTGTGATGTGAGTCCCTGGTAGAATGAGAATCACATCCAATAATCCAGTCCACTGCATTGAGTTACAGATATTATGCAGTTGTTAGGGGAGAAAAGTGAGCAGATAATCAATTATAGCTCCCACTGGTAGACCTCCAACTCAGTGAATGAGCTCTGAAGTATCATGTATCTGTTGCTATGTAACAAACTGCTCCAGGATCCCATGACATCAAAAAATAAAACACCATATCATTTTGCTTATAATTTTGTGGGTGAGAAATCTGAGCTCAGCTCAGTGGGATAACACTTCTGGCCTGGGATGTTGCTGTCTGTGTTTACTGAAATGTCTCAAGTAAGAAACCTGTGCCTCACTTTCTCCAACAGGCTGACCCAAGCTTGTTCACATGGGCAAAAGTGTCCCTAGAATAAAACTAGACACATGAGGCCTCCTAAAACACAAAAACTTAGAATTGGTACCCACCAGTTTGTTGCATCCTATATGTTCCTCAAAACAAGTCATGTCAGATCTAAGAGATGCATAAACAATAGAATCTTTTTCTAGAGCAGTGGTTCTCAACTTTCCTAATGCTGTGACCCTTTGATATAGTTCTCCATGTTGTAGTGATTACCAACCATAAAATTATTTTTGTTGCTATGTCCTAACTGTAATTTTGCTACTGTACTGAATCATAATGTAAATATCTGACATGTAGGATAGCTGATAATGACCCCCAAAGGAGTCACGGCTCACAGGTTGAGAACCACCTTTGTAGATGGTACAAGCTCAAAGAACTCTCATATTATCTCCGCAGTCTACTAGGTAGAGCCAGGATATATGTTTTATGATTGTAAATAAAATTATGGTGTTCATTACCCATCTGAAATGTTTCATATAGGAGTCGAAAATACTGTGTGATAGAGTTCAGGAAAGAAATCTTCATCAGTGACTCTCTTTACAGCAAGACATCATTATATGCCCTGTTGCATGATGAGACAATATTAAAAGTATGCTTGTGTCATATTTTTATTTCATCCAGTTATTATCAGTCCCGCACAACACTGTCAGTTCTCTGGGGAAACCTACAGGATCTCAATTTACTAAGTCCTCATTTCCGTCTATTGTAGGTCGGTCCCACCTGTCTGTGCTTTTCCAAGGGGCGGGGTTGCAGCTGTCGCTAACAGCTGCAGCAATAACACTAAGTTTCCATAGTTTCGTTCTATGAGAGCCAAAGTGAACACAAATAACACACTATATCATTTATCCTTTGAGGAGTATATTTATTCAGGGACAGCTGGCCATAAGAGCATGCAAGTGTGTGACTCCCTAAAAAAAAATTATTTTTATATATATATATCTTCCCTATACCCTCCCAATTTGCCACTTCAGCCTACCAAGGTTTTCAATGTAGCGCACACTCTTAAAGCATTTAAAATCTACTCTAATGTATCTAATCTAATCTATTTCTTCCTATCCATCTGTAAGAGTTCTTGTTTATAACTTTCCTTCAGTTTTGGTACAGCTGACCATAACTTTGCAGGATACCTTTGAACTTATTTTAGGAATTACTTTACTTCAGTATTATTTAAATTTGCAAAGTGTTGATTTTCAAATAGTGATAGTCACCAAGTCCAATTCACGCATGTCAGAACTAAGAAAACTGTATGCCAGATTCCATAGCAAGGATTGGAACTCAGTGTGGTCATGTCATTCCAAAAGGGGGTGAATTATTTATTTCATTTGAGAAATATCTATTTTATTCCATTTGCATAGTAAATAACCCCCAAATTTGATGTTCATTTGAACAGAATCAAGTTCATCTTTATAAATAACTCCACTCCTGTCAACAGTAACTGGATATTTTTTAGTCCCATCCTTTGGGGCCTAAGTAAGTCTTCTTGAGGACATATAAGCTTTACTAATTAGTTTTTTTCCTAAATCTTTATTTCTCGGTACTGGCATGCTGCTTAAACCATAATCGAAAGTGTTTATGTGAAATTTCTCTGGTGGGTTTACTATATCTCCTGAGAATTTTGTCCACCAAATACCAGGAAAAACAATGAACAGTGTAGGAAGAAAATTAGTTTTCATAGCCAAAGAGTCCCCAGTCCTGCTGAGAAAGTAATTTCAGTTACTAGCAATATGCCCATTTTATGAGCCATCCTCTTTTTGGCATAAATGTGGGCCATCATATGGAGCCAGTTTAATACTTTTTAAAAATCTCAAAGAACGTCTTAAAGGGAGGAGTTGTTGGACAAGAACAAGGTCCCTTCCGCTTCTGCTGAAAACTACCCCATATGGTTCTGTGAAGTGGTGTGGAACACTTGACCTGGTGGTCAGCTACTGGGTAAGCCTGTTAGACTCTACCCTATCAAACTTCTTTGTTATCTAGAAATAACAGCTGAGTTGTGTCCGAGAGTCCTCTGAATGCAAACCAATTAGGCAAGATCTAGGAAAACAAAAGGCACATTAGGAATCTGTGTGGTCACAGATGTTTCTACCTCCCAGATAGACTCATCTAAGTTTTTCTAAGGCATATCGTAATTAACTACACCTCACTACTACCGTTCCCAATCACCATTTCTTCCTATTTTAGCAACTAAAAGTGTTTCTTCATTTTTTTCTAGATACTCTATCTTCTGTATTTTCCCACTCTTATTATATCTCATACATGGAACATTTGGGATTTTTATGAGAGAGAAAAGTCCTTCAATTTGTTTCATCATTCAATGGCCTAATACAATTTTTGAACATTATCTATTTAAGAACCCCATATATTTACCTCTTTCCTGGACTTAAAAATGCATTGAGCCTTTTGTTTACTTGTAGCATGTAATATAGGAAAAAGCATGGTTTGGAAACTGGTAAATATTCTAGATGTCAAGAGAAATAACAAGACAAATCCAAGAACAATTAACATATTAGAGAAAGAATGAAAGCATATGCCATGCCTGGCCGACATTACTTTAATTGTCCTCCTTTATTAGTTAGTAGATCTGGAAGAGCACTGTAGCTTCCCTTGATGAATGCTCACTGAGTGATTCCTAAGCAAATGGAAGGACAGGAAACCTCACATGCCCCTTCCTTCCCCACTGGACTCCACAACAACATATGGGGCAGGTCTCTTCTGTAAGAACCACAAAAATCACTTGAAACATAACCTGTGTGGGCATGAGGCTGAAGAGAAGCACAGTGGAGGAAGCGCTGAATCCATCACCCTGACAGCAATGTGCTGAGATTACAATGACGTGCACAACTCATGGCTTCTCCCCAAGAGGGAAAGATGGCAGGACATCCTGCATTGGCTGGTGGGAGCTGCTTGAGGATTTGGTTTCTGTCTTGCCTGACAACCAGCCCTGAAGCAGAAAGATGACAGCATGCTAGGGGTGCTTGTGGCAACCCCTTTCAATGTCCACCGCACCAGAGAGATTGTATTATCACAACTGACACCAGAGGGCGCACGTGGGAGAAACAGGCCGAGCTCTGCAACTGGCTGGCAAATAGGCTCACAAGCTCAGAGAGAATGCAGGAGGATGATGGGTGAGCATGCTCCCCTTGGGGAAAACAGCCCATAACCTGGGAACAAGCAGTTTGTTTCAATGCCCAAATCCCAACAAATCAAAGATAATTTTGAAAAGACAAAATGTGTCCCAGTCAAAGGAACAAAACAAATCTCAGAAGTGGATCTTGGGGAAAATCCAGTCTCCAAATTAGCTGTATTTAGGAATAGATATGTTTGTGCACACATACATACACACACATATATGCATTTAATAACAATTAAAGAATAAAAAGTTCATGAATTTGAAGGAGAGCAAGGATGGGTATTTGAAAGGGTTTGAAGAGGGAAAGGGAAGGGGGAAATGACATAATTGTGTTACAATCTCAAAACATAAGAAAAGTAGTAATTTTTCAAAAGAATTTAAAATTACCATTGTCAATGTGCTCATTGGGAATACAGAAGTCAAGAAACGCAAGAAATGATGTAAAAAAAACAAAGTATGTGTGTGTTTAGATAGATACATAGATATAGATAGATAGATGATAAATAAATAGAAAGATAAATAGGTAGATGATAGAGATGATAGACAGAGATAGATAGAGAGAGATGATATAGATGATAGATAGATAGATAGATAGATAGATAGATAGATAGATAGATAGATAGATAGATACTGTCCCTTGAGGGAATCAATAGGAAGTTGTCCTAAACAGAAGAGAAATCATTTGAGACCATAGTAATAAATGAGCAAAAAATGAAAAGAAACCTGGTGGCACTGGACTATAATCCCAGCTACTGGAGAAACTGAGACAGAGGGTAGCAAGTTCAAGTCTCACCTCTGCCACAGAGCAAGTTCAAGGCTCATTAATTTAGTGAGGCACCGTCTCAAAAAAATAAAAGTTTAAAACCAGGGTTTGGGATGTAGCTCGATGGTAGAGTGCTGGTCTAACATATGTGAGGTTCTAGGTTCAATCCCAGTACCATACAAAATGGAAAAGAATGAAGAAAACCGAAGAGACTTCTACAGTATAAAATTCACCAATATAGGCACTGTAGAAACACCAAAAAGAAAGTTTGAATAATGTACGAATAGCTTTTAAGTTTGAAAAAGTATGTATGCAAATTTGGGAAGTTTGAAAAATTAATAGCTATTTAACTAATCAACTTAGGGGCTGAGATGTAGCTCGGTGGTAGAGCACTTGACTAGCATTGCAAGCCTTTGAGTTTGAATTGCAGCAATGAAAACTAAATTAACTGGGAGCAGAGCCCAGTAATCCATGCATGGTAGGCAAGCACACTACCAGCTCAACTACATACGAGCCACTGTGATCTGTCAGACACTTCCCTGTGGTGTGGTTCAGCTCTATTGATCAAGCTCAGAAGCACTTGATCCCCAGCTATTGGCATTATTGGAAAGTTTGTGACTCTTTAGTTGGGGTCTCACTTGGGGAAGTGAAGTCATCATATCCCATGATGCACCTTAAAAGTGATAGGAAGACCTCAGTCCCTCCTGCTGTCTTTCTGTTCCCAGGTTATCAAGAGATGAGCAAGTCTGCCCTATTGTGCCCCCACGATGTATTGCTTTGTCAAAGGCTGGGAAAAGCAGGAATAGTGACCATAGAATGAACTCATTGTCTAAACTCATTGTGGTGGTTTGAAAATAATTCACCCCCATTGGTCCATAGGGAGTGGCATTATTATGAGGTATGGCCTTGTTGGAGGAAGTGTGTCACTTTGGGGCAGGCTTTTAGATCTCCTGTGTTCAAGCTACACCCTGTATGACACACAGTCTTCTTCTGCTGTCTATGGATCAAGATGTAAAGCTCTCAGTTTCTCCAGGACCATAGACATGCACCCTGCTGTGTTCCCCACCAAGATGATAATGGACTCAACCTCTGAAACTGTGGGATGACCCCAGTTAAATATTTTGTTTTGTTTTAACATTGTTATGGTGTCTCTTCACAGCAATAAAACCCTAAATAAGACACCCATGAACCAAAAACAAACCTCTCTTTTCAGCCAACTCTTCTCTGAAAGCTGAGCTAACCCAAAAAGACTGGGGTTGCTGAGGCATCCTCTACACACATTGACAGTTTTTTACATTGGAGTTGAGATTATCAGATTTTTAATTATCAAAATTAATTCTTTGTGCTTTGTATTTAAAAATGGAACCCAATATGTGTCAAAATCTGAATAGGTTTAGCGTTCTAGTGAATAAGATAAAATGAAGCTGATTATGAAATAAAAACTTAAAACAAAGACTCCTTCAAGCAGTAGGCGAAGAGTGACTCATTGTACATGGAGCCACTCCTGTGAGCCTGCTAGGGGATTATTTCTCACAGAGCCTTGTGGATTAGAAAGCAGAGGGATAAGATACTCAAAGGGCTAAAAGAAACTGCCCATCAGAAATGGTCTGCAGGAAAACTCCCCTTTCCCAGATGCAACTAAGAGCTTGTTAGCTTCAGACATGCCAACAAATGCTAACAGAGCCCCTTCGAGTTGTACGAGGTAAGTGAGGCAGCACCAAGAAGGTTAGCAAAGCTAAGAAGCTGCAGATGCAGATCTATATCCTCACGGCGTGCTAATTTCAGTACATATCCTTCAATTCAGGCAAATAACTTGAGAACGTTTCAGGATAAAACTAATTAGAAAGTACTGACAAATGATGTCAGGAGTTCACTGAGTAACACAGGGGACTCTGTGGAAGGCCACTTGGTTTGTAAGTCTTCAAGGTTCTCCTCTGTGCATTACACTCATCCATCTGGACAACACACTTGGTGGGGCGGGGGGGGGGGGATACCCAGCAGACAAAACTGGAAAATGAGACTAAGGCAGCTTCTGACTTACAGCCTTCTTGTTCCACGACAACATGAGCATCAGTAATTGTGTGGCAAGCAGCAGCCAGTCAAATACTCCTCATGTCCCACCATGTTGGATTTCAATTATTTAAGTGACCAGAGAATTTGGTACAAAATATCCAGAATCCTCAGGTTCTCTGCCATTTACAGTGGCCAGGTAACCTGGGTTTTGAAAAGGGCTCTGATGATGAAAATAAGTAACAAGTTGGTATCAAGGACATCATTTGAGAAATTTAAAATTCTAATTCTAAATTAGAACCTGGACATTGGGAAAATATGTCTCCCCCAAGTCTTCTCTGAAAACAGGGTGTCCTTTCCTGCAACCAGATGGCAGCACCCTTTTTCATTTAGGTCAGCAATATATAATCTCATTTTCTGATTTAGCATAGTTTTCATAGTAGCACATACATTCCACTGCTCCAAAGGATTCTAAGTGTCAAGTCAGACTACAATGGGAAGGGATTGACTGTCCATAGTTCTTCCAGGGAAACATGTCCCAAGGAAAACGTATCTTCCACATCTGGAGCAGCAAAAAAGGGCCAGGTCTCCATGGAGATGTTCCGAAACATCTAGATGTTCACTCTGGGTGTATAGACTTCAGCATGTCCATCCTATGCTATAGGTTTATAGAAGTGAGTATATACCATGTGTGTCTTTCTGCTTTGGGGATACCTCACTCAGGATGATCATTTCCAGGTCCCACCATTTGCCTTCGAATTTCATGATTTCTTCGTTTTTAATTGCTGAGTAGTATTCCATTGTGTAAAAGTACCATAATTTCTGAATCCATTCTTTGACTGAGGGACATCTGGATTGTTTCCAGGTTATGGCTATTACGAATAAAGCTGCTATGAATATGGTTGAGCAAATGTCCTTGTTGTATACTTGAGCATCTTTTGGATATATGCCTAGGAGTGGTATAGCTGGATCTTGAGGAATCACTACTCCTAGTTGTCTAAGAAAGTGCCAAATTGATTTCCAGAGTGGTTGTACAAGTTTGCGTTCCAACCAGCAATGGAGGAGGGTTCCCCTTTCTCCACAACCTCTCCAGCATGTGTTGTCACTTGAGTTTTTGATCTTAGCCATTCTGCTGGGTGTAAGGTGAAATCTCAGGGTCATTTTGATTTGCATCTCCCTGATGGCTAAGGATGTTGAGCATTTCTTTAAGTGTTTCTGCCATTCAGAGAGAGTTCTCTGTTTAGCTCTATAC
>CM053766.1:145880157-145905215 GCA_028658305.1 Pachyuromys duprasi | reverse complement strand
AAGTCGGTCACCTCTGGATAGCTGATTTATTTGCGCTCCGTCAATGATGATAGACTCCCTTTTAAGTGTCCCCTGATCTGGGTGATTCTAGGTCATATAAGGAGATCATATGGCCATCAGGGCAGATTACAAGCCAGCCCTTTCCCTGATGAGGAAACTGCTCCACCAAGCATCTAGGAATTCCTAGAAACGCCCCACCCTGCTAAGAATCCTAGTCCAGCAGTGCCCTTCAGTTGAACTTGGACATCCCGCCCTCCCCCATAGGATAATTAAGTACTGTATTTTCCTTCTTGTGATAGGACCATTTAAATATCTCTGACTCCCTGACCCCAGCAAATCAAACATATTACCGTCAAGATCCCTCCCTCTGCCCAGGGTTTATATTGCCCTTGATATCACATGAATAAAAGTCCGTGCTGTCTCCCATGAAGACCCTCTGAGATTCATCATTTATCCTCTGCAGGGCTGAGTCTCACCAGGCCTGTCCTCCTGTCTACCAGGCCTGGGCCTCGCTGGGCCTGTGTCTTGGCTGCAAGCTGACCAGGCATGGGCCTTGGCCTGCACCTCTGCCATGCTCAGCACAGCAGCTTGACCAAGAGCTGTAACGCATTGGTATCTGCCACAGGCTTTGAAGCGCCAGAGCTTCCACTACCACAGGCCAAACTGTACACTCTGTGAAAACCTTCTCCACACCCCAGCTTAGCACACTCGGCCTCACCCTAAAGTGCTCTAGCTGCCACTGAGAAAAATGGAGCCCCATTCTCTGTCAGGAGGCTGAGTTCCACAACCCCGCTGGAATCCAGGCCCCTGCCAGAGGGAGAATGACAGGAGTCTAGTTGCTAAGTTCATGTTTTGTAGCATGCCCTCTGTGTAATTCTTATTTTGAAGAAATGCTTCCTCCAATAATGTCTATTAGGAATGGAGCATCAGAGACAAATTTTTCAAGGAGCAAAACTTTAGCACTAATTCTTTTCTCATATTTACTTAGTAAGATGGTTGCACAAACCAACTTTAGTTAAAAAATAACTTCTTTCTCTAATTTTGAAGATATCACCATTTCCTTTTGGTTTCTAGTATCTTTATTGAGCAACCAGTTGTCAGTCTGGTTTTGATCCTTTATATACCCTTCCTTCCCCTCTTCCCACACCACTCCCCCTCTCTCTTTCTCTCCCTTCCTTCTTTCCTTTCCTTCCTTCCCCTCCCCCCCCTTTGTCCCTCCCCTTCTTCTCTCCCTCCCTCTTTTCCTCCCCTTCCCTGCTTCTTTCATCTGTCTCTGTCTCAATTTTAAGGTCTGTTCTTGGTTGACTGTTGTGAAATTTGGTGGTTATGTGTTTTGTATAGTTAATCTAACTGAATATTTTGGGTTATATTTTCATTTTGTTATTTGTTGTGCTGTGCACTTGAGGGTCTTTGGACTCTGAAAATGTAGAAGTCCTTAATTTCTGGAAGTTGCTCATGGACTATGCTCTTGGCTCTCTCCTCTCTGCACCTCTGTCTTCTGAACTGCTGTTGCTTAGACACTGCCATTCTTACTTTCTATTAAAATCAGGGATAGGCAGTGTTGAGGCTGTTAAAATGATGGAGGAGGTCTGGTGATGAAATTCGCAGTCATTCTATTTCAAGGCCATTCTGCAAACTGACTCCTGAATTTTCTACAAAGACAACTGAGTGGCCAATTACTCCCCTGCTTTCCAGATTCCAAAATTGTGTTGCTGGGATTATTTCTTTTATTCTTTTCTTTTTTTAACTTGAGGGTTTATGCCTTGTTTTTGAAACATTTGTATTGTTGTATGTTCACAGTATAATAAGAAAGCAAAGGCGAGGGTATGAGTTCAGTCTGCCATGGAAAAGCCCAAGTGGTTTGCTAAAAGAGGTTCAGAACTGAGATTTGTCTCAAGTTGTAAATTCGTTTGCCTGATTATAATAAATTGAATAAATATCCAAGGCCTTTTGCAACCTGCTGACAAATGAACAGTTTAGGTTCAATTTATTCTATTCTGTCCATAGTGAGTGATGAGCACAGCTTCTAAGAGGCCACAGTCCAAGGGAGAACGATGAAAGGGTAAAGAAAGCTCTGTAATTGTTCTGCAGTAATTGCCATGGAGCAGGTCTCTTCTGGACAACACTTAAATCAGCCAATACAAACCTAATGAGGAAAAATTAGCTCTGAAAAGTATCTGCATGTCAGTATGCTAAGCAGAAGGATGTACTGAAGGAAAGGGGCTGCCCAGTGTCTCGCGCAGCTTAAATGTGAAAAGCCTCTCCGTTTACTGGTCTTCGGAGCTGACCAGGCAGCGGAGGGATGAGAGACTACCTTACCTTTGGGATCCCTTTTCAGATGTACCTGGTGTAGCACATGCTTGTCCCTGGCCTGCCTGGCAGTGCTGACATTTGTGGTGTCCTTTTTCACTAACTAGTCCAAGAGTAGAAGCTGCCAAATAAATATCCTGTGGCCGTGAGTTATGTGACATTCTTCCAGGGAAGGAGATAATCCAGCAGCCTGCTGACATGGTTCTGTGGGCTTTCCCAGGTATCTCTGTACAAGTGTGCCAAAGCAGAGCTAGGTATTCCCCTAAAAGGTACTTTAAAGGATTTATAGGGGAAGAAAATGGCTTGCCCACACCTCCCTGTGATGCCCAGTCCTGGCCCCCTAGCTGTCATTATTTTGACAAGACTCCTCCTCCTACAGCCTTGGCTTAGCATTTTGCTTGCTGGCCCAGTCTCAGCAATGCCAACATTGTCTTTAAGGTGGCATAGACCAACTACTAAAATAGTATTCTTTCCAAATTGCTGGGTAAATCCATTTGTTTCGTAATTCTCATTATTTGGTCAGGTTGCTCACAGATGGAGCCATGTCATATACATGAGGCAACAGAACCTGGAGGGTCTTCAGGAATCTGAAGGGTCTTATAAGGGTTTGTCTGCCTTCTAAAGGGTAGCAGCTGCCCAGGCTGGGTGCTCATTCTGTGCTGACTATGGCATAAGTTCATACCTGCCACGCCCTTCACAAAAGATGTAAGACTTCTTCAGCAAGCACCTTTGCCCCAAAGCCCCACCTTGACCTTAGCCACACAGTTCTAGAAGCACCCAGCAGCCTGACAAGCCACTCTTTCTTCTCCGAGGTCAGACCTGATCACAGTGGTACAAGTCCCTTGATCCCTCCGTTATATATATATATATTTTTGTCACTAGTCATTTCCTGTCAATCACCTGCTGTGTCTGCTTGTGAGAAGATCCAGACTAATACACCTGAAGCCTTTTGGTAAATCCCAGTTGATGGGCAGATTGATCAGGCCAGGCAGCAAGCATTCATGATCCTACGTCTGCTTTATCGCTGGCCAGGAATACAGATACTCTACTGAAGGGGAAGCACACCCTTTCTTTCTCTTCTGCCTGGGTTCTCATGGAGGACAGGTGCCGGCAGGAGTTACACTGTCTTGCTTAAGTCGCCTGAAAGCATGTTCCTGTTTGTCTCTCTTTCCCCGTAGGTCGTGGCCCTTTCCTCCTGGTGCCTGCTGAGGGATTCCATCTACTATACGCTGTCTGTGGTTGCTCTCATCGTGGTAAGTTGCTTTTACTGTTTTAGTTCAGTTTTGCCGAGATGCAATGTAAGACTTGTCAATGTGGCGTCTCTCCCAAGGACATGGTGACTAATGGGCATGTGTGTGTG
Source organism: Pachyuromys duprasi (assembly GCA_028658305.1). Classification (NCBI taxonomy): domain Eukaryota; kingdom Metazoa; phylum Chordata; class Mammalia; order Rodentia; family Muridae; genus Pachyuromys; species Pachyuromys duprasi. Next base: position 145,901,545 of record CM053766.1, on the reverse strand, counting down.
TCTTTGTGGAGATAGTTTTTCTTTCTCCAAGTCGCTTTGGTTACACAGAACACTGCTTGCTCCCTGGGTACTCAGAATAGTGGCCTTGGATTGTCTGCATCTAAGGCAGTACCCTGCAGCTGTTCTGTAACCCTCTTGACTGGTCCTTCTTGATGACCTCATGGCTCCTGACTTCCCTCCCCAGTACCCCGGAACTCTTCCCCTTTCATGCCGTAATCTCTTCCAGAATGTTTCCCCACACAGCAAGTATGAGCCAATGCACCATAATGTGATGTACTTGTATGGTATATGTATCTGTTGGTTCTGAGTGTCTAGAAGAACATGACTATTATACCTTCTTACTAGCAGCATTGGTCTTAGAGAAATAACTCTCTGGGTTTTTTCCATTTTCTTATCCATGTATCAGGACTAGATGCCCTGCTTCACAAAGCACTTTCCTATAGGTTGGAAACTATCACAAGGTTTGTCCTGGAAACTAAGTTACATATGTTCTAAAGTATATCTGTCCTCTGAGCTCTAGGGCTAAAGCAGGAATCTCTGGCAGAATCCACACCAATCCCATGGGCAGAAGGGTTCAATGTATTGTATTCATCATTTGAAGTCATCACAATAGATTTTAGAACACACATGAGCTCTGTGCTTATTCTCAGCTGTTAGCTTTAGGAAGGACTAGTCACTTCAGTCCAATATTCCCTTAGCAACCAGAGTTTCTAAACACAGCTTCTGGTTGGCTTTGTCCTACAAGGGCCCAACACCCTTTGTTCATGTGCACATCACTATTCTGTGCTTTCAAGGTATTTTCTCATGCTTTTGGAAAATTACATTTTTTTGTCAAGAGACATGTGTGAGTATGGGATGCCAACCATAAATGCATGCAACTGCCCACTCTGCTGGAGTTCAGAGAGATAACTACACCCACAAATACAAGGCAATGACATGGAAAAGAGATGGTTGAGTTCTCCCAAAGCACAGGCTCAGCTATGTCTGCTCCCGAGAGCAGACTTGTGTCGGGTTTCAGCATAAATGCTTTCTGGACGGTGTGTGGAAGAACTTGTATTTAGTCCAATTTATCCGAACCTGTCCAGGATAAAGCAGATGCAATTGCTGCTAATGGTGTGTGAAGGAATAAAGAGGCTTGGCTTCTCTGGGTCACACTGATACACCCTCCTGAACTTGATCTTTGGGCCAAGCCACCATCTGCCCTGGGGCTATGGTACATAAATCACGGAGCTAAGACAGCTGAACTTGTTGGCTGCTGGGGCAGCCCTGTGTTTCCTTCAGCAAGCAGCAGGCTGCAGCATCAAATGATTCTTTGCCATCAGCTAAATAATTGAGCTATATATTTACAGATGTGTTGTCAAAACTAGAGCCCTGTGACTTTGAGGGAAATTGCATTTGTCTGTTGTTAAGAAGTGGGACAGAGAATATGGGAGTCTTCAAGGCTAAATGTTGCTTCAATGTACATTAAGTGATGTCCCCCCAGTTTTGGTGAACATCCAAGACAACTGGCACTCTATCTAAACTGCAGAAGCCAGAGATTTCCACTTTTGGGAGTCTGGAGTAGAATCCAGGAAACTACATTACAACCTGCATCATCTTTCACCATGGGTATTGCATTTGGAAAAATACAATGTCTACCTGTGGATGGAAACCTTTTGGGACATTGCTCTCCAGTATAGCTATTATCATTTTCAAAGTCAATCTTGAAATTCTGATGGAAGAATATTATGATAGTTTGGCAGCCTTAGTTTTTCTACAATTCTGACTTTTGCTAATAAGCATGGATCATATTCTCATAGTATCTGTCTGTCTGTCTACCTATCTATCTAATCTCTCTCTCTCTCTCTCTCTCTCTCTCTCTCTCTCTCTCTCTCTCTCTCTCTCTCTCTCTCTCTCTCTGTGTGTGTGTGTGTGTGTGTAAATTTACCTCTGTGGAGGTAAAAGTCTGATGTTGGGCTGTCTTCCTCAATCACTTCTCTTTAACTTTCTTGAGACACGGTCTCTCACTGAACAGGGAGCTTCCTGCTCTGATGGACTAGCTGGTCAGGGAGCGCAGGATCCACTTGTCTCCACCCCTGAAACACGCGCTGCCACCCCCAGCTTTGACTTGGACGCTGAGAATCCAAACCTAGGTCTTTATGCTTGAGCAGCAGGCACTCTACGGCCCAGCCATGTCCCCAGCTCTGCCATCTGGGATCATTGTCACATGAGACTGGGTGAGGAGTAAAACGCATCCTCAGCCAAGAAGGGCAGCACTTAGCAAAGTGGCTTTCACAGCATCCTTACATCCATTCCACACCCCAGCCTTACACTGAAACTCACAAACACTCCGTGGCTTTTTGACAGCACTTTTTTTTTAATTCTTCAATTTTGTGAGCCCAAATATAGTAACAACAACAAAAAATTCTTCCATTTTCCTTAAGTGGTATGAAGTGTCCTACAGGACTATGCAATGGCCACTTAAAATACCTCTGTTAAAAAGCCCTTTACCCAGCCCACAAAATAATCACCAAGTTTCCCAAACAATTTAATTTAACTAGCAATTTTTTTAAGTTCTGAAATGTTTGTCAGGAATCATGGCTGACCCCCTGAGGTTGTACAAGGAGAGCCCATTCCCTCACAGGGCAAGTCTGGATGAAGTGGGACCAGATGCCATTTCTATGTGTCTTCTCCTCAAGAGGCCCTCAAGAGTCACACAACAGAGCCCCAAGGACAAACCAGGAGGCCTAGAGATGCAAAGAGCAGCCAAGACGGGTTCTCCAGAGATGCTCCTTGGTGCTAAGGGACAGAGGGCAATGAGTCCGTCCAGGAAAATACTAATAGCTTCCTCATTGCCTGAAATCTAAAAGAGCCGAGACACGTAGCAGTTGAAGATGGGACGCAGACAGGACAGAAAGCAAAGACATGGAAGTGAGACAGGCATGTGCATTCCACACAGAATCCCCCAAAATAAAGACAGTTAATTTACAGACCCAAAGTCAGTTCACTTTGGTACTTAGGCGCCATCTAAACTTTCCTTTGTGCTATTTTATGATTAGTCTGTTTTAAGAAGAAAGCTAGAAACGATGATGTAGCATTGTCTAAAGCAACCATTCTTTCAAAAACACAGCATGCTCTTCCCATTGCCCTCCCCTCTGGGACCGAGAATCCCTTTAGCCTCATACACCCTCTGTTTTGAAATCTGGGGCCATGGGAAAGCTAGACAACACCTAGCAAGAGAGAATGTCACTCTTAAGTCCTAAGAATATTCTGTGCTCTTTGCAGTGCCTCCCAATGTGTGTTGCTCTCATATGCAAAGGCTGTCCATACATCAGTGCAGCCCTCCAGGACCTCTCCTCCACACTCCCACACCCAAGAGCACTTGGTCCATGAGTATAGCAGGCAAATTCCAGCCAGCCTGTCAAGTTCCTTGCATTGAAATGTTGCTGTGATTTACATAATCATGAAATTTACATAAATGCAAATGATCCATCACATCATCTATCTAACAGCTGCCCAAAAGGAAATACTTTATTTTTACCCTTCATCTCAGTTTTCATCAGGGATTGGGAACATGAAGAGAGGAGAACCTCCATGGGAGATGGAAAAGTCTGTGGAATAGCTCCTCCATAACTTGGCCTGGTGCAGAAACCCAATTCAAAGTGCTGTCTGTATACAGATGACAGACCAGGGAAGCCACTGACCCCGGTGGGCACAGCCCTCGGGCCACTCTCAGTGCAGGCTCAGCAAAGAAGCTAATTCAAGTTAATGCTCCCCTTCCCATCACTTGGGGAGCTCTTTGCAGAACCCCTGGGTAAAGAGATCCCACTGAGATGAAGAAACAGCCAACATGACACATACTTGCCAGAGGTGACCGGTGTATTAGTTATTTTGTAGTTGCCATGACAAAATGCCTGAGACAATTATAAATACAAAGGTTTGTTTAGCTCATGGACCCAGAAGCCCAAGTTCAAATTCAAGCCACACTGTTGCTTTGGGCCCATCACAAAAGGTGTATGTGATGGAACACAGTACCAGCCTCATGACCAGAACAAGAAAGAGAAAAGGAACAGAGAGATAGCCCACTGTCACCTTCAAGGACTTGGCCCCATGACCTAAAGATCTCTCAGTGGCTCAACCCCCCAAAGAGTTCACTACCTTTCTAATAGTGCTAACCTAAGCACCAAGCTTTTAACATATGGCTGCTGCGAGACACCCTCCAGATGAACTCAGAACCTTCTGTTTCTCATCATTGTCTCATACAATAGCCATGGAAGCCATGTGGTCATGTGCAGTTGTGAAAGCCATATGGTCATGGACAGCCATGGAAGCCATATGGTCACGTGCAACTAGTGAGAGCAAACAACTGGATTTTATCTTTGTTAAGTCACACTGCACAGCCACAGGTGGCTAGTAACTACCGTATTGGATAGTGCAGGCCCACTGAGCTAACTGTCCTGTGGAAAGAATGAACATTCCCACAGGCATCCATGCCTCTCAGGCTTACAGAGCAGTGTAAGATGGTTCAGCTGTAGCACTCCAGGGTAGCTCCAGATACCCAGTGCAGCTATATGGACTTGACTCTGGGATACTGAAATATTCCTTATTCTGAGAGGATGTTGTTAGAAAACACAGCTCTACCTTCCACCCCCTAGAACTCAGGAAGGAAACTGTTTTAGCTTCATTTCTTTTGCAGTATAGGCAAAAGGGAGTTTATTTGGCTTATATATCCAGGTTACAGTCCATCACTGGGAGGTGGAGGGGGGGGGGAATCAAGGTAAGAGGGGGGAAGGGGAAATCAAGGTAAGAGGTGGGGGGAGGGGGAATCAAGGTAAGAGCTTCAAACCACAAGTCACCGCATATCCACAGTCAAGAGCAAAGAGAAATGAAGCAGGTCTCATAACCTGCCTGTGCTCAGTTAAGTTCCTACGCTTACACAGTTCTAAGCTTCTTGCCTAGGGAGTGTTGCCACTCACATTGGGTTAGGTCTTCTCACACCAGTTAACTTACGGCAGTCCTCACAGACATGCCCACAAGCCTCCCCAGTGTAGACAATACTTCATGGAGATTCCTCCCAAGTGATTCTAAGTTGTGTCGAGTTGATAATTAAAGCTCTCCGCCAGCGCAAATAATCTTACGTTCTCTGGAAATGGTTTTGTCCTGTTCCTCTTGTGGGTGAAGAGCACTCCTAACGGTCATGGTAAGCGTTGTCCGCTATCTTCCAGATGGCCTTCTCTCCCATTTTTCACTAGGAATAACTGATCTCTCTTGATTTCCAAGAAAAATCATTTCAACTCTCCTTCTGGCCAAGAGGGAATACATGATGATAGCTAGAAGCTTTCCAGAGGAATGATTCTTACAGAATTTTAAAATCCTGAAATCAACTGACTGTGGTCACATGAAGGTTAACTGAACTTTCGCAGCCTCTGAAGTGGATATGTGCAAAGAGCCCTGTGGTGCTGGGAATAGCGGGAGGCGGGGGTCACCTCGGCATCTGATCACTCACCAGGGAGGGGCGTGTGTAGGCGGCCTGGAGAAGGCGGCCTGCTGATAGGGAGCCACCCAGCTTCTACAAGGAAACCGGCCTGAAACAGTTAGCTTGTGCTTGCGTCTGTTTGGCGGTGCCCAGCTGTTAGTCCCTTCTTTTAACAGCCCTTTCTCCTGTGTGCTTCATCATTCCCACCCCTTTCTCGAGATCCTCATGTCTTGTCCTCACTCCTGCAGCCACCAGTGCCATCCCGTTATCTCCGTACAATGTCCCATCATCCTGAAAGCACAGCGGGGCACATAGCAGCCGCTTTTTAGTATGAGTCACTGGATACCTCCTTTTAGCTAAGCCTGCTCCTAGATCTGAATAGGTGGATGTTCTAACTGCAGACATGCTTAGAGGGTTCCCATGCTGTTGAATGAGAAGGGCCCATGGGAGTGGCTGGCTTCATTTGACAGTTAGGAAGGGAAGATTTTCAAGTTTTGGCCTCTTGAAAGAAAATGATACTCTTGATTTTTTTTTCCCCTGTCATTTCCACTGCTTAAAATTCTAACAGCGCGGGTGGTCATAATAGAGATTATGAAATCACAGCAATGCAGCCATTCCCGTTATAGCTCTATAGGATTCAAACACTGGGATTAGTGTGGTAATACAGAGGCAATGTGTTCTCTTCTCCCGATTACCCCTAACCCACACCTGGCTTGCTTTGCCATGCTTTTCCGCCTCAAGGGAGACATTCTCGTGGCAGTTCCCTTGATGCCCATCCAGGTATCCACCTGCCTCAAGTCAGCCCAACTTGTTTGGAAGAATTCTAGAGCAAACACCAGTATTGACAAGCCTGTTTCCATGGTAATGGGGGAGGAAAGTGAGTGCTTTTGTCAAATTTGTTCCTGTTTGTTCACATTTAGCCCAGAGTATGTGGAAACCTAAGAGCAAAGGCAAGTATAGCTTTGGATGGGATACACATGGGTGAGGGGCCCTTGCTTGCTCAGCAAATCTGAGGCCCAGATCTTAGCGCCACTGGGTCTCAGCACAGTGAGCTACCTCAGGGCCTGGCCTCAGACACATAGAGCAGAGAGTACCCGAGTAGCTAACTGGAGAAAGGTTGGGTTATTTCCAGCCACCACAAAAGGAAGATCACCTGGTTACAACTCATGAGATGATTTGGTGTTTACATAAATGACTTATGCACACACACACACACACACCACCCAGCCACCACCGTAGAGAACTGTAAGCGTAACTACTGCCACTTGCCACATGCAGCTGTAGGCTAGCTGTAGGTGCTTCAGTGGGCTGTCTGCCTTGGGTAGCTTCATCTCCTTCACCAGAGCTTTGAAAATGGCCTTGAACCACTTCATTTTAACTTCGCTGCCTAGACCTGGGTGGCCGGCTGGGATATGAGCACCACCTAGTGGTAAGATTATGGAACTAAATTGGCGTTTCTTAAAAGTGTCAAAGATTTTCAGGTTTCCTCCAGAGTCTGCGCTATTCCTATAGCGTGGGGGCAGGGAGGAGGGTGTGCGGTGTTCCCTCTTACAGCCAGAGCACAGAACAGCGGTATTGGCATTATTTCTCTCAAGATAATGAAAGCAAATGAGATCTGTAAGGAACAACAAACCCATTTTCCACAGCCATCAGCAGCCTCAAGCAAAAGTGAAAAGGCCTCTTGTCTCTAATTTTAACTTTCCACACAGAAGATTCCAGGCCTCCATCAGGATGGCACCATGGTGTTTCCGAAGGAACATTTTGCCATCCATTGTATTCCCCACTTCTAGTCTTCCAGGAAGAGATGGCCAGACCACCCTGCCTCCCTGGGTACCAGCCCTGCCCCTCACGGATGTTCTGAGATGGTTCATAACACACACACACATACACACCCTCTTTTCCACAAGAAACAAGCCTCGATTTTCTTACAGGCTCAATTTTGAGTCCCTTTCTTCCATCATACTGCTCTTTCCTGAATCTTCTCCTTTCTCTCCACAATCCTCCTAAGGTGCAGGCCTAACCCGCACTTCCAAATTGGCTTCGTGGGGGGCCTAAGCTCAGCAGCAGATACAGCGGTCATTATCCTGAGAAATGGAGTCTCCAAGCCAGAGGAAAGGAGAGCTTCGGGGTATTTGGGATGTTGCTGGATGACTATCCACTACCGTGTGTTAGAACTTGTGGGAGATTGGCCTCCATTTCTCTTTCTGTGTCAGCCTCTCTCAGCCAGATCAGTCCTGCAGGCTCATATCCTTGGCCTCTGGCTAGTAATTGACTCCATCTCACTGAGGCTTGCCCATTGTTTCTCTGACCTTTTAGGCTCCCTGCAAACTCCACCCCCCATTTGTGACTATGTTGGTTACTGTAACAAAACACGTGACAGAAGCAACCTAAAGGAGAAGTTCATAATAGTTCACAGATTCGGAGGGGGTACGAGGCAGCATAGCACAGAAGGCACAGGAGTTTGGTGGGCACTCCTGTCTGTGGCAGAGAGAGTTTGAGGTGACATCTCACAGTTGATGGATCAGGAAGTGGAAAGCTTGGACCAGAAGCAGACATTGCCTACAAAACCATTGAATCGCTTCTGCTGCCTAGGCCACCACGCCAAAGGCTCTGTGCCCTCTCAAAGCACCAGCTGGGGACCAAGTGTTCAAGAGTGCACATTGTGGGGAAGTTTCACATTGATTCTCCACACTGAGAATCTTTGTACAAGTAAGCCCATTGTTACCTTTTCTTTAAATAATCAATAGTTAAAGGCAGACTAACCCACAGCTGTTCCACGAAGGCTGGCGGACGCCCAGTGAGTCCTTTTGTAGGATCTGCACCCCTCTCTATGGAGAATCTCATACAGAATGCAGGTTCCCTAAAAGCCTCATCTGCCCGCGTACAGTGACGACTGCCTTCTCTAATGGGATAGAATTAAATTGACCTGGTTTAATAAACTCTCCTAGCATCTCATATTCTCTTGAGTGACTATGAAGTAATTGTTCCATCCCCATTGCTAAGACTAATATTAAATTAAGTAGTTAATAAAAATGTTTTCCATCTTAAATAATTGGTTCTAGTCCATGATTTCATGATAATAATTTGGTAATGCTAGTGATTATGTCAAACAACCATGAATCTTTCCAGGGGGTGGATTCCGTACCATCCAGCCTAGATCATGGAATTGTTTCCTTGACTCTCCTCCTCCTCTTTCCATCCTGGCTTGGTGTTTTCATCCAAATGTCAACTTACTGAACTTGTTGGCAGAGAAAGAATAACAAAAACAATGCAGCAACTTTTTTTTTTAACAGCTTGTTAGAAAAAACAGTTACAAGTAAGCATGGCTCCTACCTCCTAGACGTTTACACTCACCGGACGAGCTCCTTGAGGGTCTTGTGAGCTGTCTTTGAGTTGTCCTTTGTGTCTCAGCACAACTAGAGATTGTCAGTATCGCTAGAGGCTAAGGCAATGCCCACAATGTTGGCCACGTTTGCCATCTTGCTGCCTGGTGAGCCGGCCCTGCATGCCTGGGTCGCCCTGCGGCTTCTGCCTCCGTAGGAAGTGCTATCCAAAGATGCCATGTTCAGAGAGAGAAGCCGTGAACCATTTCCACGGCTTCCTGCCTCCACAGCAGGAACACCCTTTGCGGGTCCTATGAGTCACGTGGACAGGTAAGTGTGTCATGAAAAGAGGTCCAAAATAAGAGCTAGGCCTGAGTCCTGGAATCAATTCCACAACAGTTGAACAACCCCAAATTATTTCTGCTTTCCAAAACTGAGTTTCCCTATATAAGTCAAAAAATGTTACCAGTTCACTTATGTTTTATTTTGTTTTATTTTCCCAAAATGGGAATTGATCTGAGGTGGTGTTGCGCTGGAAGGTAACTGGTTAAACTTTGTTATTATAGATGCCCTATTGGTCCCAACAGATAAGACTAAAACCTCCGTTTGTCGTTTCTTTCCTTCACACCTTCTGGCCGTCCCTAGCCTTCTTTCCTAACAGAAGGCAGGCCATAGCACAGGACCTGGGCTGTGCCAGGGGCTGCACACACAGCTTGCTGCCACTGTGTTCACTTGCCCTATGAGGGGCTAACAGGAGCTGACCCCCTATTTTTAGCTGTGACTTAACATCTCCCTTGGAAACAACAGGCGTCAGATAAAAGGACGATGTTGAGTGTGTGGAATGCCCAGTGAAGGGGTGACACACTGCACTACTGTGCAGAAATGTCACATGGCATGTCCCTACCTCCCCTCCCAGACCTAACCTCTGCGACGTGTCTGGATTCATCTCTCCCAGCCCCTCTGTTTGGGGACATAAACTGAAAGGTGGCAGGGATTAGCTGGATCTTCTCCTCCGAACACCAATCTTTGTACACATTGTCCTTCAATTCCCAGTCACCAAAGACTGCAGAGTTTTCCCACAGGTGCCTCGCATTCCAGCCCAGCCGTGAATGTCACCATGCCCGCACTGAACACTGACAACATGCCACCTTAAAACTCTGTATGTGTGCATGTGTGCACACACCTCTAACCACCTTTCCTTTTGTTTTCTTCACAGTTCATTTACGATGAAAAAGTTTCTTGGTAAGTAGCTCTTTTTCCCTTCTAACTGTCTCTTTTCATAACGTGGAACCAAATGCATTGCAGGCTAGAGTTGAGGTTTAGAAGTGGGAGGGAGGTGCAACAAGATGACTCAGCAGGTAAAGGCATTTGCTGCCAAGCCCAGCAACCTTGGTTTAATCACTGGGACCCACATGATCAAAGGAGAGAACTGGCTCCCACAAGTTGTCCTCTGATCCGTACACCCATACCTGGTATGAACCCCCCCCCTCACACACACACACACACACACAAACTCACACACACAAATAAGTAAATAAATAAATCTAATTTGGAAAAGAAAGGAAATGTCACGACACCTTGGAACAACCAGGATTTCTTAGACCCCCCCCCATCATTCTCAACAAAGACATTAAATTACCTTTTTCCAAGCTTTTCCCATGGGCTGGGCTATGGGATTCATAGCTTCATATCTCGATGTACTCATAGTAGAGGGTGGATGTTGTAAATTTTCTGTGTCTTTCTATAGTCAGCCATTGCTGGACCGTGGTTGTGGCTTGACTCGTCTTTTTATGTCCGTGTCAGTCAGCTTCCCATCACTATAACAAAGTTAATGAGGTAATCAACATATAAAGAGAAAAGGTTCATTTTTACTCCCAGTTTGAAAGGTTTCAATCCTTGTTCTGGTGGCACATCAGAGTAAGAGGGAATGTTTGGCAAAACCAAACCATTCACCCCATGACAGAAATCAATATCAAAAGGGGCCCCACGGTTTTCTTAATCCTACTGACTCAATAACCTCCCTTGGGCCGTTCAGGTGTTCACCGATTCCCAGTAGCACCAAGCTTGGAACCAAACCTTTAGGGGAACATTCTGTGTCTGAGCTGTAGTGAGATGCAAATCAAGTTCAGTACTCCAAGCCTCGGTGACATCTTCAGAGTCAGGAGCCAGCACATCATGGACAGCTATCCATTAAAGCTATCCATGGACAGCTGCTGAGACCCCAAAAGGAATCCATGGCTCTGGGAGTCTGTGGTGATTTAGATAGAAGATGTTGTTCAATTAACTATATGGAGGAATATTTGCATTTTGACCAACTGTCCAAAGCTCCCATTCTTGAAATGAGTTCCAAGTAATTCCAATATATTTGAAATGGAAATAGAAATTGGGTCTCCTATGCATTCTTGTTACAGCTTTTTTTTTTCTCCAAATGTTTGATCTGCCTAAGTAGAAGAAAATGAAAACCTTCTTAGAAATAGGAGCAACTGTGTAGCTAGAAACTTCCACGGTGTTACTTTGAGTTAAAAATGAGCTAGAAAAAGAGGCAGAGAATTCCTGTGGCTTCACTTTCGGAAGAATGTTCTCAGCTTTTCTGCTAATTCTTCTCAGCAACTGTGCCTCAGTCTGAGAGCATCTTTCTGGCTTCCAGAAATTAGGGATAACAAGGGCCTACCTCAGTGACGAGGAATGTCATAGGCTAGCTATGGCAACACGTAGAGATAAGTTATTGACTTCCTGTAAGACTGATCTCTGTTTTCCTTTTAAAAATAAATAAATAAAATAAAACCTGCAAAATGTTTGGAAACACAGTTATTAAAAATAGTGATTAAAAGCCTGAAAGAAGTCAGAATGGCTAGGAGCACCCTAAGTCCCATATCTGCTAAGGGTGCTGTTCTCAAGGGCAGCACATCAGGGTCATTTCTGATCTCAGCAGCTGTCCTCCACTGCTGGAAATAGTTGTATCAGGGTCAGGACCTGTCATCTTGGGAGTGCCATCCTTGTGCTGAATCTGATAGCATGAGAATCATGGCAGCGAGAGATGAATGCGGACATCCCAGTCAACCAGCTTTGGCAGCTCTCTCACAGACCCTTTAAGACCCCTAACATGTCTTAGAGCCAGAAAGGGGAGTTGATTTCCTCTTCATTCCAAAGGTGCCTTCGTCACTGTTTTATTGCAATAATGAGAAACTATAACCAGGCTAACTCTTATAAGAGAAAGCATTTAATTGGGGCTGGCTTACAGTTTCAGAGGTTTAGTCCATTATTGTCATGACAGGAAGCATTGTGGCACTCAGGCAGACATGGTAGCTGGGAGTTCTACATCTGAATCTAAAGGCAGAAGGAAGAGAAAATAGAACCATGGGGCCTGGCTTGGGCTTCTGAAACCCCAAAGCCTACCCCCAGTGACATACTTCCTCCACCAAGGCCATACCTCCTAATCCCTCTCAAATAGTACCACTCCCTAATGACCAAGCATTCAAATATGTGAGCCTATAAGGGGCCATTCCTATTCTAAACAACCACAAGAGTGTTCTCTGTTTTATTTGTGTGGGTGTGGTGTTTGGTAAAGCTATACTAGGAGAGAGCCCAAAGCCTTTTAAAGGAGATTCTAGATTTTGCAAAGAAATGGGCCATTAAAGTGCCTATATCCTGAGCACCAGCAGTTCTGTCCATGGAGTCAGGAGCACAGACAAAGCCAGGAGGGCCACAGAAGCAAGAGACACAAACGGTGTGCAACTCGGTGCTAGCCCTGGGGGAATGTTAGAATCAAAAATATCTCAGAGTTTGCTCCCAAAGATCTGAGCTAAGGGCTCCCAGGACTCTGAGTCCCATGATTCTCAGAGTGCTGGTCTGTTGCATAATCACTGTTACTGCACACATGGGCTGACAGAAAGAATTTCTCATATGAGTGAGACTGAGAAATTAAACTCTGCAGCTGGCCCTTTGCTGCTCTAGGGATTCTAGGAATTTCAGTTCCTCATTGAAGGGGATACAAAATATATTGTACTTGAAGATGCTTTTCACTGTTTACTTCTCCTGTCTTCCTACCTACCAAGCATTGACTTGCCTGGAAGAGTGTGGGCAGGAGCTGATCTCTGTCTTAAAACAAGACTCCTCAGTGTGCCCAGTGAAGGCTCAGCGGGGGGTTAGTGACATCGTACAAGCTGAATTTCACCCTTGTTACAAGATAGGCCAGCAGCTCCTGGAGATATTAAAGCTGGTGATTAATTCACTTCATATTTTCAGAAGAAAACTGAGTGCAGTTGTGTTGATTTTGAAACAAGAGTGCTCTTTAGGAAATGAATACTGCCAAATACAAATGCAGTGGTCCCTCAGGATTTGTGAAGAATTGGTTTCAGGACTGCCGATGATACCAGGATATATGGTTGTTGTAGTCCATATGTAAAATGTCATGGTATTTACATACCTACTCCTATGTGCTTTAAGTCACCTACAGATCACTAATGCCCAATGCAAATGCAAATGCTGTTTAAAAAGCAGGGCGGAGGTGTTCTCCTGTATTGCATTGTATTGCACTGGATCAGTTCTCAACCTGTGAGTTGTCACCCCTTTGGGGGGTCGAATAACCCTTCCCCAAGGGTTGCCTAAGACTATCCTGCATATCAGATACTTACAGTATGACTCATTACAGTAGCAAAATTGCAATTATGAAGTAGCAACAAAAATAATTCTATGAGGAACTGTATTAGAGGGTCACAAACGTTAGAAGGTTGAGAAGCACTGTCCTGGATTGTTGACGGAATTGCCTTAGTTAATTTCCTACTGCTCTGATAAAATACCCTGAGAAAAGCAACTCTGGGCAGAAATGGGTTTATTTTAGCTCAAACTTCTTGTACAGACCAGCAGAGAAGTCACAGAGGCAGACTCTTAAGAGAATTGGTCACATTACATCTGCATTCAGAAGCAAAGAGCATTGAATGAACGCATGCATTCTCCATTCTTACAAAGTCCAGTGTCTACTGTCCAGGAAATGATGCCACCTGCATTGGGCATCTCTTCCCATGAAGCTAGATAATCGTCCTCACAGACATGCCCACACCTGGATGTCCTTCCCAGGTAATTCTAGACTATGTCAAGTTGGTGCTAAAGTAACCATGACATGAATGATGGTTTAAAAAAAATCTGTATATGTTCAGAACAGATACAATTTTTAAAATATTTTCAACCAGTGGTTGGTTGAATTATGCATATAGAGCCTTTTTACAATTATCTGAGCTAATGGTATAAAAAACAAGGTGTCCCCACCATACCAAAATGAGATTTCTTCACCATCCTTAAAGCCCATTGTGCCATGTGTTCATGTTCAAGTAAGAGGTGGGGGCTACGAATCAGTTGGCATGCCTTTGGTAAATAAAAAACCAGCCATTATCTATCTTAGATTCTCCGTGGATGTTTCTCCTGCTCTTTCCTCATAGTGCTAAAATGGCTACTGTGGCTCTACCCATCACATGTGTATTAAACAGAAGAGGGAGGAACACGAGGCTTTGATCCCTTTCTCAGACCCTGTCATCTTACACATCTTTGATGGCCAGGACAGGAGCAACAACTGCAGCTTTAAACCAATGGTTATCGATCCTAGGACCCAAAGGAGGGACTTGCCTTTCTTGAGATCAGCTGTTGCCTCCGTGTAGTAGAGTTCTATTCCTGGACAAGAGATAGGAGATGTCTTTCTGTTCCGTAGTATTCCAAAAGACACTTAGAACTGAAAATATGAGAGACCCTGTTAGGTCATCCTGCAGGACAAGGCCTGTGGACCCAGAGCAGCCAGGGTCACGGCGTCAGAAGGAAGCTAAAATATGTGTATTAGGATTCCAGTGGTTCAAGAAGAAGCTAAAATATCCAGAGTGCTGTTCTTGCTGTTCAAGTTGTGACTTTGGGAGACAAAAGTAGCTCTGGGGAAAATCTCTGAGAATACCATCTGCTCTACCTGGGGTCTGTCATGAACTGAACCCAGCACATAGCTATAGACAGTGCTGACCTTCAGGTTAACAACTGGCTGGTGGACAGGCAGTAGATGTGTTATCAGAGGGCATTTTGAGGTGCTTGCAGCACTAAGAAAAGGTATGTGTAGAGGGTCCATGAGATGAGGACCCCCAATAATCAGCAAAAGAGCCAGCAGAATGACAGGAGATCACAGAGGCCTCAGCAGCCCAGTGTGTTCAGGGTGGGAAAGGCGAGCACACAAAAGAAGCCAACCATGAAAAAGAAAGAAAGGAAGGGAGGGAGGAAAAGAGGGAGGGAGAGAGAGAGAGAGAGAGAGAAAGAAAGAAAGAAAGAAAGAAAGGAAAAAAAAGAAAAAGAAAGGAAGGAAGAAAGAAAGAAAGAAAGGAAGAAAGAAAGAAAGAAAGAAAGAAAAAAGAAAGAAGAGAAAGTAAATAAAAAAGAAACAAGCAATGGAGACATGAATGGGGTCTTCCACCCTTGGGTGATCCTGAAAAAATGGCCAACAATCAGCTTAAGGGCTTGCTTTGAGGAAAAAAAAAACCCCTCAAAGAATGAGAAAGATTATAGGAGTGTTTAGAAAGTAGTGGGTTTGAGCTGAGCATCATGGTCCACACCTGTTATCCCAGCACTCCAGAGGCTGAGGTAGAAAGGTTGCAAGTTTAAGGACAGTCTAGGATCAACATGAAAAAAAAGAAAGGAAGAAAGGAAGGAGGGAAGGGAAGAAAGAGAGGAAGGAGAGAGAATTGACTACTGAATTTGGTTTCTTTCCAGTGATCGCACACTAAAATGCACCTTTCTTTGGAGGGACTTAACCATGAAGTTGCTTTTACATGCTTCTGCAGTGATGCAATAGGGGTCAGACTCGAGTTACCTTCCTGGAGACTGAAGCCAAGAACTATGGCTAGATCTGGGACAGTCGGGATGTCCAGAGGCCTCTCACATGCCAGTGCTCTTCCCGTGGGTAAATGCATGGGGATGGAGAGATGGCTCAGTGTCGAAGAGGCTGCTCTGCCAGAGGACCTGAGTTCAATGCCCAGCACCCACATGGCAGCTCGTAACCTGTCTGTAACCCCAGTTCCAGGGGATTTGACACCCTCACACAGGCATACGTGCAGGCAAAACACCAATGCACATGGACAAATGTATGGTAGCAAAATAATTCTTACGGAGACATGGGAGCACTATGTGTGGACACAGGGTTTCCATGACCAGCCCCATTTTAGTCTATATTGATGGTACAAAATAATGAGCTTTGTTATTACCTTCCCATGCGTGTACATCATGTTCTTTGATCACATTCATTCCATTGTAATCTCCTGACCTCTCCTGCCTCCCATTGGCCTCCATCCCAGCTGTTAGTCTTACTTTTACTTTTATGTCTTGTTTTTCATCTGTGTTCCACATATAAGAAAAAAATGTGCCCCACTTCAAGGGTGCCGATAATACATGATAGTGTTTACTCATTCTGGAATTTTAGTGGGCCGTGTGTTATTGGCATTAGCCCTGTGCCAGCCACGCTTCAGATCATTACTGGCACAACTGTGAACCCCATCTAAGCAGATCCATGTCTCAGTGACATTTAAGTCTGTGACTTCAAGTCCAAGAATCTCAATTTTTGTCACAGAGTTATTAAATTAAAAGGCTGTGTGTGAATTAAAAAAAAGAAAAAAATGAGATATCTATCTTTCTGAATATGGTTTATTTTGTTTGATATGACCATCCATTTTCTTGTAAACAATAGTTTCATTTGTGTTTATGGCTAATTAATTTTCATATATTGTATATTTGCAAATTGTATATATATTGCATATCTATATTTATATATACACCACAATTTCTTTATCCATTCTTCTGCTAGTGGACAGCCAGCTGGTCTCTATAATGTGCCACAATAAACATGAGTGTGCAGGTGTCTCTGACATATCCTATTATTCCCTAGCCCTTCTTTGAGGCAAAACCAACTGAATACCCCTATCTTTCCCACCTTATAAGGATAACAGCACAAAACCACTGTGAATACTTTATGTAACAGACCATATGATTTTTCTGGGGTCAAAGAAAGGCTAAGGGACCTGGAACTTCCTCCTCAGACCTCCCCAGTTCCCTTTCCTACAAACCAAACATGCTCCTTCAACTAGTTTACAATGGCAGCTAAACTGAGCTTCAAAACATAAGTCTCCTGAGTTCTAGCCGCAAGTTACTAAATAAAGAAAATGAAAGAATTCAGACCCTAAAAGGCGCAAGGACATTCCTGTCATTCAGTTGTTTTCCTTCCTTTCTCTTGGCTGTTTCACCTTGAGTTCTTTCTGTGATTTGGTTTGGGCTTTCTATTTTTGTGTTTTCAGATGCAGGATCTCACTCTGTAGTCCAAGCTGACCTAGAATTCACTATCTAGTGTACTTTCAAGGATTACAGGCTCAAGCCACTGTCCACCCTGCCCAGTGCCCTCTCAGTCATTCTTACTCTTCCTGCTGACACCTCTCCACTCAAGAAGGTTCTGGATGTCTCTCTCTCTCTCTCTCTTTCTCTCTCTCTCTCTCTCTCTCTCTCTCTCTCTCTCTCTCTCTCTCTCTCTCTCTCAGACTTGCTGTTTTTGACACTACCCAACTCTCCTTATCTGTGTCTCTTTCTCCACCCTGTCTCTTTCTGCATCCAACACCCCGCCCCTGCTGCTGCCCAGTCTATCAGATCCTCTGGTATGTTTGCTCTTTGTAAGCAGATTGGGTAACCCCAGTAAGTAATTAAACCCCAGAAGATGTATGCAAACACTTGTATGCTCCAGAACCTGCCACTTTCTATAGAGCTCTTTTTGGTAAGTGCTTTGGTAACAGGGAGACATCTTCCCTTCAGGTGAGAAGGAAAGATCTATGCAACATGAACCACTTGCATAGACTAAGAATGCATGTAACTGGTCTACCTTGCTGACTTGGCCATTGGCATCAGATGCTTCCTGCACTGGCTGGCGTAGCGTGGCTTCTGGGCTTGCCTTTTCTAACTGTACTTCTTCCTGCACAGGTGGGAGTCTCTAGTCCTTGTGCTGATGTACCTCATCTATATCGTCATCATGAAGTAAGTAAAACGTTTGCAATATTGTGTAACAAGGTATTAAGAGGAGCTGGAGAGGGAGTACTGATTCATTCAGTGCCCACCATCACAGACTCAGTGACTGCCAGTCTTTATCATTGTGATTAGAAACCATAAAAATGACCCTTCAACTCATATTTGATGACAAAAGTCAATCACTTTCACATTTCATTCAAGAACTTTCTAGAATCCACCCCTCTCTTCAGGATCTGGCAGGCATGTCTTTAGCTTTTATTAGAATGAAGGTGAAATCCAACAAGTTGTATTTCTATCCTGGGTGTGGGAAGATCAAATAAGAGCTGACAAAGTGACTGAAGCCATCCAGACTTTCTTTCCTCCAGACGCATCAGCCATCTGTTGCTGTGCAACAAACTGCCCTGGAACTTAGTAGCTTGAAAACCACAAATATGTATTATCTGAGAATTAGAAACCCCAGAGCTGCTTCCCTGGGAGGATCCTGGCTTGGTGTCTCATGAGATCACAAGTTGGGCATTGTCTAGGGCTGAAGCCATAGAGTTAACTGAGGCTGGTTGAATCTGCCTTTGGAGATGGCCCCCTCACATGGCAGGGAAGCAAATACACCAGCTGGTGGCTGAAGGGCTCAGTTCCTGACTGGTTCCCAATAGAGCTAGTGATTCCAGGAGTGGGGGGCAGAGGACGGGGTACTCCACTGTGCCTTCTCTAATCCCTACTCAGACAGACACACCATCACTTCTGTCATGTCCTCTTTATAAGATGTGCTTCACTGAGGGCAGCCCACACTTGGGGCTGTACTTCAGCTATGGAAGGAAAAGAGCAGCCAGGAACTTGTTCATGTTTTTAAACTGCCACTTCACATGCTCTTGCCTCTCCCAGAGACAAGGCAGCTTACTTTTTTGTATCAAGAATGATAGTACTGCTTTCTGTTCTCTACATAAAATGAAAGCGCATTTTCCATGCGCTTCAGATTTCCATGTAATGTCGCTGAAATGAGGAGCTTGAAGAGCTATAGATCCCATTCCCTGTGGAGCTGCCTCTTTAATGCAGCCATCTCCCACATCCACAGCATAGGCAACCACCACTCGGGGAAGAAGAGTAGAGAACCCTCGGCACTTGTCAGCTTGGACATGCCAGACACTAGATTAGACATGTTTTATTTTTGTTTTTCTAATGAGATATGGAAATGGTTAATTTGGGCCACCACAGCCTGATAAACCTGCTAGAAGAAAACAGTATGAACACAAGCATCACACAAGCAGCAAAACCAGGTGCTGGCCTGACTGGTGCCCAGAGTGGGCCATCAGCAGCTAACTGCCATCTATTCAATATGGCGCCCAGCATTTACTGGCGGAACTGCCCAGTGGTCAGCTCTGAATCTTCTCACTGGATGTGGCATTTCAGGACCTCGGGGCAGCACATCCTGGCCTGGAATTGCTATAAAGAAACTGATAAGGAAGCCAGAAGTCACACATTGTAACTAATTCCTCTCGGCTGTAAACACCAATTGGTGATCTTGCACTAAAACCATAGCTGACCCAAGGGCCTTCCAAAGCTTCTGGACTCCAAAGAGAAGGCTCTAAAGTGGAGGAACCATCTTACTCTTCCGTGCTTCAAAGGGTGAAACTGACTGGAGGCAGCGCCATGGTAGGGCTGTCTTCAACAATTTTCTTGTCTTCCCTTCTGTTTCTTCTGTCTGATTATTGCACTTTTAAAAGAATTCTTTTGGAAGCTCTAAATTTGGGTTCTTAGAGTCAAGAGCCCTCTTCTTCCCTTTTGAGAAACTGATCTTTCAGTGATTCCTGAATTGCCCCACAGGCTGTCCTCTGTGCTGAGAATTTGGGTCCTCAAATCCTAGTTCTGGTGTCTGTCGTGAACTTAGTGGAGGTGTTGCAAAAGGAGATGGTCTTCAAACACGAGTGGCATCTGAAGGAAAGGGGAGCTGAGGACTTGTGCTGGTGGGTTTGCTATAGCCTCCACACCCTTTTACTCCATCACCACAAAGCCCACAAGTTGCACGGCAGACTTGTGGACTTTAAGGTAACAAGCCCGAGTCCTGGCAAATATAGCAGCTAAGGAGGTTGTTTCTGCTGAGGCTTTGGCTTTCCCACCATTCCAGATGTTCAAACCAGCAGGACACAAATAAAACTGTGAATAACAGCTCCTGCTCTCATGGAATTCTCTGCATAAATTCCACCCTAAGTTCTAAATTGAAATCTCTGCTCTTTAGCCGTCCCTCTCTGCAATCAGAGACTCTAATCATTGGGTTTTATATAATCTGATTTATAAAATTGCATGCTTCACAATGAAATAGCTTCAGGGTGCAAGCACAAAATTTAAAACATTCAATTAAAAATATAAAACAGAGCCACAGTCATGAAAAAAAAAAAAAAAAAGAACCACACAGCATATATTAGACTCTTCAGCTGCCTTCTGGGAAGATAGCTTTAAAGCAACTTTAACTATTCCTGTCTGAAAATCCAAACACCATTTTGAACTGGCCAGATAGGTAGAAACCTTCCAGGCTATATATACAGCACATGCAGTGTTGTCAAGGACTGACCTCCGTTTGTCCTGGTAACTTCTCTGGGATGAATTTTGCAGATGAGGTTAGATGATCTTGTTAAGCACTTTCCACTCATCCCTGGGAACAGCGCTCACCAGCCGCTGAGTAGCCTTGGGAATGTGGCTAAATTATTCAGCCACTTTTAATCTTATTTTCCTCTTCTCCAAAATAATAATACTTCCTATTTCAAAGGTTCTTTATCTGGGCAGAATGTAACCAGTTATCTGTGTAACATCTGATTTCAAGAAAACCATCACTGAACACTAAATGTTTAAAAAGGCTCCACTGAATGCTACTGTTAGCCTGTTATTGAAACACCAGTAAATTAATAAGATACTGTTGTACTTTGAAAGCAAACCCTGCAAGTTGGTATCTTTATAGGGGAAATAATTTCTGAATTAAGATGGCATAAACTCTGCTTCCTGACAGATATGGTAGAGATTTTAATTCCAACACTTCCGAGGAAGGAGAATCGCAAGTCCAGAGTAGTGTGGTCTACACAGAAGTTCAAAATTACCTTGGGGGCTACACAGTGAGACCCTGAAAGAAAAAAAAAGACATTGCCATTTTCTCTGTCGTGGAGAAAGATATTCACACTGAACCTAGAAAGCCATGGACCTTCTACTCAGTGAATGCTGAAAGAAAGCTGAAATCCACAGAATGACAATTCCTGCAGGCTGACCTTCAGCCCCAAACTATCGGCCCTACCTTGCTCTGTGTAGATCTGTTTCCTTCCCTCCATATAACTTTGAAGCCCCAGGCATCATTTCATAGTTCATCCACAAAGATTTTTAACATATGTTTCCTTTATTTTGCGGGTAGGGGGAAGAGGTTTTGGTTTGGGGTTTTTAAAGACAGGGTTTCTCTGTATAGCCTTGGCTGTGCTGGACTCACTTTGTAGACCAGCCTGGCCTTGAACTCACAGCGATCTACCCGCCTCTGCCTCTCTGCATGCTGAGATTAAAGGCATGTACCACTGTGCTTGGCTAACATGTGTTTCTAAAAGGACACATCTTTATC
>CM053766.1:145840964-145873570 GCA_028658305.1 Pachyuromys duprasi | reverse complement strand
GCAGCTACGAACATAGTTGAGCAAATGTCCTTGTTGTGTACTTGAGCATCTTTTGGATATATGCCTAGGAGTGGTATAGGTGGATTTTGAGGAATCACTGTTCCTAATTGTCAAAGAAAGCACCAAATTGATTTCCAGAGTGGTTGTACAAGTTTGCATTCCCACCAGCAATGGAGGAGGGTTCCTCTTTCTCCACAACCTCTCCAGCATGCGTTGTCACTAGAGTTTTTGATCTTAGCCATTCTGACAGGTGTAAGGTGAAATCTCAGGGTTGTTTTGCTTTGCATCTCCCTGATGGCTAAGGACGTTGAGCATTTCTTTAAGTGTTTTTCTGCCATTCTACAATCCTCTGCAGAGGGTTCTCTGTTTAGCTCTATAACCCATTTTTTAATTGGATTACTTGGCTTGTTGCTTTTTAACTTCTTGAGTTCTTTATACCGTCATCAAAACAAAACGACAATCTACAGACTGGGAAAGGATCTTCAACCCTATATCTGACAGAGGGCTAATATCCAGTATATGCTTAGGTTCTTAAGGCCAGTTTTGAGGGGTTTCTAATTATACTGTAAGTTGTATTGTTATTAATATTTCGCTGCTAGTATTATTAATATTTTTAGCTTATGTGAAGCAGAAGAATGCCTAAGGTGTATGAAAAATAGGTGGATGGTGCCAGGGCAGTGAAAATGGGAGGCAGGAGCCAAACCAGGCAGGGCTCCATTGGCCATGGTAGGAGACGTGGTGTGACAGCAGAGGAATGTTCTAAACTCGTTTTGTTCTTAGGACTCTCTCCCTTTGCCTTCAAGAGCAAACATGGGGGAGTTCCTTTAGGAGGGCAGGCCACCTGACAGGGAGTTGGCCATTGGGAAAATGCCCTGGGCAGGTGTCGTATTGGACCCAAGGATGAAAGAATGCAAAACATCAAGAATGACTTACCAAATTTTGACTAGGGCAACTTGAAAAGTTGCCAACCAAAGAAGTTGCCAATCAAAAAGTTGCTCCTGTCCTAAGGTTACCAATCATTTGGCTGGGGTCCTCTTGCTCTTCCTGGCTAGGAATCATGGGAGGTCCTGGAGAAGCTTTGTCAGTGCTTGTCTTTAGCCACTCTTGTCTCTCTGTAATACTTGGCAGTAGCAACCAGCAACACAAGGCAAGTGGAAACAACTGCAGGAAGCACCCTTTAGGGTTGCAGCTCTATCTTGCAGGCATCAGGGACAGGATTTCTCGGCATCCAGGGCTACAGTTCTCAGGCCTGGGTGCCTTAGCCTGAGAGCATGACAGATTGCTGGGATTCCGCTGCAACCAGGGCCTCGAGTTTCTCTTCTTTGGCTCTTTCCAGCTTCCTAGCCGTCGTGAGTGTCAGGTCTGTTCTCTCCATTCCCACTCTGTCCCATGGTCCCTGTACTCTCAGATTGACCCGCTGCCTCTTCTTCCGCCGTCTGGAAGCTTCTTGCCTTACCGCCTTTGCCTGCTGACTCCTCTACTGTCAATGCCTCTGCCACTGGGGTTCTGTTGTCCGCCACTTCCTGTCACCAACTCAGCCCACATGACCGAGTATAGACAAGAAAAGACCCCGTGAGAGAAGCCTTTTGTTGAGCCTAATGTTAAAATGCCAGGAGAAGACATATAGGCAGTGTCTTCCAGCCAACTCCCTGAGCCATTTCACTGTTATAGAGCCAGAGAATGGAGTTTGCTCTAGTCACAGCATTCCTCACACAAACGCAAACAACGGTGCTCGCACCAATCACTGCCCAATTTGCAATTAGAAGGGTTTGTGTTTGTATCTGTCAGTGTATGCTTTTGCTGGCTCTCCAGAGTACGTGCCCCCCTCTGGCCTGGGTGGAAATGGCTACATTATCATCTAAAGTTCAGGGAGGCCTGAAATAGCAAAATGTCTGTGCCAACTATTTGAAATGGCCCTAACACTGCTGTATCTTCAGGAGCTGAAGCAATCAGCTGTGATCACTGCAAATGTTTTCTTAAGGTGTCTGGCCGTTCAGAATAATGGATGCAGCCTGCCATAAGGGCTCAAGGCAACCAGGGAAGCACAGAGAGTCCAGGAGCTGCCAGCTGGCAGGTTGTCTTGCCCTGGCCCCTGTCTTCACTTAGATTCAGGAAAATGAACCCCAGAAGAAAAACTTACAATAAGAGCTCCATGGACTCATTTCAATAGATTTTTAACAATGTTTAGCCGCTGCCTGGAGTCCCTAGGGAAAGGCGGAACTATCAGCTGAGTCTCTAATATCCAGTCCATCTTTAATCCTCTCAGCACCTCCCTGAGTTCAGTGTTCCTGGACCCACAGTTTACAAATAATAAAGTAATGTGTGGTGAGTTGGAGTCACTGTTCTAATTTGGTTTCTATCACTGTGATAAAAACACTAATCAAAACCACCTTGGGAATAAATGGGTTTATTTGGCTTATATGTCCCAATCAGAGTCCATCATTATGAGAAACCAAAGCAAGAGCTCAAGTAAGGCAGGACCTGTCAGCAGAAACTAAAGCAGAGGTCATGAGGGCAGGTGGAGGGGCATTTCTTACTGCCCTTCCTGCCCTGTCCCCCACAGCTTGCCCAGCCTACTTTCTTATACACCCCAGGATCAGCTATCCAAGGATGGCAGTGCCCACTGTGTGCTGTGCACCCCCACATCAATACTTAATCAGAAAAATGTCCCACAGGCTTGCTTGCAAGGCAGTCTGGGGGAGGCATTTTCTCAGCTGAGGTCCCTGATCCCCACGTGGCCCTTGCTTGTGTCAAGTTGCAAACAGATAAACAACCAGCACAGGGATGCAACAACTCCTCTCCCAAACTGGAGGGCGGCTGCACCCCAGTGCTGTCTGCTGAGGAAGCTGCGCTTTGTCAGTATAGACTCTTCTGTCTTGCCCATCTGATAAGTGACAGGTACCTTTTGTATGTAGTTTTAAAAAACTGTTTAGAGGTTAGTAAGACATAATGTGAAACAGGAATGTACATCAGTTCGAAGGTAGTAGATTAATTGTATCAAGTCTTATATTAACCGTTGTTCACAACGTCATGGTAATCAATTACCTCTCTACCTCTGATGGGAATAGGAGATGGTTCAATCATGTTGGAAAACTATTTTTAGTTTCTTAAAAAAGTAAAAAGTAAAACACTTCATGGCTTGGCAGCTCCAGACCTTCAGCCAAACCAAAGCCATGCTCTCCAGAAAACCTGTGCACGGGTACTGATGGGCACTCTAATTATTATGATCTGCAGCTGGCCACTCCGCAATGCCCAGCCTAGGAGAACAGAGAAGCAAAGTCAGCATGTCCCTGGCCATTAAATGGAATAAGATAATAGCCCTTTAATCACTCTCAAAACACACATGTGTAAGCAGAAGGAAGGACTACTCAATGATTGAAGTTGGGCTTGAACAAAAGCTGATCTGTGGTGGTTGGGGTAAAGCCTGACTGGAAAGAGGCACAGAGAGATTTCTGAAGGATGGGGGTGTCCTATATCTCAGTTGACATGGATATCACACATGTGCATATGTATTTCTTTTCATAGGCCAACTGGCAGTTGAAAACAACAACAAAAAGTTACTATATTTGTCAAATCTGAGGTTACATGGTCACCCACATAAGCATTTGTGGGTGTGTCAGGTATGAAAGTACTCAGGCAATGCAGGATGGTAGAGGCAGGTATCACTGGTAGGCAGTAACATCTCATCCTTTAACTTTTTAAGTATGCAAGTGCTTATTTGCAAACCTCATTGGCTTGTGATCCAACACTAAGAACTTCCATTAGGTGGTGCTGTGTCTGCCGGCACTTAGTGGAGAACAGACACAAAACGGTGGTCTTCCCAGCTCCCCACCCACACAGGCCTACACACACATACACACCACCCTTTTGTGAGTACCTTCCTCATCTTTTCCCACCTGCCCTCCAGCCCAGCATTACTTGCAGTGACTCGGTTATTTACAGGAGCCAACCTGCAGGTGGGCAGAACATTAACTTCTCTTTTCCAATTGTTACAGCCCACAATTGTCTGTAACACCAGTTCCAAGGGATCTGACACCTTTACTCTAATGCACATAAAATAATTTTTTAAATGAATTTTATAGAAGGATATATATTCTAAGGCTTGGTTCTGGGGAAAGCAGCATAAAGGCTATCAAAGCAAAGAAATGAAGCTAAATGTCTCCTTTCCTTTCCTTTGTCGGTCCCTACCTCCACCCACAGCTGGCAAACTGGAAACTGTGAAGTGGGCGTTCACCTGGCCACTGAGCTTTGTCTTGTACTTCACTGTCCCCAACTGCAACAAGCCTCACTGGGAGAAATGGTTTATGGTGACATTCGCTTCTTCCACGCTGTGGATCGCAGCCTTCTCCTACATGATGGTGTGGATGGTGAGTGTGTAAGGGACCGAGTGCAGTTCTGGCTCTCTTGAGAGAGAGAGATGTAGACTGAGCCAGAGATGAACAGGAGTTAGAGTTATACCTGGTAGCTAAATCAGCCAGCTCCTGCCACAGTCAGTGACATACCAACCTTAGCTCTGCCGTTTAAGGCTCATGCGCGTTCATTCCACTCACATATCCTCAGGCTGGCTGGATCTAATTACACTCGGCTGTGACTAGCTCCACCATTCCACTCCAGCTCCTGGATGCTTTACATTGATTCAGGTGGCAGGCTGGGGTCGCAGCTACTCCATAGTGTTGACTCTTTTTCTCTGGGCTGGTGCTCTCCCAGGATGGGTAGGAAGCCCAAGGCGTCTCCTGGGGTCTTCACTGGGGACTGACCTGCTATACTGTTACTTCCTTTCCACACTCAGCAGCTAAGCCCAGCATTTATGAGTAAGAGAAGTAACCCCTCAGCTCTAGCAGAGGGACAGCAGGAGAGTCACAGGCAAAGGACACACGTGTGGCATTAGGGACTGCTCAAGGGTCCCTTCCAAGATAAAATAATGAACCAATGGTTGAGCTAGGTTAGGGGTCTCAAAAGAGTACCTTCTGCCCTACAGTCGTGTTTGGAAATCCAGATACTTTGTTTATATATTCTTTAGCTGGGGAGCAAACTTAATCCATTAGAATTGGAGTTGGACAAAAATTAAAAGCCATGACAAATTATGCAAATCCAAATTAGCCTCACTTGGGTGTTAGACAGAAGGGCAATATAAATTCAGGAATTTATATTCAACTTAAAGCTCGAAATGAAAAATTCTGGAAAGGTTATTTTGGAGGTAATAGCAAACTCGTAAAGCCAGCATGATAAAGTCACAGTCAGCCCTGGCCTCAACCTCATGGACAAATGGGGTTTTCAAACTGGAAGTACTGTGGCCAGAGGCTTCTCACTCACTGACACTCTCATAGAGTGTCATCTCCGATCCAGGATTGCTGTCCCTAATCCCAAAGTCTGACATTCATGATCCATGGAACCAACTAATCTGGATTCAGTTCCTGATAAGTGACTGACGACGTAAGAGAAGCCAAGGCCTCAGCTGAGCTTCCGGAGGCCATCGGTTCCTCGGAACTCAAGGCTGGACCATAAGTATCCTACCAGCAGTGAGAGGGCAGTGAGCCTATCTCAGCAGAGCCAGGCCGTGCTCCTGCAGGACTCCAGGCTTGGCCAGGCTTTTGCAGCTTTGTTTTTACAAAGGCTCTTAAGAACAACAACATAGAAGTATGTGTTGCAGCATCCTGCTTTCCTCCCTGGAGACAGACATCAGAAGGCCGAGGCCACCCTGTGTTAAGCAGTGAATGGAATGAGAGCCTTGTGTGGTTTGGATCTGAACAGATTGAATTCACATCCCCCGACCTTTGCACACCGGCCTAGCAGTGCTGTGGAGATAGTAGAGTCCCTTGCACTTTCTCAGGAAGTTCCAGAAAGGATGGACACCTAGGATGGCCTAAGAGTTCCAGGTGTTACAAGTCCCATTTCCCTAAGCCCACTTGCAAAGAACTGTCTCTTTTTCTACCGACTTGGCAGTGGATCCTGACTCTTTCACCATCTCTCTTGCCAGCTCCCTGCTGCTCTGTTTATCTCTCTTGGAATTTGGGGATAATTGTGGCCTCATCTGTATCACTGAGCAATGATGTCTCAGGTGATGGCAGCCCGCCCTTTGCAATCCACCTCCCATGTAAACTGAGAGGCCACCTTACAGGTGAGCCCACCTGTCTGAAAAAGTCCTCTCGGCCACTACCATCAGCATGGGATTTGAAGAGATGCCTCTCTGCTTCTTGGTTTCCTCATCTGAGGAAGGGGAATAGCAGAGCACTCAGACTGGATGGTTGTGAGAATTAAGACAGTTAAAACTGAACATGTGTCTAAGTACTGAAGAGACAATTATGATAAAGAAGTTGATGCTGATGACACAGTTACCAAGTATTCTTTCGTTTCTGTTGCTGGGATACACATCACAACCAAATGCAACTTGGGGAGGAAAGCATTTCTTTCATCTCACATTTTCAGACCCCAGCTCATCTGTGAGGAAAGTCAGGTGGAAACTCACAGCAGGAAGTTGGATGCAGGAGCCATAGAAAAATGCTGCTTACTGCCTTGCTCCCAGGCCCACACAGAGCTACTGTTCTTAGACTTCCTGGGACCACCTACTAGGGATAGCACTGCCCACAGTGGACAGGACCCTCCTCTGTTAACTATCAATCAAGAAAATGTGCCCACATGCCACTCTGATGAGGCAATTTCCTCAGCAGTGATTCCATTTCCCAAGTGTATTAAGTTGACAAGAAAAATCAGCTATCACCCCAGGCTCCAGGAGAGGATGGGAAAAGCTGGTTATGACCTCTCGGACAAGACCCGGTATAAAGCCATCCCTTTCAACTCCCATCACAGATCTGTGAGCATGCTGCTCACATTCCTCGCACAGCCTGGCTGCCTAGATTATTTGGGGCTATACTGAGTTCAAATATTTTGTTTCAATATTGTCTTTCCCCTTAAAATCTAGTTTTCTGATGTGCAAGTATCACCAGAAAGGAGCAATGATAGATTAACCTTTCATTGACATTCCGACATCCTCCTAAGACCTGCAGCTCTCATCCACATGATGTTCATTCCATCTTATGTTAAATCCAGAAAAGATGCTGCTCTTCCCCCACCCTTGCCCCCAGCTGGCCCAAATTGAGGACTTTTCTGCCTCTTGATCAGAGGCCACCAGTAGAGGTAGCTCAGTGTTCCTTGGCTCACTGCCTCTTCCTGCTTCCTCCAAGGTTACCATCATCGGTTACACCCTAGGGATCCCTGATGTCATCATGGGGATCACCTTCCTGGCTGCCGGAACCAGCGTGCCAGACTGTATGGCCAGCCTCATTGTGGCCAGACAAGGTGGGACCTCCAGGGACACTGGGGATACGGAGGGAAGGAAGGAAGGACTCCCTATCTGGTGGCACCTTAGGGGTCAGCAGATCCTGTTTAGAAGGAGATATGGGTGATGGCAACTTCAATGCCAAGTTAGCCAGAAGGCTTCCTAAGATCAGAGGAGTAAGTAAAAGAGGCATCTGTAGTCCTCGTAGGGTACAGATCCTTGTCCAGGCACCCACGACCCTTCTGCTCATTATTATAATCCGTTAATTGCAAAATATAATAAATACAGCAAAAAAAAATGGTAACCTGGACTGAGTGAGGCAACTTTAAGTGCAACGCCTTATTCATTCCACAACTCCAAGAGATAGAGACAATTGTGCTTCCATTTCCTGGATAAGGAAACCAGGGCTTATAAAAGACAGCCAACCTCCACCCCCCATAATTAAGCTCACTCATAACACAGCAACCCCCCAAAAATGTCAGTTGTCAGCAGTCAGTTGCCAACACACAAGAGATGCTTCCCCGTTTCAAAATCCAAAGTTACCTAACCAGGTGGACACTCCTGACGTTGACGCCCTTTCCAGCGCCCACTCTCACTTATGTGCCTGGTGGATGTTGGAAGGCATTTATATTAAACAGTGGCAGCAACAAAACTCAGTGCAGTGTCCTGTAGATTCACCTGGCATTACTTTATGCTACTCAGTTCTTAAGAAGCAGTGAATTCAGGGCAGGATGGATGGAAAACGGAGTTGTGGTGTAGAGGTTGACAAGCTTGTGAAGCCATGGGGTTTATTCCTTCGGGAAGGGTGGCCCGGAAAGTTCCGTATTCTTGGAGCCAAATGTGGTGTGATTGTTTTGTTTTCAGCTTTTTGTTTTGATTTCTATATCTGAAGTGAAGTCAGGGATCAGCAGGATGTGGGTTCTCTGTGTTATTGTATTATTTTCCATATAAGTGTGGGCTAAGAGAGAATCAAGTGCATGGCCCAGCCAAACTACTACCCCGCTTGCCAGACCAAAGACTCCTCACTCGTGATCTCTTGTCCTTACAGGGATGGGGGATATGGCTGTGTCCAATTCCATTGGGAGCAATGTGTTTGACATCCTGATTGGCCTTGGTCTTCCCTGGGCTCTACAGACTCTGGCTGTGGACTATGGATCCTATGTAAGTGGTTTTCTCCATCACTTCTCCCTAAATTCAGACTGAACAGATGGTGGTTCCAGGGGCCTCAGCAACTGTTGCCTCCTGGTAAAGGGAATATGGAAATAGTAATGTTGTGATGGAAGCAAATTCTTCTTGTACAGATTTTGCAAAGTCACACATGTGGAAACACACAAGACTCTAGAGCAGACGTCAGCAAACATTCTCTCTCAAACAGGATATAAGTATAGGCTGGCATGGGGGACAGATGACCTCTGCCACAGTTGCTAACTCTGTTGATGTAGCAGAAAAGCAGCCACAGAACTTCATAGAAACTGGAATTTGAATATTTATATTTTCAGGGTGTCTTATATTATGCTTCTTTCTTTTCAACCATTTAAAAATGTAAAAATCACCTTAACTCATGAGCTATACAGAACCAGTCAGTAGACCAGAGTTGGCCACAACGTCTAGTCTATTTTTGTTTCAGTATATCTACAGTATACCTAGCATGTGTGATTGCTTATAGTTTATCTATAGCATATCTAGTATATCTGATTGCATGTACAAAAGAAATGTGAGATGGAGGCCATCTAGGTGGAGTACCTTGAACATGTGCCATCTGTTTATTGGGAGGTCCCAGAGTCCAAACAACCCTCCTAAATTCTGAAGGTCAGTATAAGATTGCTGTCAGTCAGCTTCTATGACTGACCCGCATCAACCATATTCACAGTGTTTAATAAGTAAGCTAAAATACTGACGAGTGCCAGGAAGATTCAAAAGGACCAAAAGAAGACATACTTGTTCCAAACATTTTTTTCTCTGTATTCCTGAAGGAAAACCTTACGTGGGAGACACTGTTGGGGGTTCCGCGAACATCTTTAAGTCTGATGAGCTATCAGGAGTACTGACAAGAACCAATAACAGAGCATACCCACAGCTAAGGCTTATTACAGCAGAGGATATGGAAGAAGAGGCAACAGGAAAATAAAGCGTATCCAGTGTCCAGAGAGGTCTAGTGCAAGCTTCCAGTTTTGTTTTTTGTTTTTCGTTTGTTGTTTTTTTTTTTCCCACAAGGTTGCACAGCCCCTGCCCTCTCTCTTTCTCACAGTGACCTCCAGGGACATCTGAGAGTTGTCTTGGACAAGGAAGTCCCCTGAAACCTGAAGCATTTCTGAGGGCTGGTCAGGCAGGCACATGTCAACTATACTAATTAAATCTCACCCCCTGGGTGTACATCATCAAGTGTACCCAGACTGCCCCTTTATTCCTCGTGAACAAAACACCATCAACCAGAAGCATTCCAAGAGCAAGGATTGGCTGAGGCTTCCTGGGAGGCCTGACGTGTTAACACCTGCTATGCAGGACAAGTTACTCTTTTATTTGTTAGAGCGGTATCTCTAGGTACTATTAATACACTGCAGACAATTCAAAACCCTCACTGGGGTAAGCCAGCAATGGCTAATTTCCTAGTAAAATTTCCCAGCAGATGTTCCCACTCTGATAATTCCTATAAATACTGCCAAAGGGAAACCCTGGGTGTGCAGCATATTCCATTGTGCGGCTCTGCTATCTTTGAGACCTTCTCTAGTGTAGAGAAAGCAAGGGCACAGGAGACAGTACACAGTGATGAATGTCAGATCAGCCCCCATCCCTTCCCTTCGTCCAGATAAATCTCATTTGCCCACCAACTTTCAAGAATGGTCTTATCCATTTGTTTAGCTGTCTGCCCAGGAGGGAGAAGAGAAGCTAATGGCCACCACCTGGAATGGGTTCCCCCGTTCCTGAGCGGCCCAGGACCCCGATCCCCTCTTAACACCATTCTCACCATTGTCACTCTCAAGCTGGGAACAACAGCATTGGCTGTGTCTAAGCTCACTCATCGAGCCTGGCTTGTCACTCCCTTAAAACGCCAGCTTTGCGGATATTAAAGACATCTCCTGGGGGTTGTCTGCAAACGGGCCTGAATCTTTACTTTCTTACACTCTTTTTCTTCGTGGCACAAACAATGCCTGTGTTTCGGAGATCACAGCAGACCCTTCTGCACCGCTGGCAAATGTAGTACAGCAGCACTGGCTGATGAAGTAGCCCCTGACCGTATGTGACATGTAGGTGTGGAGCTGGTGCAAATGAAGAAGGATTTTTTTCTGATTTTATTCCATTTTAATTACTTTAAGTTTATACAGCCACATGGATCTTAAAGCTGCCTATGAGACACTGTAGCTCCAGAGGATGAAATTTAAATTACTCATACTGTGACCCAGAGAAGACCATTGTTGTCATTTTGGCTTATTTTCTCCTTCTAGTTTGTTTTGGACGGCTGAGATATACTGTACAGATACTTCACATGTTGCTTTTATGCTTCTTATTAGCTCTAACACATTTTGCTTCAAATCTCATTAGAAACTTCATTTTCAAAGGTGGCCTAGAATTGTAGCATCTGGGTTTCCTAGAAGGTACTTGACCAACCTGCTGCTCAAGGACACTCACATAGCTTTGAGTCTCACTGTCAGTTTAGAGAAGCCTCAGACACCTTTGCACATCAACCTGTAATGCTTAGAGATCACTAAGCATTGCAGCATTGCACATAAGTCTGATGATATAGAATAATAACAATAATAGAATAATTATATAGAATAACAGTATATAAATAATATAGAATAATAATTATATATAGTAATATGGATGAGAGGAATAATTAAATTACATTTAATTAGTTAGGTAATTAACCTTTATTTTTGCATCACTGGACAGTGAACCCAGGGCCTGTACATACTAGGTAAGGGCTCTACACTGGGATACAGCTCCAATTCTTGGGTTTTCTGTCAGTGTCTCACTATGCAACCCAAGGTGGCTTTGAACCCAAAATCCTTCTGCCTAGGCCTCTTAAATTCCTGACTCACAAGCCTACGCTGTCATGGCTTATCCTCATATTTTAATTTGTCAAATGTCTTGTCTGAGGTTTGAAGACAGCTTCATGCCACCTGCATCTACTCCCCATAGGAGCTTCATGAGGATAAATGTTGCCTTTCATACACTCAGCTTCCTCAAAACACAGCAGTGGTGGCAGGCACAGACTTAAGCCATGAAAAACAAACCAACAAAAACTGTGTACAGACCTAAAGAAGCTAAACATTAAGGAAGCCCCTAGGGAGGATGCTTAAGTCTCATTCAGAGTGGCAAACAGAAGTAGTGAAAGAGAGGGAACAGGACAGGAGCCTACCATAGAGGTCCTCTGAAAGGCTTCACTCAGCAAGGGATTGAAGCAGATGCTGAGACTCATGGCCAAACTTTGGGCAGACTGCCAGGAATCTTCTGGAAGAAGAGGTGGAAGGGAGAGAAGGCCCAGGGGGGACAGGAGCTCCACAAGACCAACAAAGCTGAAAAATCTGGGCCCAAGTGGTCCTACAGAGACTGATGCCCCAACCAAGGACCATGCATGGAGAGGACCTGGACCCCCTGCTCAGAGGTAGCCCATATGGCAGCTCAGTCTCCATGTGGGTCCCTGAGTAAGAGGAGCAGGGGCTGCCTCTGTCATTAACTCAATTGCCTGGTCTTTGATCACTTCCTCCTAGTGACACAGCCTTGCTAGGCCACAAAGGAAGAGAATCCAGGCAGGCCTGATGAGACTTGATAAACTAGGGTCAGATGACAAGGGAGGAGGACTCCCTCTTTCAGTGGACTAGGAGAAGGGGATGGGGGGAAGAGGGAGAAAGGTAGGCCCCAGGGGGGAAAGAAGAAGGGTGCTACAATCAGAATATAAAATGAAAAATTTGTAAAAAGTAAAAATGAAAGTTAAAAAACTGTGTTGAATATAGCAAAACCCATGTCTAGATCTTCTTAATTTGCCTAGGCTTTCACCAGACACTTACCTTTCATAAACAGAAAGACCACCTTAGGCCCAGATGAGCCCAAAGGCCTGGGTGAGCTCATCATTTGATATTCTTTCCAATTGACATTAGAAATAAGTATTGACCCAACTTCTGTTTTGAGACAGGGTCTCATTATGTAGTCTTGGCTGACCTGGAATTCAATATGTAGATCATGTTGGCATAAAATTCATGAAAATCCATTTGTCTCTGCCTCCAAAGAGCTGGGATTTAATGCTGCTGCTACCTGCCTAACATTTATTTTTAACAATGATGCATGGAAATGGGATCTCTGCTTGTCATTCAGTCTTTTCTCGGCACCAAACAAATTATCTCTGGCCTCAAAATGACTTACCATAGCTAGGCACAGTGGCACATGCCTGTAATCCCAGCATTCAGGGAGACAGAAGCAGATGGAACTCTGTGAGTTCAAGGCCAACCTGGTCTACAAAGTGAGTCCAGGACAGCCAAGGCTACACAGAGAAACCCTGTCTCCAAAAAAACCAAACTAACAACAAAATGACTTACTGTGCTCTAAACAGAAGCGCTTCAGATAACATGACTTCTCTAGAAGAAAAATTAGTGACTGTCTACTGGTAATTAGTCTTTCTTGGCAAGAAACCAATAAAGCCACCCCTTAGTTCAGCCAAGCACTGGCTGCATGGATCCACCATAGCGTATTCACAGCGCTCCCTGATTGTTCTAGTTCTTTAACGCCCCCTCCTCCCGCTTATCAAAGTTATGAAGAAGTCAAAACAAAACAAAAAGGTGGCCTTTACCTGAATTCTAACTGCTTCTGGTATCCTTCTTGGAGAACTACAAGGCATTGTCAACCACAAGAAAGGAAAGTATGCTCTAAGTAACTCTTTTTTTAAAATTTTATTTATTTTTATATTTATGAGTGTTTTGCCTACATATATGTCTGTATCCCATGCATGCCTGCTATCTGTGGAGGCCAGAACAGAACATCTAACTTCCTGGATAGTTGGAAGCTGCTATATGGGTGCTGGGATTCAAACTAGGGTCCTCTAGAGGAGTAGTCAGTGCGCTTAAATGCTGAGCCACCTTTCCAGCTCCCTAAGTAACTCTTAAAATCATTTTCGTATAATTTTTGTTTGTTTTTGTTTTGTTTTTTGAAACAGGGTTTCTCTTTGTAGCTGAACTAGAACTTGCTCTGTAGACCTCTGTAGACCAGGCTGGCCTCAAGCTCAGAGATTCACCTGCCTCTGCTGCTCCAGTGCTGGGATCAAAGGCTGGGCTTAACGGCATGTGCTGACGGCTGTAGCTCAGCTGACATAATGTCTGCCTAGTATGCACTAGGCAGGACCCATTTAAATATCTGCTTAGGATAAGGCCTTTTAAATAATCATTTTGTATTTGGCTAAATGAAACTGCTCTCTATATGAATATATACGCATATAAAAGAACTGTTGTACATAAAGCAAAATTCAATTATGAAGTAGCAACAAAAATAATCTTGTGGTTGGGGCTCAGCACAGCACGAAGAAGATTGAGAACCACTGCTAGCATAGGTTTCTGTCTCAGGTTGGAATGTTCTGAGTCCTTTCATGAGGAAAATCCTTTGTTCTATCATGGTCCTATCCTAGCTTTCATAGGGTTCCTTAAGTGGTCAGCACCCCAAGTCCGTCTGTTCCAGGGGCATCACTAGGTGGCTTTGTGCAGAGATGCAGGATGCTTGGAAATGTGGCAGATTCATAGAAAGGCATGCTTAAGAATTACTTGTTACAAGCATTTGGTCTGCCCTCATCTCCACCCTAAGTTGTTCCCAAGAGAGAGGCTTCATTTCAGAAAGAACACTCAAGGGCCTCCTTCTGTTTAGTGTGACAGTAACCTCAGGACAGCTTTCCACATCTCTGACATCAGAAGTGAGCAGCCTGTGTGGGTTTAATGGCCTCTCCCAACCTCTGGAGAGACCTGCCAACAATTCTAAAGCAATTTTTCCATCTTGTCCAGATGGGATTTCCAAGTCATAATTATGGGATAATTACTATCCAGGCATCTGTTCTGTGCCTGACATTAGAGTCACACATTTGACAGTAAGGAACAAATGCCCATTTACAGATTTGACGTGTCTTATACTCCATGATTTGTTTAGAAGCCAGCTAGTTACCCAAGCGCCCTGAATAAATAACCCTAAGAATCAAAGTTTGGGCAATGAGTGCTTCTTGTATCATTATGGTGATAAACAGCCATGCATGAGATTTAACAGAATCAAGGGAGTCAGCAGTCAGACTCCAGGAAATAAAGGGAGAACTCACATTCCTGAGCTAGGGTTTAGAAATGTAAAATAAATCTTAGAAGCAACAGTAGAAGGAAGAAGAGGGCCTGCCCTGTTCTCCGTGGAAGCAGAGTTTCCTGCAGGATCCGCAGAGGTAGAAGGACCTTACAGCTCCTTCATCTTTCTCGAAGCAAGCATTAACTGAACTCCTGCTATGCACTGAGATGCTATGGTAAGCAAGGCAGACATCCCTGGGCTTCCAGAATGACAGCCTGTGGGAGGAGCCAAGTAATTCCAAACAAAGCATGTGGTGCTAGCTCTTCTGAGGAAGATTGTGCAGTTTGCATGGCAGTGTGAGACAGGCACCTGAAACAAAAGCAGCATTTCTTCTGAGTCTGGGATTATCTGAGCAAGCATATTGAGAAGACTTTTCCAAGCGGGGTTGGGAGACAGCTTATAGAAGACCAAGATGTGAGCAGTCTTGACAAGCTGGTGAACTCCACACCAGTCAGGGAAGCTTCCATGGTTGGGGGAGAGTGAGGGGCAGAGTTGAAGGTGAGTGGCAAGAGTGAGAACTGAGCAGATGTGGCTGAGAACGCGGTAGACCTAGCAGAAAGAGTGAAGGCCATTCGAGAGATAAAGATATACCCATGTTGCCCTTTCACAAAGACTATAAACTGGGCATGGTGGTGCATGTCTTTAGTTCCAGCACTCAGGAGGCAGAAGCAGACAGATCTCTGTGAGTTCCAGGTTAGGGCTACACAGTGAAACCCTGTTCAAAAAAAAAAAAAAGTAAAGAAGGAAAGAAGATTACGGGAACTACACAGAAAAGAAACTGGAACCAGGCAAAACTGGTGGCTGCAAGACCAAGCAGAGACCAAATAGCATGATGCGGTATGACAAAAGATCCGGAAAGTCCGTGGATTAATCTGTTAACATGTATTCCTCATCCATGCACTGCTGTGTTGACAAGTGTTTGAATTATCTGGCCTTGGCTCCAAGCTTCAGGGGACCCTGCTCCAAGCGTCTCTTCCTCTAGTTGAACCAGTGAGTTCATAAGACATTCTTAGGATGAAAAGCAGGAACACAAGGAGTCATGCCCAACTCTGCGAACACATTTCAAATATATGTTTCTATCAAGTCAGGCCATTCATGCCCAGTCGGCTAAAGCATATGGCCAGCCAGACCCAAAACTCTGGATCCATTGTAGCACTAACACTAGAGAACAGGAGATGCTAAGCCAAAGGCACAGAAACACTGCATACCAGCCTGTGCCTGTCAGCAAGGATGAGCTGGGAGAGACAAGGGCGTGGTCACTCTTTGCTGGGTTAGCCTTTGGAAAAGGTAACTCACTTTGAATTTTGAGGTTTCATTTTATACTGCTTGGAAATAATTTGGAAGAAGTGAAGAGAGGAAGATGGAGGGTTAAGTCAGGAAGCTGAAGATAAGATGCTGGTGACTTGAGCTGATTGTCGTATAAATGGGAATAAGTTAGGCTTTCAAAGGAAGAAGTGATTAAGTTTTCTAACAGCTGCATGGTGAAGATAAGAGGGAAACAACCAAAGGATGCTTATTGGTGGTGCCCTTCATGGACAATAAGATGAGGGACTTATTTAAGAAAAAGAGTCCCTAATAAAATGTGTCCAGTTTGATGGCTTTCGGTGTGGTCCTGGCAGAAATGTCAAGCTAACAGAGGACCAGTGTGCAGTATGTGGGAAGTTCCACAGAGGAGCCTCTGCGGCTGGGAATACGTGCAAGTCAACAGCAGCAAAATGGCTTTTAGAGGACATAAATGGAGATAGAGAGAAAGCCAGAGCCATGTCCTGGTAATGTGTAGAAAAACAAACCACAGGACAAAGACGGGTGAGGAAAGCAAGTTCCTACCAGAAAGGAAGGAACTGCAAGAAAGTGAGTCATCAGAGCCAGAACAGTGCCTCGGGCCTTTCCCAAGCCCTCAAGGCCAGTTGTCACTCAGCCATCCCCTTCTCCAGAAGTCTTCTAAGTGAGCAGGGGCTGACATCTCTCCTTTGCTCTCCAGTGGAGGGCGGGAGCTCCGTCTCCCTCCCGAGAGAGGGCTTGTGTGGGATGGATCACTGATCCCTCAGTTCCTGCCATCTTCACCTGCCACCCTTGCCTACCTCTCTCAGCAAGTATTCCTAATCTAATCCCCAGTGCCAGGAACCTGACTCTGTTTGCTAGAACCAGCCTTCCCTTTCTTAAAAATGCCTAGCCCTACCCCACAGTAAGCTACAGCTGTGCACATGAGCAGCTGCAGCTGGCAGCTAGCTCTTCAACCCACCTGCAGAGATGGGATATCCTCTTGGCAGTTTGAAATTGGCTGGGGTGGATATATTTCTACCATAGAACTCAGAAAAATGATAAAGAAATGTAGGGATAGTCTACATTTTCACATGACCCGAACAGACAACTTGGAGGTAGTGTGGTGGCATTTTAATGGATGTCACAGTTGTTGTAACAGAACCCCTGGGGGTATTGGAACACTACCATCCCATATGTTTGGTTCTTGGATTCCAGGCTTTGTGTTAGAAAACATCAGTGACGTTTGGGAAAGGAAAGATCTTTGTCCTACTGTAGAAAGACTGATATGGAAAGCTGTCAGGTCTCTTTACGTGTCTCAGAGATGATGCAATCCTGAGGCCAGATTCAGATGAGCTTGTCTGAAAAGGCCAGGAAACTCCACTCTGGGAGTAGGAAAGTGAGAGCAGATGAGGAGGCAGCCAGCAGCAGCTGCATTAACAGTCCGGTTATCATACAGGCAAGTAGAGCGACAAGTCCACAGAGGAGCATTGTAGAAAACTTTTTTGGGGAGACATGGACGAATGTCTGCTCACTATAGACATGGCAGCAATGACAGACCAAAGAAACGGTTACATCCTAAGTCCAACCTGATGAACCACTGCATCTCTGGGGTTGCTTACAGGAGTATGGATTAGGGGCTACGTACAGAATGGAAGACCCTGGCTTTTTCCTTTTGCCTGGCAGGTTGAGGGGAGTCTAGAATTTAGAGTCCAAGTGCAGACTGACCCCCTCACCAGGTGTGTCTCATCTTCAAATAAGAATAAAAGGCCCTGCTTGGCCTGTAGTGGAGGCCAGAGTGAAGCTCAGTGTCTGTGCGTGCGCTTTGGAGAGCAGGAGATATAAGAATGTCCATTCCCTTAACTTGTCTCTTTTCTGGGGCTTGTTCGCTCTTTCACCCCAGCAAGTTCTTCAGTGAAAGATACCCTGTGATATCATTCAGTATAAAGCCAGGGTTAGCAACATCCACCTGAAAACTACACACAAACAAGTGTTAGAACAGCCTAATAAGAAAGCCCAAAGCCCTGGGGAGGCTGAGACAGGAATATATGATTACAAGTCCAGCCTGAGCTACATGGTGAGTATCTGTCTCAGAAAACAAGGAAGAGGTAGGGGTTGGGAATGACACTATGTACCATATGTTCCCAACACTAATAAACTTAGCAGAAAACAAAGACTTTGTTATTTTTCCAAGAGAATTCATGGGTTAGGTAGAGGTGTCCTAGCCCCTGTTGGGGACGTTGGGGAGGGGTGTGTGGAATCTTTGTAGACTCAGGTTCTTGGATTCCTGAATGCAGTAAAGCTCCAGGACTTGGTATGAATGAGTCTCTGTGTGCATCCACACTAGAAATACGCATGTACTGTGGCCTGTGCTTCTGTTGGCTTTGGAACCAGCAGAGTTCAGTTTCCTCTCTCACAACTTGCCAAAAAAGGAATTGGAAAAGGAAAACGAGTATTTCTGAAGTCAAGAAATGAAAACAACACTAAACTTCAGGACTGAACGATCTGAAATGGGCCTCACACGATCTCAGATCATCAATGCCATGAAAACACTGCATTGGAACTTGCTGTGCCCTGCCTCACAGAAGCAGAGGCCAGGGGAGTGATTGAACCTAGCTTTGTGCAGAGTTGACACCACAGGCTTTTTCCCAAAGCTAATGCAGAAATGACAAGAGTTTGATGCTTTTGTCTGGCAGGCAGACCTCCAGAGGCCACCTCTGCTGCCCCCACAGATGGCTACCTAGGTTACCTGGGTGATGGAAGTGAGATAGATGATAGACAAACAGGTACACAGACAGACAGATATATGAATATGCATTGATTTTATGTAGTGGTGAGTTTGATAGGGACATTTCACTCACATATGCTATTCAGTTTGAGCATTCTTCCCCAACTAAACCCTCTTTTTTTTCACCTCCACACACCTACTACTCCTCTTTCACTTCTCAGATAGTCAATCTCTATTTTCATGTCATACATAAAAAATTTCATAATCATTTATCATTACTATTTACATATGTAATTCACATGTGATATAAAATATAAAGTCTGCATGTAAGAGAACACAGGTAGGCTACATGAATACATATGTTTTCAGAACTCATCTGGCAGTACATACACTTGAGATCTGTGTGTCTTATTGTATGTCATTATCCCTTAACTGGAAAGCTGGGGAGATGGGTTGGCAGTTCAGAGTGCTGCTGTGCAATCATGGGCCCTGAAGTTCAGGTCCCAGCACCTACGGAACAAGCTAGGAGCCTCCTGATGACACCTGTAACTCCACTCTAAGGAATCCAGCACCTTCTTCTGACCTATACACATACACACTCACATGCACACATGCACCTACACATATGCACAACAAATATGCTCATATAAACACATACACATAGGGAAACTATGTTTATTATATCAGCATCCTTTATAAAGAGAAGCTGAAAGCCATCCTCACCTTCTTTGGCCTTTTTCTCTAACGAAATGTCTGCTTTTGCCCCTTGCTATCATCTTTCCAGCATTCAGCATGCATGTGCCCACACCCCTACAGGCACATTTGGTATCATGGGCAGATGATGAGGAATGGAGTTCTGGAATAAAGAAACACCTGAAGTCCAGCCATCTGCCCCCAGAGTCCTTGTCCTGGTTGAGGGGGAAAGATATCCCTTACCTATGGAGATCAGCACCAGATAAAGGAAATACATGGATTTGAGGCAGGGTAGGCGGAGTGGGAAGGGATGAATATACCACGTGCCTGGGCTGAAGGTCTCAAGTGGGACAGAACTCTCCTAAAATGAGAGGGGTGAACTGTACTACTTTGGGAAAGTTTCAGGTGCCCAGCTGCAGGAAGCAAAGCTAGGAAATAGGATGATGAGGAAGATCTTTTCACGTTGTTTTGTAGTTATGAAGGAAATACACACTAGTAGTTCAAAACTTGAATCATTGTCCATTGATAGGACAATAATGAAACCATGGTATATTTATACTATCGCTGCATAAAAATGAATGACCATATTGACCAATAAAAACCATGGAAGGATCTTTAAAAATTATACTAAATAGAAGAGTGTTTGTGTAAGGGCTGGAATAGTTAGGAGCAGGTACTGCTGTTGCAGAGGACCGACTTCAGTTCCCAGCACCTACATGGTAGCTCACAACCATCCATCGCTCCAGTTCCAGGAACTCTGATGTCTTCTTCTGACCTCCATGGGCACACACATGGTGCACATGCATCCATACAGTCAAAACCAATATACACCAAAATGAAATATATTCTTTGTTAGTGTAAAGGTTGTTTGTATAAAAAGACTACAAGCCACAGGATTCTATCCATATGAAGCTCTAAAATGACCCCAACCGAGAGATCACTGATGATCTCAGGTAACAAGAACCCACTGT
Organism: Pachyuromys duprasi; assembly: GCA_028658305.1. Classification (NCBI taxonomy): domain Eukaryota; kingdom Metazoa; phylum Chordata; class Mammalia; order Rodentia; family Muridae; genus Pachyuromys; species Pachyuromys duprasi. The sequence goes on along the minus strand of CM053766.1, from coordinate 145,853,340 downwards.
GTGGCACTCAAAGTACTCAGAGTCATGAGGAGGTTTATATTACAGAGATAGGCACATTTCTCAGAACCCATTTAATGGTGCAATAGTGGTGGTGTATTTCACTGGTTGGAATTTTCATGTAAAAAGAAGAGACCATGAGCTAACATTGAACATGCTTAGTGAGGTGTGGAAGGAATGTTTAGTGATGAGATTTACTGGTATCTGTAGCTTGTTCTGAGGGTCACTAAAAATAACAGTATGACTCCTTGAAAGTTTCTGGATGCTTGAAAACTTTTGTATAAGGTGTTGGGTTTTGATAAAAAGCTACATATGTTGAAAAGAGAGCGGGGACAGGGAGGATTGGACGGAGGTCATATTGCCTCCAGAAAATTCCTTAGGGGGGGTACCCGTCATCTCCCAGCTGCCAATTTCTCTCTGACCAGTCCCCATTGCCCCACTGAAAAGGGCCTTCTTAGAGTCCTCATGTGACATGATACCTCATGACCATTCCTTATTCATTCATTGATTCCATATCAAACACCTGGTCTACGGGTGGTAAAATGAGATATGGCCTCGCTCCCCTGCTTTCTGTACTGTGGTAGGATATCGGATTGGGAGGTGTAGGTGATGAGTCTCTGGGAGGAACCAGAGATGCAGCGTGTAATGGCTAGGAACAGATGACCCACCAAGTTTAAGAATATGTTGCATTCGAGGCTCTGTTCAAAAGCTTTAATCTAGACGAGTACTACCCTTTAGAGCATGCTTACAGTAAAAGCTACCTTATCCCCATTTTGTGCAGCAGAAAACTGAAGTTTTAAAAAAGTCAACTGAATAGTCTATGCAAAGCAAGTGAACCAAGTCAGAATTTAAAATAGAAAAAGTGACTGGCTGGCATTTTCTGTGAAGGACCAGTGGCAGCAAGCATTTTAGGTTATGTGGGTCAGTCTCAGTCAAAATGTAACTTTGTACACAAAGTTTTTGTACACAAAAACTGGCGACAGGACCAGATTTGGACCAACAATCCAACAATCACAGTTCATAAAGCCATGTTCCAACCCACTACGGCCATCAGAGTAGTTAGGCCAAGAGCCAAGCAAAGGGGTCCTAACTCTTGACTACATGTTTGCATGGATGAGTCGGGGGTGGGGGGCGGTCAGCCATTGCAAACAAGCTGTGAGAGCTCAGTTCTCTAACCAGGGAAAATGAAAGTACCCTCTAGGGGCGAACAGGACTCCACTGCCAAAAGAATATTTAAAAGGAAAAAAATGGAGAAAGGAGAAACCCCATAGAAGAATCCATCATCATTCATCTTTGGAACCAGATTTAGTGTTTTGGCAATATTATTTCTTGAGGTTCTGTGTGAACGTAAAAATGAAGTTCAAAAACTTGAGTAGAGCATGGTTCCTTTTGAAGGTGGTTAGCCGTCCAGAATCTTCTTAGGGATTTGATCTTAGATCTGAGGAGGCCAGCAGGGCTGGGAACACTTGGCCCCCATGTTAAAAATGGATGTTGTGTTAAAGATTAAGATCTCAACAGATTTCTGAGTGTTTACTTGCAATTTGTTAATGCTTATGCACAACACTATGCAGCCAAAGACCTCAAAGATAATTCTTCCCTCTGATAACAGTGTGGCACTGTGAGGAACCCTCTTCTCCCCAGCACTGTGCAGGGGAGGGAGAGGAGACTGTCACACAGTCAGTGCAGGTTGTGTGTCTGGAGAAGAGAATCTTTTTTTCTTCTTAAGATGAGTTCACTATGTTGCTCAGACTGGATCCAAACTCACAGTCCTCCTGAGTGCTGGGACACCTAGCCCAGCAGGAGAGTCCTTACCATTATGATACCTTTGCAACTTAGCCCTCAGTTCTGACCTCTCTATACCAACCTGCTGATGAGAGAGGAAAAGGCTGACCACACCAGGTTGAGAGTACAGACAGACTGCCAGTCAGCCGGAGATGGGGCGCACCCTCCATTTTTCTGTTCTGAATCCATAACATTAACCCAGAGCCTTCTTGTCACAGTTACATCCTGATCCCTCATCATTGTCAAGAAGCCATTTGGTGGTTGATCACTGATTCCCAGCCAGGGACCAGCAGATGTAGAACTCCTAGAGATGGCCACTGTAGTAGGGTGTTTAATGGACTGATAAAAGAACTCAACACTTTGCCAGAATAGACAGAAAACAATTAATTTAGTATCTTACAAAGAGAGCCACCAGCATGGTAGTTACAGAAGAACTGCCTACAGATGGCCAGGGTTGTGGAGAGACTCTCTTTTGCAAGTCCTCAATTGGTTAGAGTAAGCCATTCCGCCTGCAGTTTCCTGGCATGTAATTCCAGTCCAACAAATGAGGACAGTTGTGATTGGCCTGCTTGGTTCTGGGTTGTTAGGGTGAGTCACTACATTCAGCTCCCCTCTCCAGACTTGTAATTCTTGACGTGCAAACAAAGCCTCTCTGTTGTGTTAGGGTGTGTCTGGTTTTGATTGGCTTTGTCATCTGTTGTATTTTTTTCTGTTTTTAGTGGATACTTTCAGGTCCACGTTTACAGTGGTCCCTTTTTGATCTCTTAATCACAGCCCTTCTTCCACAATCCAGCTAATTCCTTCCCTGACAGACATTGCTTAAGGAGATGTGTTAATATGCTCTAGGTCTCTCCTGAAAGGATTGGCTATTTAGAGTGTCTGGTAAAAGACAAGCTGACACACTCACCTAAAGAGACCTGCCCCTGTTCCCATACACACATCTCAGTGAGAAATATTGAGATGAGGGCAACAAGCAGCTTGAACCTTGTCAGGAGGCCCCAAGATCCTCCTATTCTTCTTAGAAAACAGTTGACAAATAAAGGCATGGTGGTACATGCCTGTAATCCCAGCACTTGGCAGACTGAGGCAAGAGGATTGTGAATCTGAAGCCAGCTTGGACCATGTAGCAGAATTGCTATCTCAAGAGGGAAAACAAGGGAAAGAGAAGGAAAGCAAAAGAGAAATCAACCAGCCTTCTTCCCTCTTTCCAGAACCACATGGGTTTTCCTTCCCTGCAGGACCATGTGTGTATATTGGCTTGGGATGGGATGGAAGTCTGATGGAGGTGGACTGTAGTCCCCAAACTTGAATCCACACAAAAGGACAAAAGGACAAAAGGACAAAAGCACGTGGACATCGTCTTTGTACATAGTTTAGTGGGTGACACAATGGGACAGAAGAAGCAGAGTTTGACATTGTATTGCTCTAAACGGCCTGAACTTGGTAGCAATCCTGGTTAAAAGGCCTCCAAGAATGGACGGTCTGTCCTAACCCAGACACAGGGAGTCTTAGCTAGAAGTTCTCCATGTAAGCCAGTGCTGATGGTGAATGAAAGGGCATAGGCTCCATTCACACATAGTTCTTAGGCCCAGAGCTTTGGAACTAGCCCAGCTTTTCTGGGGGCCTCTCCTGTGATTGGACTAGAGGGTAGTTTCTTTTGAAACAGGTGCTGATGGTGTTATGGGTGGTGATGGTATTGGGGGAGGTTTATAAATTCTTCATCCTTAGCTCTCTTGAGTTAAGATGCAGAATCCACCATGATCTCTATGAACTTCATGATGCTCTGAATTGGAATGGCTTCCATAGACTCATGTGCTTGGATGCTTAAACCATAGGGAGTGGCGCTATTAGGATGTGTGGCCTTTTTGGAGGAAGTGTGTCACTGTGGAGGTGGGCTTTGAGGTCTCATATGTGGTCAAGCTTGGCTATCACTTCTGCTGCCTTTAGATCAAGATGTAGAACTCTCAGCTCCTTATCCAGCGCCAAGTCTGCCTGCATGCCACCATGCTTCTCCTTTTGACAAGAATAGACTAAACCTCTGAACTGCAAGCCAGCTTCCTTTGTAAGTGTTGCCATAGTCATGGTGTCCCTTCACAGCAATAGAAACCCTAGCTAAGATACCAAGAGAAGAGATGACTTCATACCAAGGTTTGCCACAGAAGTGTCTATACTTGGCCAGATAGCTTTGGCTTCAAATCTATCAAGTGGAAGTTGCATGAGAGGAGGAGGAAAGACATTCTCTTTCAAGTGGAAGTCCAGCCACTGACTGCCAAATCCAGTTACTCTCTCAGCCTGGTTGTAAATCAAGTAGTTCACCATCTCTCTCAAACAAACTTTATGTGAAAAATAAAATATAAACCTTATCCAAATTTTCCCATCACTCTCATGAGTTTGAGAAAACTAAATGTCAACAGACTAAATGTCAAGAGGACAGTGTTGTTGACAAGAATCCAACATGATGGAGAGTATGAGGGCTGTGGGCTGGGATGGCTGGGGACCTGCCTTTGCAGTAAGGACAGAATCGGGCTGGGAGCTGGCAAGGACAACTATGTGAGTCTGGGAAAGCACTTTTCCCCCAAACAGGAAGCTGCAGTGCTGCTGTCTGCTTCCATTCGAGAGGAGAGCTTTGCAGGCACTGCTCCTCACTCTTGCTGGCTGACCTGCTCTGAGCAGGTTCCCGATTCAGAAGCCTAATCCTGTTCAATCCTTCCCTTATAGATTCGGCTGAACAGCAGAGGGCTCATCTACTCTGTGGGCTTGCTCCTGGCCTCTGTCTTTGTCACGGTAGGTTTGTAGCTCCTTTCCATTCTTAGGTGTTCATGTTCAGCCCCTCCCTTTCCTTACTTTAGAGAACAGATGGGTGTGGCTTCCAGAAGTGCCATCTCCTGGCTGTTTCTCCTAAAAGAGAATCCTCTATCCCACTGGAATTCCTCCTCCTTTCCTAAAAGAAGCTAGCCTCTTCTTAAAAAGCATGGTCCTGTCTCATTTCAATCCTTAAATAGTTTAAAGTGCCTGCATAAAGCTCTGAGGTAGGGCACTTGGTTAGAATGCCCTAGACAATAAATATCGAAGAGTTAGGCTGGGCAAAATGCTCTGTGTAAGCATGTGGACCTGAGTTCTGATTTTCCAGAATTTTCATAAAATTCAGGCATGACAACATATGCCATGTAACTCTAGCACTATGAGGCAGAGACAGGCAGATCCAAGGGCCTCCCTGGCCAATCAGCTTAGCCAAAAAACAGTGAATTCCAGGTTCAGTGAGAGACCTTGTCTCAAAAAATAAGATAGAAAAGTAATCCAGGAAGACATCCCAATATCAACCTCCCACTTCTGCACATGCTCAGACCAGCAAGTGCTCTACACACATGCACACACACACACGCACACACACACTGCAAAGGTGTTCCTTCTTTTGTATTAGATTACCACCAAAGGGTAGATTCCATTTTATTGATTGTTTTAGATTGTAAAACATCCCCATAATAATTGGTCTTTGAACAATATTCAGTGTTCAGAGACTAAGAATGAATTTTTTTTGCGAAGGCATATCTAATGCCACTTCAGTCACCATCTTGGTCAGTACATCAATCTGTGCAGTTCAACATTCTCAACATTCTGGTTGGTAGGAATAAATTTCTACTTGCAATGTTCATTAGCATACAAAGATGTTGTTGAATTTTCACCTTAGTAAGTATTGAAAAACAATGTATTTTTCCTTCAGTGCTCCAAGCAAATAGTCACTAAACCTTACCTGGTGTATTTTTAACATACACATACCAAGAAATGAGGATCCAGAAGGTCAGGCAAGAAGGATGAGCAGTAATTTAGAATATGGGTCTAATGTCAAGGTTTTACCTAAGCAAATACTGACTCACACAAAAGTGTGCATTTACATAATTGAGCCTTTTATGGTTAGGAGCTTCCTCATATCTGGTGTGACTTGAAGCTACGACACTTTGTTTTTTTTTGTTTGTTTGTTTGTTTTTGTTTTGTTTTGTTTTTCACACTGAGCCCAGAGCCTTGCACATGCTAGGCAAGGGCTATCACTGAACTGTAGCTCCTTTTATTTTATATTTCAAAGTGGAGCCATAGTCAGTTGCACAGATCTAACTTGTGATCTTCTTGCCTTAGCCTCCCAAGTAGCTGGGATTATAAGCCCACACCAGTAGGTCTAGTCGAGTTATGATGCTTTTAATAGCCACATACTGCTCACTCCCTTGCATATTTTTCCATTAGAGCTCTCCCTAGAGTCACTATTACAACTCCATTACATAGAGGAAGGATAATGCCTGGAGAAGTTACATGAGTCATGTTTATTGATGACAAGGGAACTGTAGAACTGGCCAGATGGCAACACAGTGCATGCTTGTAGGTCTTATATGTCTCCTTAGGACATATGTGAAAGGTTATAGGAGGCTGGGCTAACCACGTGTTCAGCTATCGAAATGGGGGGTGGGGGGGAAAGGTAGCTTTAGAAAGGATGAAAAATTTCAAACATCTTGTTTTTGAAATGTTTGTTAGACCTCCAAGAAGAGACAGTAAGAAAGGTAGTGGAGATAAGAGTCTAAATTTAGCAAGCATGTCCTAGATAGGGACATTTGGTGTGGATATAGTTAGACACTCTGCTGTTTGATTCGATTCCTCAGCACAGTGAATGTAGCCAGAAAACACAAGAGACCCATGATTGGAGTCATGGAAGGCTCAGACACTTACAGATCAAGTTAATGAAGAAAAAATACCTAAAGAAACAGAGGAGGATGGGGGAGGAGTGGCACATAAGACATTCTGGAAACTGAGGCAGAAGGATCAAGTGTTTAAGGCCAGCCTGGGCAGCATAATGTGTCCCTATCTGGAAAGAATATAAAGGAAGATAGAAAAGACATGAAAGAACATGAAAGAAAACAGTAGGGTGTGGCATCTTGGAAGCCAAGTAAACATGATGGTTCAGGATAGAAAGAGGGATCAGCTGTTCCAAGTAAGACGCACCCAAAATATTTGCCATTGAAATTAGAAATAGTGCTTTTCCCTTTGGTTGATGAGAGTGGTTTGTTAAATGGTATAAGCTAAGGAGAATGAAACGAGAGCTTAAGAGATACCTTGTCTTTATAACTCTTTAAAATATTAAGACTCATAACCAACCCTCTGGCAGAGTGCAGGGAATCATGTGAAAGAAGGGGGAGTTAGTATGACCTGGAGAGGACAGGAGCTCCACAAGGACCAAATAGATCAGGGCACAGGGGTGTTTTATGAGACTGTTTCTCCAACCAAGGATCATGTATGGATATAACCTAGAAGCCCTGCTTGAATGTAGCAAATGGTAGCTCAATATCCAAGTGGGTACCCTAGTAAGGGGAACGGGGTCTATTTTGGACATGAACTCAATGGCTGGTTCTTTGACCTCCCCGTCCCCGGAGGCAGGAGCAGCCTTGCTAGGCCACTGAAGAGGACATTGCAGCCAGTCCTGAAGAGACCTGATAAGCTAGAGTTAGATGGAAGGGGAGGAGGTCCTCCCCTATCAGTAGACTTGGAAAGGGGCAGGGAGGAGATGAGGGAGGGAGGGGAAGGAGAGGGAGGGAATGCAGGAGGGGGCTATGGCTGGGATACAAAGTACATAACCTGTGATTAATATAAAATAAAAATGTTAAAAAAATTCCTCCTCAAAAAAAAAAAAGAGAGAGATACCTTGTCTTTGTAACTCTTTCAAATTATCTGTAAGATAATTTTTTAGGATGGTGAGAAATGGAAAAATTTGATAAGTATTGCTTTTACAGTAAAAGGTACAATGAATTTATTAAATTGAAATAATCCAGGGGTAGAGAAGGGAACATAGCAAAATAAGAAAGAGAAGAAAACTGCCAAGAATGCAGCTTTAAGCACTAAGAGAGATGGGATCTAGTGTACATGTGGAGTTGGCTGTGAATGAGGATAGAAGGAGAGAAGCTTGTCCAATAGATGGTGATAAGAGCCCTGTGAAATGGGAGTGAGTGAAGGTTGAGATGGGATTATAGCAGAATTGAGGTAAGGTACAAAGCAGCCATCTGGGGAAGGAAAAGCAGGGACCTAGGGAGGCCAGGGTGGTAGTGTTAAAGCATTAACAACTGACCTAAAGTCAGGGAGTTGTATCAGTGTGGCTAGGCATTGTTCTCCAGCCCTAGGGGTAAGCTGTGTGTGTCCAGCATGAACAAATGGAGGCATGACTTGAATTGAAGGATCCTGGATTAGCCATGCAAGGACAGCAAGTGAAAGAGAAAGCAGCGACTTTTGCCAAAGCAATAACAGATGGAATGAAATGAGAGTCAGGAAGGAAGGAGAGAGACAAGATGGATAAAGCTCATGGGACTCTGGTTGTCTTAGTTACTTTTCTGTTGCTATGACCAAACACTAAGACCAAAGCAACTTATAAAAGAAAGCAGTTAAGTGGTGACTGACTGTTCCATATGGTTAAAGTACATACATGACCATCATGGTGGGGAATATGGCAGCAGGCAGGCAGGATGCTGGAGCAGTAGCTGAGAGCTTTCACCTGATTAACAAGCATGAAGCAGAAAGACAGACAGACACTGGGGATGACACAGGCTTTTAAAGCCTCAGACTCACCACCAGAGACATACTTCTCCCAACAAAGTCACACTTCCTAATCCTTCCTAAACAATCCCACCAACTGGGGACCAAGTATTCAAATATCTGAGCCTTTGGTGACCATTTCATTCAATCCACCACACTGACAGTGTTTAGTGTGTTCCTGGAAGTATATAGAGTTGTGGAAATTGGGTATCCTTGAAAATAAGATGGAAGGGAAGGAATATAGGCATGTCAACACCCGGGTATTAGGTGTTTCTGCTATTGATAGTAACAAGGTCAAGGCTACAACACTGTCCCTCCAGAACTTTCCCAAATGAAACAGCGGTGGGTGCCCTGCAGGATGCATGTATCCCACACATGCATCACAAAAACCTGAGTGAAGCCAATGCAACCAAGACGATGCAGTTTGTACCTCATTTCATCTAAGTGTAAATATAGGTAGCCACATGTGGCTGACAGGCACAGCAGGGAACTCAGTCAGCAGTAGGTGACTGGCGCAGAATGCAAGAACTTAAAAGAAGATAGTGTGAATACAGTGGCAGACTCCAAGGATGAGCCAGGACATAAAACTACGGAGAAGGGGTTGGCTAGCCAGAGGAGCATGATTGACAGCAACCAATCCAGTTGGAAAATAAGAGAATTCACTCTTGGTTTTTAGGGAGGAGCAAAATAATTATAGAAGCAGCAATCTGAAGAAAGCCTCCTCACCTCTATCCACAGCAATGGGAAAAGGTTCATGAAAATTGCCCATGTGAGGATATAGAAGGTATCCTTGGGGGTTAGCTGGAGCTTAGAAGAGTTAAAAGAGACTGATCTCAAGAACCACACACAGAAGACTATAGGGCTGGAGCCCAGGGATGAACTTTGGACCATTGTTTTTATTTGTTGACTGGCCACTGCCTGCAGGTTCTGGCTTTCTCTCCTTTTGACTTTAATGTTCCTACTTTTCAAGGACGTTGCAAGCTCAGGTCCACCCCACAACACCCCTGTCTCCTGTCACCCTCCCAGCACCCTCTGACCTACCCTCTATGTTGCAGGTGTTTGGTGTTCACCTGAACAAATGGCAGCTGGACAAGAAGCTGGGGTGTGGGTGCCTCTTCCTGTACGGCGTGTTCCTCTGCTTCTCCATCATGACGGAGTTCAACGTGTTCACCTTTGTGAACTTGCCCATGTGTGGGGACTAACGATTGGCCAGGCCACCTGCCGAGGCCCACGTCCTTCTTCTCTGTGCAATACGAGACCCGGCCGCACCCGAGTCACGTGGCCCCTTCAAGGGCCGCTGCGTCCGTCTCTCCCGTGCTGTCCACAGGCCTCCGCTCCTGTCCTGGTGGCCTAGGCTCTCCCTGCCACATCCTTTGCTCCCCAGGTCCCTTGGTCCTACCTCCCACCCAGCCCCTTTCACCTACCCACCCTTCCTGTCTCCTCTTCCATGTGAAGATGTCCAACATCCACATGAATTTTCAAGCTCCATTTTTAAACAGTGACTGAGATTCTAGAACAAAACTGGCTGCTAACTGGCCCAAGCCAGGCACAACTTACTCCAGTCCCTCCTCCTTTTTTAAGTTATTTCACAGAAGATACCCTAATTTATGACCAGAGACTTTGAGGAAACAGGAGCGGGTCCGCTGATGGCAGGAAGTGTTGGGATTGTTCTGTTTGGGGATGATTCCTAGGTTACTGGGTTTGGGGGATTGTTTTACTTGAGAGAGCTCTTGGTTTTGTTGCTTTTCTTTCAGAGATGGAGGAATCCCCTTGTGTCTTCTCTCACTGGGCTCTGGCTTAATAGATGATCCACAGATTGTACTATCTCCTGGGGATGAATGAACCCCAGGCATGTTGGGAATTTAACAATTAGTTGGGAAACCACTGAGCGAGACCACCAGGAATAAATGCATGACAGGACATTTTTCTGCCCAAGGACACCTCACTAAAGTCCTGAAGGCATCACCTGGGGGGTGGGGTGTAAGGTGTTAGAAGAAGCCTGCTTCACACATGTTCACTATGACCATCTCTTTCTCACTAGGTTCTTTCTAGTTTTTCAAGCAATAGTTCTAGCCTGCCTGAGGCCTTTGACAGAGAGGCCCTGGCTAATTGTCCATCTGTAAGGCACCAGGCAGTTAACAACAGAAACTTACCCAGTGTGTGAGTCCTTGAAATGTGCTCTTGTTGCTTGGCATTTGTGGTGACAGGGAGTGACCCCAGAGGCTAACACTGTGCCCTGGACAGAAGTTACAGACACTGGTTTCTTGGAAAATGGAGAGAAGCACATTTTGCACAGATGTCGTCAATGAAGTCCCAATTTGCCACTTGGTATCGAGTACACTGGACCCCGACAGCTGGCTCTTGAGCAAACGTCCTTTCTCGCAGGATGCCACCACCAACCTAGCCAGTTTAACCCCTCCCCTCCCAGAGGGGTGGCCAGGGAGGGAGAAAGCAAAGAACTGATGCCTGGGAAACCACAGAATGTGTTAACTTCAGACCGGCTCAAGGGCACAAGTTATCGTGAACATTTTGCCAATCACTGCTCAACCGCCCTGCTAGATTTCTATGATGCTGAATTATTACGCAGAGTAATTCCACCAAGTTGAGACACACCCATGCTTGTTACACTTGTATTTATTGAAACTGTGGATTCTTGCCCGCCGTGCTGCCCTCGTATTTACGTTAAGCACTGATCACTTATCATCCATTCAGTATGGTTTTCCCAGCCCCTTGTACACATCCTGGTTTGAATTGTAAAAAATAACCTGCTACAGATTGGTTGAATGTTTCTGTCGGAGGTACAAGCCGAGGGACAGCATCAACCAAGGACCAGGAGAGGAAATCGTTAATTTGGGCTCTCAGAGCTAAGACACATTTATTGATTTGGTTGCACATTTTGCACTGGTTTATGGCGATTGTTTTCTTGGACGGATGGTGTAAAATAAACTTCTCTGTTCTGTATCCTCCCTCAAGCCCAGTGTATTGCTTTCTGCAGCGGACTGGTGGTGTTCTATAGCAGGGAGAGCGTAAGGGAGGTGAATGACCACAACTGCTGTGGAACCACAGACGTGTAGAGACTCTATTCCTTCTGGCTGGGCTCAGCTGGAAGACTGGTATGTCTAGCAAGTAACAGGTACGAACTGGCAAGTAATGGGTCCTGTCTAAACTCTGAAGGGATCTTGGATCTGTGTCATGCCACGGAGTTCTAGAATTCTGCCCATGGTAAAGTACATATGATGTTGTATTAGGAATCCCTTCTTTCTGATGGGCACAAAAGGAAGATCTTCAGAGTCCCGATGTTGTTTGGCAGGGCTCAAGTCCTCCATGATCAAGTCGATCATGGAAATTGAGACCTTTCTGAGTTGGCCATGATATCTGGAATCCCAACTTTCAGGAAACTGAGGCAGGATGATCTCAACTCAAGGCCTACACAGAGAGACTCTGTCTCAAAAAAAAAAAAAAAGCGAAAAATATGTACTTCCTGCAAAGCCAGTTTCTCAAAAGAGACCATAACAAACAGTTACAACAAGCCATGTTCTGATCCAAAGAACTCTCTAGAAATAATTAACCATATCTACCATTGTGCCTGAGAGTCAGCACAGTTTATGTTTTACAAATTTACAAAGAACCAGAAGAAAAATGGCATAGCAACAACTTAACTGCTTAAAATACATATTTCCAGAGTAGGAATTTAGAAGGTACCTGGCTTTGTTTTTTTGTATTAACACCTTCAGATGTCTACCATAGTTGTGTGTCTGACAAAGGCACCTTGGGTGTGGTTACAGTATTCCATTATACCTGTTGGTGTTGAAAAGCATTAGTTACTTGCTTAGTTTTCCTAATCATCAACAAGAGACATGTGATCAGAAGCTCTGCTTTTTCTTTATCCCTTCCACCGTGCTGGTGATGAGACTCAGAGCATTGTATGTGGTAGGCCAGCACACTAAGATACATCCCCCGCCCACAGAAGCTTGATTTTAAAACACATATTACCTGTAAAACCTTTAGAAATTACAGGTCAGTTCTCAATGTG
>CM053766.1:145802707-145840864 GCA_028658305.1 Pachyuromys duprasi | reverse complement strand
GAGGGAGGGAGGGAGGGAGGGAGGGAGGGAGGGAGGGAGGGAGGGAGGGAGAGAGACCCATCCATCCATTCTGGGCTGAGCCACTTTCCCTATTTCAGCCATGAGGAGTGCCAATACACAAACTCTGAGGGACCCCTTTCTGAGATGAGAATTTAGCATATTTCTGCCTGGATTCCAGCCATGCACAATTATTCCTTGAGATGTTCATTGAGAGTGTGATTTCCAGTGGGCCATCAGTCCTGTGAGATAAAATAGCTCATATTAACCATTTTCACGCTTTTGACAGTGCTGCTGCTTGAAAGAGACTGAGGCAGTAGGGAAGGACTGAAGAAATACTTTCAATATCTCACACTTCCTATTGTCAACAGAGCCCCTTACCGAGGTGCTGTGACATGATTTGTTCTGATCACCTTGAAGGCTGTCATCTCCTGGCCTCTGCCAAGGAAAGATGCAGTGTGTGTATCCTCCTAAGCACATCCTGCCTGCTCCTGAAAGAAGGTGCCTGGAGAAGGTCCACCTTTCCTTCCCAGTCTGGCCTTTGCTTACATATGGTCATTGGCAGCATGCATACCATCATTAGAACAGTCTCCTATGTGGCCTCTTAGTGCATCTGAGGCCATATTGGAGAGCATTCTAGGCATGCTGGAAACGTGGCATCTGCCCCTTTCATATAGAAAATACTAGCCCTACCTCCGGGAAGATACGCACTTTGGTATGTGCATGTTTTGTATTTACCTTCAAAAGGATAAAATAGTTTGGCTGGGGAGACGGCTATGTGGTAAAGTGCGTGCTGCGCAAGCATGAGAGAGGACCTGAGTCTGAATCGCCAGCATCCATGTGAGAAAAGAAAAGCCTGGTGCGTCTGTAACTCCAGCGCTGGGCAGTGGAGACAAGTGGGTCTTCAGAGCTTGCTGTCCAGCAAGTCTAATTAGTAAGCTCCGGGGTCCATGAGAGGTTTCTCTGTCTGAAAGGACACAGTGGAGAGCAATAAGGGAAGACCCTCAGTCCATGTGCACATGCCCAGAGGGAAGACAGCTCTCATGATGGGACCTTCCTGAAGTATCTTGCTGCAGACATTGATAATACACAGTCATAATTTTGCATACTAGGGATTTAAGGCTCTATATATTCCAAGCACTAAGTCTGAAGTGAATTTAAGTTCTCGGGTTTCAAAGGAAAAAAAACTAAACATTTAAAGAAAGATAGTAGATAAGCATATTGTAAAGTCTGGTCAGTTTTTGAGTTGTGGTCTGAAATAAAAACAAGATCTAGTTCTAACGTCTCATCAAAACTGGAGTGGCCTTCAAGCTTGTCAAACTGTTCGTGCAAATATTCAATTGTTAGGAAAAAGTAACAAAGGGAAACTGATAATGAACAAGGTGTTTTTATCAAAATTTATTTTCACCTTTTCAAAATGGGATGCTTATCTGATTAACAGAATATTCCAACAATGGTTCTGACACACTTCAGTCAAGTATTTTCTAAGAGTTAGTTCCAGGTTGAATTTAAGCTTCATGCTAACACAACACACGCACATGCACTCAAACATATATACACATAAACACACACGCAACAGAGTCTGCCTAATACCCAAACAGTCCAATAGATTTTTTTTTATTTTTGAGATATCAAACTGTCTATTTTCATAAGACCACAGGAATAGTGAAAATTAAGCAAACTTGTTTCTAATAAGTTAAAAAAAAAAAAAACACCAGCATTCACCGAATCATCACTGAAAGAGATGTGCCGGCACCATGGACTTCAAAGGCCAGAAGCTGAGAGGTGAAGAGAGAGGCCAACAGTGTGCAAGATAAACCATGCCGTGGCCAGAACTAATCTCACACTGAACTTTTCACTTAGCTTCTGAGCACAGAGCAAAGGACAAGAAATTTGACCAACATTTTTAGATGAAGTATTATAGTCAGGGTAATATATAATAATCATTTCCTTAACAAACTACGTTCAGTCATCTTGGTCATTTAAAGTAGTTTTACCTAAGATAGCAAATATTCTTACCAAGTTCTAGAAATTTTAATGTAGTATTTGTAATTAACTCTTATTTTATTTTATTTTTGGTTTGTGTTTCTGTAACAGAGAAGAGAACAGGGAAGATTTAAAATTACAATCTTGGGGCTGGAGAGATGGCTCAGTGGTTAAGAGTACTGTCTGCTCTTCCAAAGGACATGGGTTCAATTCCCAGCACCCACATGGCAGCTCACAACTGTCTGTAACTCCAGTTCCAAGAGATCTGATACCCTCACACCAATGCATATAAAATAAAGTTAAATAAGTTTAAATAAATAAATAAATAAATAAATAAAATTACAATCTTGATGTGCCACTGAGTGGTTTTTTTCTGCTTAATTTACATAAACATATGGATCTACAAATACATTAAATTTATTTTTCTTAAGCCAGGCATGATGATACGAGCCTGTAATTCTATAGCTTTGGAAGTAGAAGCAAGAGAACTAAGAGTTCCAGGTCATCCATACCTACAAAATGAGTTTGATACCAACCTAGGATACTTGGAAATTTTTTTCATTATAACTGACAGCTTATTCTACTTATCTAAGGCTGATTTGATGATGCCCTGGCGTCTAGTTTGTTGGGATAAACAGGACCAGAGTTCTTGGAAAATGCACCCAGATCTTGGAGTGAAATGAAATGAGGAATTTGAGGATCTCTGTGGTGCATTATGGCTACTTGTAGCCCATGCCTATTGGCCATACTGAAAATGAGTGCATTTGTGTGTGAAAATGCTTTTGCCTAAAACTGGTATTTTTTTACTTATTAAAAAAAACAAAACAAACAAAAAACAAAGAAGCACCATTCAATGCCATGCCTCCCTCTTTAAAGATAAGGTCGGCATTTCATCCCTCTGCCATGATGGAGACAGGAGAATTCTTCAAATGTGAGCCACAAAAGCTACTCCTCAGTCTGCACTGTTCTCGCCGCTGCTGGGTGTGAACCAGACTGCCTCACGCTTCAGACTTAAGATGTATTTTTTCTCCTAGATACAGGTTTCTAATATATCATTCCCACCATCTTATCCCTGTTGTCACCGCAGTTTGTCATCCTCTGGTTGTTTAAATATTCTATCCAATTTCCATATATTAAAAAAAAGCTCAGTGTGTCTGCATTTGTCCACCTGGTTGTCTGTATCGTTTTCAAGCTTTTGCCCACTACAGAAATTCCTGTAGACTTCTTAAATATGCATTTCAGCAAGCCTGTGGATAAGCCAAGAATTCTCATTTCTCACAACTCTCAGATCCTAATTGCTGCTGGGATGGAACCCACCAGTATCCTTAGTTTGTCAGAAAACATGCCTAGAGATGGATGTGTTATTTTTTCACCATTTCAAAATTCCCCTTTCCCTCTGTTTCTATTGAGATCCATCAGTGGCTGAAAGTAGATGATAGTATGTTCATCCAGCCCTTCATTAACTATTCTGTTTAATCCTCCTGCATTCTCCACTTCTAACAACTAAAGAATAACATTTAAATTAAAACCCACCTAGATCAAAGAAAATGGCTTAAGATGAAGATAAAGCCACCATTCTGGATGGAGACTATCAATTTCATTCAAGGTGAAAAGATGTTAGTCACAAATAACAAGAGAAAGAAACAGAGAATACAGAAAGAGGATTTTCCTATATTTGTACATTATGATCATATATATATATATATATCACCAATATAAATATTTTCTTTTCTGTTTTTTTATTTATGTTTTTGTGTTTCTTGCAATACTCAGGCATCAGACACATGCCTTGAACCTGCTAGGCAAGCATCCTAACCCTAAGGTACCTCCCCAGCTTTTGGGTCCAAACTGGCCTCCAACTTACAATTCTACTGCCTCCACATCTTAAGGTCTGAGATTATAGCGAGCACCATGTGCCTGGCATTAAATGTGTTACTCTGATTTAAATTTATCTAGCAAAGATGTCATGGCTCAAAAAATAAAACAAGAAGCTTGTTCCAGAATGGACTATTAAGTGTATCAGATACTCATACATGCTCCTTTGTATTCTTGCCTGAGACACAAGAACAGAATGCATTCAACCACACATCTAGACAGTTTCTAGGCTCATATAGTGACTCCCCAGTGTCAAATGCTCAAAGCTCCCAAGGAAGAAACAAACACGCAGGGCTTGTGCCTGTGGACAGCGCTCTCCTCAGACATGGGCTCTTGGCTAATCCTCAAGGGCTCAAAGGACACACTGTGTTCCCACATAATGCCATAAAAGCCAAGTCTTACAAGCCCACTGAAAATATCCCTTTGAGTCAAGAAAGGTGAATTTAAATGTTAGCAAGCATAATCCATGATGGACTGGGGAAGGAGGAAGAATGAAGCCTTCTTCTTCAGAGGTAAAACACTATGGGTGGTCCACACCAGCCCACAGGCAAGAAAATACATCCCATTACCCACAATGCCTCCAAGCTCTGAGGGCACTGTTCCTGGAGGTGGAATCTCTAGGCTGGAATGTGTTCCTACGGTAGCATTGTCAGCTGAGAGACCTGCCTATACCACCACAAAACTGAATTCAAGTTGCCCCTTTCTATTTCTAAGACCCTCTTTATACTTCTGACAGAATTTAAGCAGCCAACTAACTTCTCAGGAGGAAACCAAGGATTTAGAAAAAACAAAACTTTGAGATCTAAGCCAGGAAATCTGCTCATTTCTAACACATATGCAAATCAATGACTCGCAGGCACTGGAACTCAAGCGTGCCTTGGAGGAACGTGATACCCAAATTACTTGCATTACTCTCAGAGGGAACTTAATACAGTTCCAAAGTTGCAACAATGATTATTTTTTCTGGAAAGGTCTTGTGTCCCCTTGGTCTTTTAACATGGGTCGACTGGCTACAGAGAAAATGTCACAATTTATGTATGTAATCTCCGGGCCAAACCAGCCTTGAGTGGTCACATTTCCCCCGCCCATCATCAGGAAGCTACAAACCACGCAGCCTGTTTCTCTTAGGATTACTGGCTGCCAGCATCAGCGGGTGTGCGTGTGTTCAAGTTTACTTTCTCTTGCTGTGGTAAAAATCCTGACCAAAAGCAACTTAGGGAAGCAAAGGAATTATATGCTGTATGCTTTAGTCAAGGCAGGAAGGCTGAAGGCAAGAACACTACTTTACACGGCGGCGTTACTTCCGATGGGGAGACTCACAGCAGAGACCAGGGAGGAATGCTGCTTCCTGGCTCAATCCGGGTTCATGATGGCCAGCTTTGTGATACAGCCCAGGACCACCCCTGTAGGGATGGCACCAGCCGCCACACACATCATTCCAGTTTGTTTTCTGTGGCTGTGATAGGCAACACGCCCAAAGCAACTCTGGGAAGATTCAGTTCAGCTTATACTTTATAGCCTATCATCTAGGGAACCCAAGACAGAAACTCCAGGCAAAGACCTGGAGGCAGGGAATGAAACAGACATGGTGCTTCCTGGCCTGCCTCACTTGGGCTTGCTCAGCTACCTTTCTTGTACAACCTAGGCCCATCTGCCCAGGGATGACACCATACCATCCACGGTGGACTTGACCCTCCCAAACCGATCAGCAATTAAGGAAATGTTCCACAGAACAGTCTAACAGAGGTCATTACTCGATTAAGGCCTCTCCTCAGATGACTCGAGGCTGTGTTAAGGTGACAATTTAAACTCACTGGGCAGTAGGACAGGGAGCAATGAGGTTCCAGATATAGCCTGGTTCCCTTGTTTCTCCCTTGTTTCACATCAGTCACTGTCCTGATTCTCCTATGACACAAACAATGTCACTTGACTTCTCCCTTGTATTGGCTTAGAAATGGTCAGAGGTTGCATGATGGTTAGTGCTGACTGTCATCTTGACAAGATCTGGATTCAGCTAGGCGTTGTGTGACACTTATTGCTGAGAAAGATGTTAACAAATATCCTCTAACTCTAGACAGGGAACTGACAACTGGCCCCCATAGGCTCATGTATTTGAATGTTTGTTCTGTAGTTGGTGAAACTGTTTGGGAAGGATTTGGAGGTGTGGCATTGCTGGAGGAGGTCCCTGTAAGGACTTTGAAGTTTAAAAATCCCATGCTACCCTAGTGAGTCTCTCTCTCACTGTCTTCATCGTTGTTGTCTGAACATGTAAGTTCTCAGCTGCTGTTTCAGCGCCATGCCTGCTCCCTGTTCAAGTAGGGTACCCACCAGAGAAGACAGCTTGGATGCGGGTTTAAGGCAATACAAAGTCTTTATTAGCCAGCTAGCAACTACAGTGGGTGTTCAGAGTCCCATTGTAACCCGAACCTTTCTCAGGGTAATTTGTTGGTTTGTTTGTTTGAGATGGGGTTTTTCTGTGCAGCCTTGACTGTCCTGGACTCACTTTGTAGACCAGGATAGCCTTGAATTCACAGCCATCTGCCTGCCTCTGCCTCTCCAAGTGCTGGGATTATAGTCATGTGCCACCACACCTGGCTTTAAGGTGAGCTTTTTTTTTTTTTAACAATTTATTCATTTTCTATCCCGATTGAAGCCCCTTCCCTCAATTCCCCCCGGTCCCACCCTCCATCTTTCTTCCCTCCTATACCCTTCCCCTAGTCCACTGAAAGGGGGCGGGGGGGAGTCCTCCTCCCTTGCCATCTGACCCATAGCTTATCAAGTCTCATCAGGACTGTCTGGATCCTCTTCCTCCATGGGCTGGCAAGGTGGCATCGACAGGGGAAGGGATCAAAGAGCAGGCAACAGAGTTCATGACAGAGGCTGCCCCCACTTCCCTTACTCCAGAACCCACATGGAGACTGAGCAGCCTACGGGCTACGTCTGAGCAGGGGTTCTAGGTCCTCTCCATGCATGGTCTCTGGTTGGTGCATCAGTCTCTGAAGGACCCCCTGGGCTCAGATTTTTTAGCTTTGTTGGTCTTTTAAGCATAAAACTGCATCATAGATTATACTTCAGTTAAAAAGAACATTTGGCCAGAACTGGAACTACAGAAGCCAAATGGCAAGGTTAGTACATTTAGAGACTTCTCAGAACTATGGACTTTGATGGTTAGAATTTGGTTTCATTTTGGCAGGTGGTGCTATGTGCTGAATTTTATGGCCTGAATGGTACTGTCGTCATGGCATCAGCTGTGTAAAAGTTACACTGAAGGATAGTCATAGACTCGCCCTCTGAAACTGTAAGCAAGGTCCCAATTACATGCTTTCTTCTATTAAATTGCCTTGGTCATGGTGTCTCTTCATAGAAATACAAAAATAACTAAGACCCAAAGCATGGAAAGTCACCCAAGCCAGCGGAAGCTGACATTTGGCCATTCCTTTTGGATTTATAAGTACAATATTAAATAGGTTGTGTCACTGGTCTATCTCCAGCTCACCACAGGGGAAAATCCCTGAAGTAACAGATGGCCAACAGCTCATAGAAGGGGCTTAAGAAAATAGAGAAGTAGAACAGAACCTCTTCAAGAGCTCTGTTGGGTGGGTATGGACCCATGACTCAGCTCAGATTCCCTGATATCAGCCATCATTAACGTGGGCTCTTTGCAGCATGAATGTCTGTTCTGTTGAGAGAATAAGCTGCAATTTCTTTCAGTGTTTGTGTTACTGTGTCTTTAATTACTATAATGAAATACTTCCTACCTTATGAGAAGAAGTTTATTTTGGCTGATCATTTGGGGGTGTAGTGTGTTGAGTTTGCACCAGACAGTGCTTTTCTTTCTATCCAAATCTCAAGGCAGCGCAGGTAATTACTTGGCACAGTTTGAATGGGTATGTTTCCTCCTCACCTCCATGTCAGGATTCAATTACTGGAGCTCCAGCATGGTTTTATCAAATGCTACCCTCTCAGAGCCTGCCTCTAAGTCCCCCGCCTCTAAGTCACACTCTGTGGGTATCATTGACATAAGACTTCAAAGGTTAAACGCCTTGCTTTAAATGACAGTCCTTAGAGCCAAGCAACCAACATCTAGGGAGTTCAGCTGTACCTCCTTCTCTGCAAAATGTCATTCCAGCTGGGCACATTGATGGCATGCACCCCCCCCCCCAATAGAATGGTGGAGTAAGGCATGATCCAGCCAAGAATCCAGCTGGCTCCTATCATCTGGCATCAGTGCACGGGGCTTTGGCAGGGCGGGGTTTAAAAGGCTGGAGAAGACTGGTGAGGGTCTGGTATTCCATCTAGGCGGGTACTGAAAAGCCCTCACTGGGGATGAGGCTTTTCAAGTCTAGCTGCTTCGAATAGAAGTGCCCACTCACCTGTAAGGAACCAACCCTTCACCGGTTCTGTAAGGAAGCCCCTGAAGTGAAATTCGGTGGACTCATACCTCAGTTATCGTTGGGAGCTTGGAAAGAGAGGTCCCCCATGAGAGGAATTTTAGCAACACCCCAGCATGCATTTTGGGGGTGGCAGTTACTGTTTCTAAAAAGTTCTGTTTTTCTGAACGCAGTTATGGAAGCAGAAAATAGATATTAGGAATTTTTGCTTTTAAACGTATTTTTTCATTTAAAATATTTTTGTTGTTGTGTTGAGACAGGGCCTCTCTGTCATATAGCTCTGGCTGTCCTGGAGCGCACATCCCAAGTGCTAAGATTAAAGGGGTGGGCCACCAGGCCTCTATTCAGAAGATTTTATTTTTTCAAAGTTAGCATTCAAAGTAATGAGTTTTGTTGTAACGCTTTCATACATCTGAATCATTATACCTTTTTAAATCCATCCTTCTCCATTACTTCCTGTCTCTCTTCCCTCTGCCACCCTCTTAGGGGATTCTCTCCTTCCTTCCAAATACTGACCCCCCAATTCTGCTTTCATGTCACATGTATTTCATACGTTCCTCATTCTCTTCTCCTTCCCCTACGAGCTCTAACTCACAGTCTTCTTCCTGCCTTCATCACACACACATTCAAATCTACAATCTGCATATAAGAGAGAACTGTGTTGCACTACCTGTCTGAGTCTGATTTATTTTATTTAACATACTTATCTCCAGTTTTCACCATTTTCCCGCAAAGGTTATGATTTCAGTTTTCTTAATGTCCAAGTAGAATGCCATTATGTGTATACACTTCCTTTCCTTTATTAATCCGTTTGTTGGTGGACATCTAGGCTGCTTCTGTTTCCTGGCTTTGAGAACAGTGGCGGCAGTCGCCATGTGCACGTGTCTCTGTGGTATGTTGACTTTGAGTGGTGTGGCTGAGTGCTATGGGAATTCTGCTTTGGTGTTTGGAAGAACCTCTAGCTGAGCTCCAAGGAGGCTGCAAGTCTCCTTTCTCACAGCAGCTTTCCTTCTTCAGTCGGCATCTTTGTTCTTAGTAGCTAAAGAATTATGGCCTTTTATAGAAGCCCCCGTGCCTTGGCGTTTCACACTTCTTGTGTTTCTGTGATGCTATTTGTACACTTGCTGGTTTGGACACCTCTTCTGGCTTTATTGGAGGATTTTCCCACTGTGCAGTCTATTTCTGAGTCCTCAATCCCAGTGTCTCTGAGAACAAAATGAACTGATAACAGCAAGGACATCCAACTTACACAAAGAAAGAGACGCGCTCAGAATCCTTTAAATCATGCTGCTGTATGGCCAGTTGTGGTCGTTTGGATGAGAATGGGCTCTCGGCTTGGTCCCCAGTTAATGGAACTGCTTGGAAAAGGTTAGGATGTTTGGCCTGGGAGGAAGTGAATCAATGGGAGCAGGCTTTGAGGATTCAAAAGACGAGAGCCATTCTCAGTGGTTTTTTCCTCTCACTCTTCCTCTTTTATTACTCAATATTATTATTATTAAAAAATTAAAGAGAATAATCAAAAAGCAGTGGGGTGGGGGTTGGAGATGAAGTGATAGAGCAGCTTCGTTTTAGAGACGAAGCTGGAGACTCAGTTGGTGGTACCCGCTGGGGAAGGGGGGGTCTGGGTGTCAGTTGAACTTGTGGCCTTGTCTCTTTCCTCTGGTTCATTGTTAGTGCTGAGCCTGTGTTGGACAATTGTCCAGTATCTGTCAGCTCCATCATCTCCTCAGTACTTCCCCTTGTATATCCTAGGCCTCTGCTGGCTACACTGGGCTTTGTGGTCTGGCCAGGTTTTCCCACCCTCCTTGGACGCTCAGCTCCTACCATCAGGGGTAGCTAATGTTCTAGCTGGGGCCGAGTCTCCCAATGACATTGAGAGTGTGGGAAGCAACCACAGCTCTGAGACCTGTACAAGGGGAGGAGCTGTTGCCATACCCTCAAGACTTCCTTAGTGTTTCTCAGCCACTGCAAGGATGCAGCTGTGGGGCCAAGTTAACTGCAGCTACAGAGTGCTCCGGCTCTACAACGAAAACCCTGCAGGGGCTGATCCACTGCTGAGCTAGAGGGGGCTATCAGACTCCTGGGCTAGTCTCAATTGGTGAGATCTGCCCCTGGCTACCAAGGCTAGCTTTCTCTTCTGCAGGCTTTGGTTTGTCAGCATCTCATCGGGGTCTCTGTGTTACTTTTCTTCTGTGACAAAATACCCAACAAGAAACAATTAAAAAAAAAAAGTAAAACAAGGGGTTTTGTTTTTGCCTATTTTTTAAAGAGGTTAATTCCACCATGGAAGGGAAGGGGTGGCTGCAAAATCGGCAGGCTGGCTGGTCATACCGTGTCTATAGTCAGGAAAGGGAGAGTGGGCCCTGGCTTTAAAAAATCTCAAGGCTTGCCCCTGTGATCCACTTCATCCACCAAGACTCCACACCTCCAAAGCTCTACAACCCTTTTAAACAGCCTCCCCATCTGGGGACCAAGTATTCAAACACATGAACCCGGGGGAGACATTTCACATCCAACCACAGCATGCTCCCACTCTTCGCAGGCAGCTCCGAGGGCTGCCTTGTGTCCCAGGGCTGTGGCCAAGTAGATTCAGGGCCCCTGTCTTGTACTTGTTCTGGTTCTCAGGCTCCCACGGTAGATCAGTTTCAAGCATGGCTCCCCCTCTCCACATGGTGCTCTGCCTCTATCCTTGGAGGGACAGGGATTGAGAGAACAGCGCTCTCTGTCACTGACTCTCCTGCTGGAGAAATCACTGTCTCACCAACTGCAGCTGGGTTTGAGGCTATAAAAGCTGTGGGCTTGTCCTGAAGATAGAACCTCTCTTCCACCAGGACCTCCCGGCTTACTGTTAGGTGGACTCTTCTGCTTTCCTCCCCGCACCTTGGAGCTGCATGGCTAGAGCTGTTTTGGACTTTGATTGCTTTCCATGGGTCACCCCTATTTTCTCAGCTCTTTACAGGTAAAACTCATTAGGAACCTAGTTACCTATCAGCAGGCTGGGAAATCATTGAGAATAGACCCTCATAATCAACAAATTATAAAACCAGGAACTGAAACCACAGGACTCTACTGATCAAAACAATGGAGGTTGAGTCACATTTTTGGCCCTGGGTCTGGACATGTCATTCTTTTTTTTTAATTAAATTCTTTATTAATTACACTTTATTCACCTGTAGTTCCCTCCCTCTTCCTGTCCCAATCCCTCCCTTCTTCCCCCTTCTACACCTGTGTCCCTCCCCAAATCCACTGATAGGGGAGGTCCTCTTTTCCCTCCTTCTGATCCTAGTCTATTAGGTCTCATCAGGAGTGGCTGCATTCTCTTCCTTTGTGGCCTGGCAAGGCTGCTCCCCCCCTCAGAGAGGTGATTAAAAAGCAGGCCAATCAGTTCATGTCAGAGACAGTCCCTATTCCCATTACTATGGAGCCCACTTGGACACTGAAATGCCATGGGCCACATCTGTGCAGGGGTCCTAGGCCATCTCTATGCATGGTACTTGGTTGGACCATCAGTCTCAGGAAAGACCCCTGTGCTCAGATTATTTGGTTCTGTTGCTCTCCTTGTGGAGTTCCTGTCCTCTCCAGATCTTACTATTTCCCACTTCTTTTATAAGATTCCCTGCACTCTGCCCAAGTGTTGGCCATAAGTCTCAGCATCTGCTTTGATAGTCTGCAGAGCAGAGCCTTTCTGAGGTCCTCTGTAGCAGGCCCCTGACTTGTTCCCTGTTTTCTCTTTCTTCTGATGTCCATCCTCTTCGCCTTTCTGGATAGGGATTGAGCATTTTAGCAAGAGTCCTCCCTCTAGATTAGTTTCTTTAGGTGTACAGATTTTAGTAGGCTTATCCTATATTATATGTCTATATGAGTGAGTAGATACCGTGTGTGTCTTTCTGCTTCTGGGATAGCTCACTAAGGATGATCCTTTCCAGTTCCCACCATTTACCTGCAAATTTCCTAATATCCTTGTTTTTTATTGCTGAGTAATATTCCATTGTGTAGATGTACTACAACTTCTGTATCCATTCCTCAGTTGAGGGGCATCTGGGTTGTTTCCAGCTTCTGGCTATTATAAATAAAGCTGCTGCAAACATGGTTGAGCAAATGTCCTTATTGAGTACTTGAGCCTCTTTTGGATATATGCCTCGGAGTGGTATAGCTGGATCTTGAGGAAGTGCTATTCCTAGTTGTCTGAGAAAGCGCCAGATTGGTTTCCCCAGTGGTTATACAAGTTTACATTTCCACCAGCAATGGAGGAGAGTTCCCCTTTCTCCACATCCTCTCCAGCATATGTTGTCACTTGAGTTTTTGATCTTAGCCATTCTAATGGGTGTAAGGTAAAATCTCAGGGTCGTTTTGATTTGCATTTCCCTGATGATGGACATGGCATTCTAAACTGTGCAGATAATCATAAGATTGCAGTCTAAAGGCTGGGCTCTAGACCAAACAAAGGCATGCTATAGTCCTCTCCCACAAGAGTCACTACAAATGGGCCTGTCAGCCACCTGGGTGGCAGAACATTCCTCAAGGAAATCTTGCCTGTTGGGAGACTTGAGAGCTAGAAGAAAGCATACCTAAAATGTAGGTCAGCACCGTGGTCTCCTTGGCCATTGTCCTCCTCTCACCCCCTTGTGGGTCACTTTGCTCTGTACCAATTCTTATCTACCTTTCCTACTAAAAGCTTTGTCATCTGAATTCTTCTAACAGAGGTCACAAGGACCAGGTTGCTAAAGAGCAGCCAAAGTGAGATCCTGGTGACACTATCATTGCCTCTATGAATTTCCAAAGCTTTCCTCTCTGACTTTGGAATTGAGTTTACTTATTTATTTATTTTTATTCTGACTGGATGCATTGGGTCCAATGGAGACAGCTTCTAGACTGCCATTTTACCTGGAGGTCTGAATCACAAAAGGTATTTTCTTAGCTTATGTATTGTGTTTAGAGAATTCAGAACCTCACAAGCAACCCTAGTATATCACCTCCATGCAAGTAGGGCCCAATCGGAGACACCTGCCTGGCTGATTGGTAGCCATGATTCCAGGCCTGAATACAAGTTGCTTTCCATTGATGCCAATAACCTGATGGTGGACCTGTGAAGTCATGGTCTCTGTTTGTTCCACCTCCCAGTGTGGTCACAATAAATAAATCTTCTTTCTCTGATTTTCACTTGTCTCTTTAATTGGAAGACAGAGAACAGGAGGCCGAGCTCAGCTTGTTAGAGCTGCCAGAGCCCAGGCTCTGACCATTAAAAGCTATGGTAGCACTTCTGTCTTAGAGCTGGGTGGTGATACTACTGTTGAATACAGGTGATGTCCCAGAACAGCGATTCTCTAGGCAGAATCCCATGACAGCAACCACAGCAGCGTCTTGGGATCTTGTTAGAAATATATCACCTCAGGTGCACCCAGACCTCCTGAGTCAGAGCCCACATTCCTAACAAGATCCCTGTGTTATTTGTAATGAGCACTCAGGTTGTGGACATGCCGCCAGGAGCCCTCTGCTCTCTGCTTTGCGAACACAAGAAGCCATTTGCACAGCCCTTTCCACAAGGTCCAGAAGTGGCCAGGCATCAGAAATCTCTCAAAACTGGAACTCCATGAGTGAAGTGGAAAAAATAAGAGTCCCCACAAGCTTTCATGTCTATGGTATCAACTGGGAAAATATAGAGAATTGTGAACACAAAAACATAGCTTTCATCTCAAAGGAAACAAGAGATAGTTTATTCTGGAGCCACATATGAATGGCCATGTCAGCTTCAAAGTAGCCCCAAATGTAGTTTTCCAATATGGTGACAGTTTCATGAAGGTTTCATAGAAGAGAGTCAGAAATCAAAGTGCGTTTCACACACTAGTGGAAACAGTAGGCAGGCTGGAGCAAAGCGGGAAGGCTCTGCTCTGGGTCTCAGGTACTATCTGCTGACGCGCTTAGCCTCTGGGCTTGTGGGAGCCAGGGGTCTGCTTGGAATGTATCTGGTAGTCACCAGGATGCTCAGTTAAAGCAGAGGTGAGCAATGTGTGACCAGCTCCTCTGGTGTGCTGGTGTGTGCATTTGTATGACAGCATGAGGGGGCCACAAGAGGTCAGTGGATGTCCTGCTCTGTCATCCTCACGCCTTATTCTCACCGAACTCTCTCTGAACCTGGAACTTGCCATTTTGGCTACACTGCCTACCAGCAAGCCCCAGTGACACTCCTGTGTCCACCCGCAACAGTACATGTCTGACAGCACACACTTGTAGACACAGTTAACTTTTACCTGGGTGATGGCCATTGAACTTGGGTTCTCACACTTCTGTAGCAAGCACCCTTAACCCGCTGAGCCTAATTAGAATCAAAGAAAATTTCACTCTAGAGCTGCAACATTCCAACCCTCACAATTACTAAAGTTCTAATGTCAATCAGACTTATAAGAGTATTTAACACAGACACAGCCTTTTCATTTTCTGGGATCTTCAGTTCACAGGATTCAGCTGATCTAACTCAAGGTGGATCTCACCTGGTTACGATTCCTCCCCGTGCCTCCTTCAGGCATGGGCACACATCAGAGAACTGCTAGTCACTTTAGGCCAGAGTGGGTGGATGACAAACAAACTCAGGAAAGACATTGCCCTTAACAAAAACAGGCAGAAGAGAGAACAGGAAGGAAAGAACGTACTTGTGAACTTTGCAAGGACAGGTGCCTCAGGAGGACATTCAAGCTGTTAATTTTGATAGAACAATTGGGACCCAGCTAGACGGCAGAGCACAGTGACAACGTGAACACTGGGGGACTGGGGAATTACTGTTCCCTGTGGAGCGGCGGTTGTCACCATCACTGGTTGTATAATATCATGAAACCCAACAGCATAAGCAAGGATGGAAATCTATAGTCCTTATGAGGTGACGTATTCACAGCTCTCGGCATGGCAAAAAGCTGGATATGAAGCCCAGGCAGACCCTGTATTTCCTCTTCTGGGGACCTCTTGCTCCTCTTGACCCCATCTTCACTTCTCCCTTCCTTATTCTGTATCTCCAAGCCAAATACAAACCAGAATAACTGGGAATTACTTGTTCTGACGTGCTTTTTGTCTTTTTCCTAGCTGATGGGGCGATCATTCCAGAACGGCCTCTGCAGAAACACAAGGTGGAAACAAATGAGGTGTTAGAGTCTGGCATTTTAATTTCATTCTATTCACACGGGCTAGCAAAGCACTGGTGTGAGAGCTAGCTCAGTGGTTAAGTGAGCGTGTAATTCTTCCACAGGCCCTGAGGTGGGCTTCCAGGACCCATATCAGATGGCTCACAAACAACTGTCCAGCTCTAGGGAATCCAATGCCCTCTCCTTGACTCTACGGGCACTGCACAAATGACACATTCACACACACATGCATGCACACACACACTCACACACATCTGCAGGTGTAAAAATAACACCAATACACTTAAAAATTAAGTGACTAGAAAAGGATCTTGTCTGTGTTCTCCGTCCAGGACTAGCACTAGCCTGACATAGGAAAACACTTTTGTGCTTTTATACACACCGCCTATAGTCACCTGTCAAAACACATACAGAGTATTCCAACAGTGTTCAAACTCTCTAAAATGGCTCTGTGTAGAAAAGGAATATATGTGGCTTATCTGTTCACTGACAAGGGACTCAGTAGTACATGTCATTTCAGAAGGAGTGTGACAAGCTGGAATCTATAGGTCTCCACCACAGAGACTATGATAAACGAGCTCCAGGCAACAGGCCCCGTCTACAGCAATCTTCAGCATGTGTGAGGAAATGACCAGCTCTTCTCAGACAAGACCCACAAGTTAGCATGCAATGCCATTCTGTCTAGGCGCTTAACCAATACCAGGAAATCAAAGGTAATCCTTGGGTGGATCTCTGAGCTCTATCCCATTATGCTAACACCTGTTTTCTCTGGACTTCCTGTTGGTTGGGGACCTGTGCAAATCATCCATTGCTCATGCCCTCAACAGTGCAGGTGAACTCCCTGTGGTTTCTGGAAGTTTCATTAAATGCCCTCCATCTTGCTGAAATGCCCTCTTCTGAAGAGCTCTAGGCACACTGTAGGATATTGATTCAAGCTGGACAGTGTGGTCCACACCCTGTAATTCTAGCACTAGAGAGGCTGAGGCAGGAGGAGGGAGAGTTTGAAGCCTGGGCTGTGAGTCTAAGGCCAGACTAGGAAACACAGTGAGATGCTGTTTCAAAATAAGAAATGATAGTGTTCGGGGAAACAGCTCCCTAGTAGAACGCTTGCCAAGCATGTGCAAAGCTCTGGGCTCAGTCGCATACCACAGACATCCAAGCAGTAAGCTAAATTCTTCTTATCTGCAGACATTTATTTCTTCTATGGTGTCTACATTTGATTCAAAGTTTCAAGAAAGCATAGCAGAAACACCCAAGCTAAGTGTGTTCACAGGTTACCCCTTACTGGATTAAAAGAAAAGATTTCTACTTCATCTGTCAGAATTAAAGGTCAGCACACACATGACACTAAAAGTGCAGGGGACCTACTGTATTTTTTAAGTTCTGTTCTTCAGAACTCTCAAGTTAAAAAAAAAAAAAAAAGAACAAGTTAGGATGGTAGAAATTTATTTTCCACTAATGAGGGTTTTTTTTTTTAAAAGATGTAACAAGACTAGGCCAGGCACAGTGTGAGGCCTGACTTTAATTTTAACACTCTGGATGCAGAGACAGGCAGCTCACTATGAGCTCAAGGCCAGCCTGGTCTACACAGTGAGACTTAGTCTCTAAAGAAAAAAAATGTAGCAAGAAAACAAAGAACTCTAACTCCCTTCTATTTAAGCTATACTTTTTCATACTTTCACGATAGATTTCTCCACCCTTGTTCTTCCTTTGCTGTTGAGCTTTTTTTACTGTTTTCTCCCGATATTTTCATTAGGGGTGTAATGGAGGTGAGAGCCCTTCGTCCCTGCTTCTCAGTAACCAGTCCTTCTGTAGTTCATAAAGGTGTAGCTATTAATAAGCCTATGATAATTTTACAGTATCATTGCTCAAAGAATGAGATTTATCGTGTTCTAGGTTTATCGAGCTCTAATATTCTAATTCACTTTTGAATTACTTGGTAATTATTGGAGGTTGAATTGTGTGCCTTCAAGAATGTAAGTGCATGGGTTGTCTTTGGAGGCCCAGAGGGCTAAGAAAGAAGGGACTTTATTGAGCTACACAGGCTCTG
The DNA here is from genome assembly GCA_028658305.1 of Pachyuromys duprasi. NCBI lineage: Eukaryota > Metazoa > Chordata > Mammalia > Rodentia > Muridae > Pachyuromys > Pachyuromys duprasi. The sequence goes on along the minus strand of CM053766.1, from coordinate 145,823,435 downwards.
GTCAAAAGAACAAGGATCAGCCCTGGGACAAGTGCCCTAGGCTGGCAGCTGGCAGAAAGATGTCTGCTGGACCTAAGGGGCCAACATGTTAGAGAAGAAAAATTGGAGAAGCACAAATCCCTTAGATGAAGCTACACTGGTAAAAGACAGGAGGGATGAGATAGCACAGGTTAATGTGCAATGCCATGACATCTACGTCCTGCTAACTAACACCAAACAGGAAATCAGAGGTTCACAAAGTCCTGGGACCAGATGTTAGGTCATGAAGAGAAGATGTCACTGTTTGATTGTCTGGTTCTAAGATTGCAATATGGCCTTAAAAGGCTGTCTTTCAGATGTGAGGTTGGTAGGCGGTGGTGGGGCATACCTTTGATCCCAGCATTTGGGAGGCAGAGGCAGGCAGATCTTTGTGAGTTCAAGGCCACCCTGGTCTACTGACTGAGTTCCAAAATGGCCTAGACTACACAGAGAAACCCTGTCTCAAAAAATCGAGAGGTGGGGGGATGGAGAAGTGAAAGGAAGAGGGAGAGAGGTGAGGTTGGAATGTGGAGAAAGCTTTTTCTTTGCCCGTTTAGCTGGACACTGCAAGCTAAAATATGCTTATCTGAGTGATTTCCTCCCTCTAGCCTATGGCCTGTACACATTAGGACATCTTAAAATTCTCTCCTAAGTGATCTTAACTGGAAATTGGGTTCCAGTTAAGATGATATCATCTAGCATTTGGGTGTTCCCTAATCTAGCAATTGGAGCACTTATGAAAAAGGAAAATGTGGCCCAGTCTCAGGCATATGGAGAGCAGGCCACGGAGCTGTGGAGGAAGACTAACATTAGGCTGCCGCATGCAGGGGATTGCCGATAAAGGAGAAGGATGAGACACTCTTGAGTGCCCAAAAGGCACAGGCCTTCCTTGACAGTGTGCTACTGACCTCCAGCACTGTGAGAGAGCACTCTGCTGCACGGGGCTAGAGGAGGGGCTCAGTGTAAGGGTGCTGGCTGTTCTTCCAGAGGACCCAGGTTTGGTTCCCAGCACCCATGTTGGGCAGCTTGCAACTACCTGTAACTCCAGTTGTGGGGATTCAGTGGCTTCTGGCTGCTGTGGGCACCCACATACAGTGGCATACATACAGACAGACAGACATCAATGCATGCAAAAAATCTGCTGAGCTAAGTCATGACACTTCAATGAAACAATGCCAAGTTTATCAACACCTGGGTCCCTTATCACAACACTGGAAACCTGTGTGTCCCTTCTCACAACTGAGTCACAACACCAACAGGACAAACAGCAGTTGTTAGTTTTGCTATCTCCAAAAGCATTTCTGTGGCAGATCCATTCCAAATAGCATCGGAAATTGCCAAGAGACAAGTCCATCCTTCAGCATCTGGATACATACACACACATACACACAAACACACGATTTGTTCTAGTTTTATTCTGTCCTGTGACAAACAGCATGACCAAAGCAACATAGAGAAGGAAAGGATTTATTTTTGGTCTACAGAGTCCCTCACAGAGAGAAGCCAGGGCAAGAACTCGAGGAGAAGCCCTAGAAGATGCTACTTGCTAACACACTCACAGGCCAGTGCTTAGTTAGCTTTCTCATACAGTTCAGGACCAAACCCTGTGGATAGAATGATGACACTCACTGGGGGAAGGGAGTAGAAATGGTACCACTCACTGGGGGAAGGGAGTAGAAATGGTACCACTCACTGGGGGAAGGCGGTGGGATGGGATCAGGTCTCCGGACAATCCCTACAGGCGTGCCCATAGGCCCTGTGTCAAGGCAGTTTATCAACTGAGGATTTCCTCTCAGCTGTCCCTAGGCCACCATGACAAGGAGATAATCAAAGCTAATTAGAATGGGCTCCCTCTGCAGTTCTGCCACAGGCTTGGTAAGCTGGCGTTTAGAGTGGGGCGTGCTGGACGTGCTGTCTGGTGGGAACGGGGTGTATGACATAGTGGATTTTGGTCTCAGTAGATTTACATGTATTCGTTGCCTTACCAAAATCTTGACAAGGTGATTTTCCCCCATATTTCACACTTGAATAACTAATGTCGTCCGTCATTTGGTTAAGGATGCAGTTCACCCATCAACTACACATTTCTCTGGGCTATAAGGATATTACATTGTGCTCCTCCATCAGCATCAGGTCGTTCTAGGGTTGCGAGTCTAGAGTTATTCCAGAAGCTGCCCTTCTGTTTCTCTGCCCTCTGTGCTCTGACCTGAATGGTCCAGAAGATAATAGAGAATGCGAAATCATCTTCATCCAACTAGAAAAGTGATGTCTCTGTTTGCATAAGGGAAGAGTATCATAGAAATAGGATGATGTCACTTTTATTGATTTAAGCCATGAGGAACTGTTGTGACAGCTGCTGTCCCCACCATCAGGACTCTCTCAGCCCTTGGTCTTCTGGGGCCATCTTTTTGTTTAATCTCCAAGTAAAGGGTTTGGGAAAACAAAGCTTAAACAACAAGCTAATCACAAGTGAGTCTACTCTCCCCTCTCTCCTCTCTCTAGCCTCTCCAAATCCCTTAGAATGAAGGAGCAGAAGGAAGTAATCCTTTACAGGAAAAAGATCTGTGACAGCCTCTTGGGCCATCTGAACCTGTAGTAAATCTAGTGAACACCCGGATGGCAAGAGATTGACCAGGATAACAAAACAATGGGACACATTCCAATGACTTTTCAAACTTGGCAAATGAAGAAAGCGTTTGACAGAAAAAGAAATGAGATCGGTTGGATGGAACTTAGGGCTCATGTCAACTGGCTGTTTCCCACACATGCTGATACCAGCACAGCGTTAGCATTGATTTGACTGGGTGCTTGTTGGGAAATGAAGATATGATAGGCATTCATTGAGAAAAGTTGAGATTGGGTGGGCTATGCATTCTTAGAGCAAGGCACCAGCAGCCCAGAAACTCAGCAAACTTAGACAAACATGTTAGCTAATCTTGGTAGGGAAGGCACGTAAACTAATCTCAGTAGAGAATCTGGGTTGGGAGCAGCCTCAGGCTGTAGTCATCTGGGGGAGGAAGCTATGCTTAACACTTGCTGCACTCACTTTCAACATCCATGCTAGGACCAGGAAAGGGCCTCATCATTCCTGTAGGCCCTGCAATTCCTGTGACCCTGACCTGGAGAAGGCCTTGCCATTGCCATGGATCTGAGGCTTTAGCATCCTTGACATGGCTGTGAGCATGTCAGTCATACACACTGATTCAGCACGGCATCTGCTCCCCCACACCCCAGCACTAGATGCAACACTCACTGGGCAGGGTGGGAGGGTGGCAACGTGACTCCTTCCAATTGGCAGTTAACTGACATATCCGTAACTGAAATATCCGCTGAGCATGGTGGCAAAATAAATCTGTCTTCAGATATGCATAGACTCTGAAAGTGAGCCCTCTGGAACTCTTTCTTTCTGTTTTTTGTTTGTTGTTTGTTTGTTTTTTGTTTCCTGTTTGGGAAGTTTAGTCAACAACACAATGTATAGTTATAGAATGTAACATGTTCCAGTGAGTGTTTACAGTAAGGACCAAACTGATGTAACCACCACATCTATATTCACTCTTTGTGGTGAAACCATCTAAATACTCTCTACCTTCTCTTCAATGCTCTGAAATACATGAAGCACTACTGTTAATTAGAATCATTCTACAATGTAATAGGAGGGCAAGACTTGCTTTTGGAGGCCCTTCTAAGAGAATGTGAATAAAGAAAAATACATAGAAGAAAGGTGGAGCCTGAACCTAGTTCCTAGCAGTTCTAGAAAGAAGTCAATTCTGTAACATAAAGAGGTCTCTGGAAATGTATACTCAGAGACAAATGGGACTCCTGAAGATAGTTTAATGCAAAGGCTGGACCGGACATTACTGAAGGTCTTTAAAGGCAAATATACTCTATTGATCATAAAAAAAAAATTAAAAAAGGAACTAAGGAATATGTGCTATCAAGGAAAGGAAGAATGTTGCAAGATATTTGATCACATTGTGAACCCCAAGATTGTGAACTGGAAAAAAAAAACAAACCTATTTCTTGGTGTGGTATGGCTCAGCCCTAGCACATACCTTTAATCCAAGAGCTTTCTATAAACAAGAGCTAAATAAAGTCAACCGCAGGTCAACAGGAAGAGCAAGCAACTAGTTGCTTGTGAATATAAGAAAACACAGGAAGGGAGGAAAGACATTGAGTTGAAGGGTATTTAAGACAGCATGGAGACCAAGAAGGGCTTTTTCCTCCTGGGACACTGGCTGAGTAGGAGTCTCAACTGGGTGCTCCCTCTGCCTCTCTGAGCTAGCAGGTTTTCACCACAGCATCTGGCTCCTGAGTCTTTATTGGTAAAATCAAACATTTAGGATTTTGTTTAAAAACAATAGAAGAAAAAAAAGTGAGGGAAGAAGAACATTAACACGGAAAGAAGAAAAGTTAAAGAATGAGAGATAGGGAGAGAAGAAGAAAGGGAGAGAGAAAATGAGAGGACAGAAGAAGGAAGGAGAGGGGGATGAAAAAGAGAAGGGAGGGGAAGGATGGCGAGGAAAAAAAAAGAAGCCGTCACCCATTTTCAGCTATCTTTTAAGAAAATGAAAGTTCAAACACAGAGCAAGCTAAAAACAATAGCTTAAGGTACAGGTCCTGATTTTGGAAAACTTGAAATAGTAACATAATCCATTGGGCTTTACTACTTTGGGAATTGTGGGGATAACAGCATTCAACTCACAGAAGAGAAAAAGGAATCTCAGATTGCTCCAAGGCTTTCTAAAAAAACAGCCAGAGGCATAGTGGTGATATGATTTAATGGTTTTCTATTTCAGAGTCATCTAGAAACAAGGTCTAGGAAAAGGACCCTGGATCGTAGGACAGGATGACCCCTAAAATTAAATGTGTTTCTTTTAAATTAAAAGAAACAATAGGAAGAGATAGTTAGAAAATGCTTGGCCTCCCTCAAGCCCCACCTTCCTGTATCCTTGAAGCAGGGTCATCTCTGGTCAACACACTGTGATGTACGAAGCCCCTCCACACATTTGCCCTTGCTGTGACCTCTGATGTACCTCAACCTCTTCCTTCAGTGTGGTGAGACGTTCTCCTTGTGCCCCAGCCCTTGCATCAATTTCTCCATGCAGAAAGCCTTTGGCAACTCCCATCTCCAATGACCTTACAGCTGAAACCAAAGCCGCGTTTAGAGACCATGCTACAAACTCAAGTTGGTGTACCAGGCAGAGGCTATGAATATCACTTCCTTAATATTGCCCGCAAAAGCAAACACATACAAAATGGTAACAAGGGGAAATTTTTATGCTTGTTTGGAAAAAATGTTCCTAAAATAGGGAATGTGATTTTTCCATGAAGAATATTCTTAATTCTTTCAGCTATCAGAGCAAAAAGCAGCACAGATCCTGAGTTTCTGGCCACCACTATTCTTTTAGTAATAACATAACCTGACACTTGGGGTAGGGGTGTGCTCATATGTGCAGACACGTGAGACTGTGGCGGCCAGAGACTGACCTCAAGTTCTTTCCTCAACACATTGCCTTTCACTGGCTGAGAGTACATCACCAAGTAAGCTAAGTTGGCAGAGCTTCTGGATCTGCCTGACTCTACCTCGGTGCTGAGAGACTAAGCAGGCTGTTTTTTGCATATAGGTTCTAGAGATCAGACCCAGATGGGTTCATCTGAAGCCATCCTTTTCTTCCACAAAAATCTCTTTCAACTCACTGCCTGCCCTGGACTGTCTTAAAAAAAACAAAAACCAACTAAGTGACCCCTTGCTATGGAAGCTCTGAGCCCCTGCCCTTTGCTTAAGCTCATTTGATTTGGCTTCATTTACTTCCAAACAACCAGAGCCCCGGTCACATAGCCCCAAGGAAGTGAGTTCTACCAACAGCCACAAGAGCTTAGAAGTGAACCTGGATAGGAGTCCAGAGGCCCTGGGGTCCTGAGACGGAAACCACACCAGTGCCTAGACTGCACCCCTGTAAGACACCAGGTAGAAGACCCAGCTAAGCTCCACCCAGATCCTGTTTTAATCCACTGCCTGTATAAATTTGTCATGTAAAACATGTATATTGTAAAAGAAAAACAAACAAACAATAAAACAGCAGGGAACAACCAATACCACCTGAATCAGAATCACTAAAATAGCCAGATCAGAAAGCTTAAATAAGCATAATAAAAGCGTAAAGCAGTGTGTGGAATTAGTCATATTAAACATCTAGAAATGCATGAAAAGAAAGCAAGTAGAAATGACATAAGTGTAGGCTCAGTAATATAGAGCACACTTTGTTAACATGCATAAGGCTTTAATCCCCAACACCTGCCCCAAGTATATGTCAAACAATATATATCATAATATAAATTATACATTATTAAATATTTATCAGAATAAATAAGTGCATTAACTATTCTGTGTATATAAATACAACCAAAGAGACAGTGAGTAGGAAGGTGTGACCCAGAGCTTCTCCAAGATGGGCAGCTGAGGAGAAATGAGATGGAATGTAGAGATGTTAAAAGATGTGGATAGAAGGCAGAACTCATGTGCATATCCCATGCACAGGAGGGAAGGGAGAAATAGAGTGAAGAAAATATTTTGAGATAATGAAGTTTACTGAGAATCTAAAAGGATGAAGTTCTTCAGCTGAGATGTGTGCAAGGCATATCCTTAAGGAAGCAAGGAAGATCATCAAGATCACATCAAGATCACATCAGAGTGGAATTTAAAGATACTGAAGACTGTTTCTCAAGCACATCTAGATTGCCAAAGCAGATCACACTGATCCCATGCTCCTCAACAGTGATGTTTGACTCAAGGGGCCAACAGGACATTTTCAAAGTACAAGAGAGCTGTGACTAGGATAACTAGAACCCAATAGCTCATCAAAGTGTCACCAAACAGGGCATGAAAGCAAAGACAGTCAAGCCTATGACATCATCACCATGGCATCCCTGGAAGGTGCTCAGACATGTTGAGCATGGGTTGGAAAGGGTCACCCTGAAGGAACAGCTGGAAGATGTTTGGGGTGCTCAAGGACAGGGAAGGAAGACAGAAGCAGAGTGTTGGGGGAGAGGGTGATAGGAATGAAGTTAAAGGGGAGGCATGGGCCACAGCATCAGGACATGTGAGTCAGGAGGATTTCCTCCAGACTAACTGATGAGAAGCCATAGCATCAGGGAGTATGTCAATCAGGAAGCAGATCAACAAGTTTGAAGGAATTTCTCTTCTGAGTATATCACCTTCCAACTATGTGGAAAGTGACCAGTAGGGGACAGGATTTCTATTCCAATCAGAAAGCCCTGCTGTGGTGGTTGCAGGGGTGAGTGCAGAGAGTGGAAGTGGGCATTGGGGGAGATGAACATTCTTGATGCTTGACTTAGGTAAGCGGCAATGGATGTGGAAAAAGATTCGTTGCATATTCTCTAAGAAGAACAGGCAATGCTACTAATGTGTTTATGAACCTAAAGAAGGAAGAAAACTAAGATTAATGTTAAGGGAGCTTGAACTAGAAACACTTTGGAGAGAAAACATGACAACAGATGGCGTGTTTCCAAGTGTGAAGCTGGGCAATGATAATCAAAAGCAGGGGTTTGGTGGTCAGCAGCAAGGTCAGGGCTGGGATGCTAGATCTGCAGTTGTGTGTAGCGGTGTGTAGCATTTATAGTCAAGTGGAGAAAAGAATTAACCAGAAAGAGGGTATGAGAGCAGAGGTGGGTAGGGGAGGAAGGAAGATGGCAGCTCCGGTCTGGTGGCAGAGGTAGACCCAGCAAAGGAGAATAAGGAGCATCATAGGAGGTAGGAACAGATCCACAGAGCATGGTGGTAGCCTAGCAGCCAAAAGAAAACAGGATATAGAAAGGCTGGAGAAATAATAAGCAGGGAGTAAAATGAGGAGAGGAACCGGCCACAACTATAGTGATGTCACTGGATGCCGTTGCAGTGCAGAGTCGGGGCAGATTGGAGCAGGCTGGACAACAGTCAGTGAGGAAGCTAAGGTTATTACCTATTAAAGACTAAGTGTCATAATCTAAGAATTTAAACATGGGGTCCTAGGAGTGGCTCAGTGTTGGATCACTTGCCTAAAATCAAAGACGCTCTCAAGTCCTCAAAAGAGAAAGGAGAGGAGGAAGAAAAAGAAGAGAGGGAAAAGTATAGCCAATGGCCAATGTAGGGATCAGCAAAGCGTGTGCGCGTGCGTGCGCGTGCGTGCGTGTGTGTGTGTGTGTGTGTGTGCGCGTGCGCGTGTGTGCGCGTGCGTGTGTGTGCGTGTGTGCATGCGCGTGCGTGTGCATGTGCGTGTGCATGTGCATGTGCGTGCGTGTGCATGTGCATGTGCGTGCGTGTGTGCATGTGCGTGTGTGCGTGTGTGTGTGTGTGTGTGTGTGTGTGCATGTGCGTGTGTGTGTGGGGGGGGTGTGCATGTGCGTGTGTGTCCCAAAGAGTTTGAAGTTACTCTCAGGCACATGGGCAACTTATCAGTGGCAACACCACTGAGGGAAATGTCTCTTAACTGCTTACAGGTCCTCAGAGAAGGGCGCAGCCTCATAAGCCCCTCTGGTCTTCATGATGGAAAGATGAAAGGTCCAGTCTTATGCAGGTCTTGTCAGTAACTTTTTCATAAGGAACCAAATAGTGATATCTGAACCTGTGTGGTTTTTAATGTACTTTGTAATTACTCATGTATGGTGAAGCCATTGAGTGAGAGTGAAATGGCTGACCTTGTAAAAACTGTTATGGTTTCTGAGAGGGTGGGTGCGTCAGTCCCTCAGTATAACAACACGCTTGAAGCAGTTACACCGACAAAGGGTTAATTTGGTTCATTCCTCTAGCAGTTTCAAAGGTGGAGGGTGATGTTTTCTCTGGGCCTATGATGAGATAGGATATTAGGTGAAGAACAAAACCATTCATCTCATTCCCACAGGACTCAGAAAAAACAAGAGTCTCACATACCCCTTTGAGTGTATTCTTACACTGATTAAGAGTATCACTTGGGGGCTGGGAAGACGGCTCGGTGGTTTAGAGCACTGGCTGCTCTTCCAGAGAGCCCAGGTTACCTTCACACAGACATCATATAGGCAAAATGCCAATGCACATAAAATAAATAAATAAATCTTAAAAAATAAAAGAGTCCCACTCTGCTGCATCTCCAAAAGGTTCTAGAACCCATTTCCCTACATTGTTACTAGGGAGCCCAAGACTCCAAACATGAATCCTTGATGAATACACTCAAATTCTTTCCAAATTACACAGCCACAATGAAGCAGTCCACAGGGTTTAAAAAGCAATTATATCAGTGATATTGCTGTGTAGCAAATGGCTCTTGAATTTAGTGGCATAAAACAGCCATTGCTCATTTTTTGTCATTATGTAGGTTTGAAGGGCTCAGCCTGTGGGTCTTCAACAGAAGGCAGTGGCAAATGAAGCCCCTGCTGTAGCTGAATTCAGGTCTGGACCCAAGATGGTTGAACCCTTGGTTGAGGCTGGAAACTGTCCAGGGCTGTCTTTCCACACAGTGTCCCACCCTTCAGTAACCTCTCACTATCAGTGACTTTCTCATCACTATGACTGAATACAAGACAAACACAGCTTAAATAAGGAAGAGTTAATTTGGCTAATGGTGTAAGAAGGATACAGTCCATCAACACATGAGCTGCTCACTGTATCCACAGTCAGGAAGCAGAGAGAGATGAATTCCGGTGCTGAGCTCACTTCCATCATTTTCTTTTTAATTCAGTCTGGGACCTCAGCCCAGACTGTGGAATGGAATTGTGCCACCCAACCAGGGAGAGTCCTGTCCCCTGTTAAGAAAAACACTCTCACAAATACACTTAGGTGTTTCCTAGATAATTCTAAATCCCATCAAGTTGACAGTGGAAACCAACTATCATAGTACCTCAAGGTTTTTTCCTGCCATTGGGCCCATGAAGCAAACAATGAGGACACATAAACTTAAAATCATAAGGTGACAGCTACACATTAGCTTTTCCAATTCTTTTGGTCAAACAAGTCAGAAGATTGCACTAGAGCTAAGTGGAGAGAAGATCAAGTGGCCTCTTGATGGGAAAAGTGACAGCCACACACACAGGGATGGGAGAGTCCCGTGAGGGCCACTGCCATATCTATCACTGAAAATAAAAATTCCAGACAATTTGTGTTTAAAGAGATTAGAAAGATTTTCTCAGAAATACAAACACACAGAATGCTCAGGTCTTTTGTGTCCTGCTAGGGGAAATTATTTTAAGTTACGGTCTAATGAAATAGCAAAACATTATGCATGGCAAAGACATGATGTGAATGTTCTGTGAGTGAAAACTGAAACAAGTTTAAACAGAACTAAATCAAATTGTTATAAATAGAGTTGGTATGTGAAGACAGAAAACCAGTTCTTAAAAGATGAGTCATGTTGCCTAAAAATAATGATTCACTAATGGAATTTGTGTCCAAAAGTTTAGTGTCCATAAACAAGGACTAGAGCGACAGAACATGAAGGCTGCCCCTGGGTATGAGCAGAGGGCCTGCCAGCATCTAAATTCCACTTGCACAGGGGCAGACTGTATTTTTATTTCAGTGGTCATGGTTGGCAGATCAAGTGAAGATCACCAAGACTCTATTTCCCATTCCCTCCAGATTATCTGCATTTCCATAAACCCAAAATCCTCAGTTGTTAAGAGCGCTGGCTACTCTTCCAGAGGACCTTCTCAACACACATATAGCAATTCACAACCATCTGTAACCCTGGTTCTAGGGGGTCCCATGCCCTCTTCTGGCCTCTGAGGACAGCAGGTTCACACAAGGTGCAGACATCCATCCATCCACATAAAATGATAAGAACAACAACAATTTTTAAAACACCTATCCACATAAAATAATAAAAAATAATTATGGGACCTGGAGAGATGTCTCAGTGGTTAAGAGCACTGTCTACTCTTCCAGAGGTCCTGAGTTCAATTCCCAGCAACCATATGGTGGCTCATGACCATCTATACTGGGATCTGATGCCCTCTGCTAGCATGCAGGTATACTCATCTACATAAAATAAATAAATAAATTCTTAAAAATAAAATAATAACACAACAATATATGGTCCTTCTGCAAGACTCAGTTAGCATACAGTGATTCAGAGAACTTCAAAATAGGACAGACAGATTTTATCAGGCGGCTACAAATATGAAAGCAGGGGTCATGGTATGAACTCTGAGCAAGGATAACTCAAGGCAAACTTCAAATGGAGCAAAAGACAGATATTATCCTGGTGATCAATACAATCCACAATCCACAGTTCAGGTTCACAAAAATCAAGTATGTCCTGTGTAACAAGAAATAAAAATGCCAAGCAGTTGAAAGTCAAAGAAAAAAAAGTGTCAGGACACACTGACCAAAGTTCTAGGGACCCTCCTGTCTCTGCCTTCCCAGCGCTGGGGCTCACGCTTGGATAGCAAACGCCTTACCACTGAACTATCTCCTCAGTCCCATGTTTTGAGACAGGGTCTCACTATGTGGCCCTGGCTGACCTAGAACTCTCTCTGTGTAGCCTTGACTAGCCTGGAACTTCCTACATAGAGAAGGCTAGTTTGGAACTCACATAGATGCACCTGCCTCTGCCTCCTAAGTGCTGGGATTATAGCTGGCACCATGCCTGGCTCTGACCTGGGTAGTTCTAACTACCTGAAACAGCTGCTTTCCTCGAATAATCTCCACCTGCCTCCTGAGGGTGTACCGGGTAAGTACGAAGAATGAGCAAGGTTATAATCACCCCTTATCAGCACGGATAATTAAACTAATAATTACCGTATTGTTGTTGTTATTTTTCAGCTTAAACAAACTTTTTTTCCAGATTTTTTTGGGTGTTTTTGCTTTTGTTTTGCCTGTGACATTCATCTCTACTTGCCCTGCTCCACAGAAACAGTGTGTGGTGTCTGTCTAGACAGCGCTTCTAGACCTAACACTGCTTGGTCAAGTTGAGGGGTAAACAACTTCATTAGAAATGTCATGTCTGTAGCTGGTTTCGTGCCGACAGCAGTGATCTGAGAGTGTGCACTGAGGGGAACAGCCATTCCTGTCCACAGGGCCCTTGGGTAGGTCAGACCTGCCAAACAGGAAGCAAATGCGTGAGAGGGACCACGATGAGGCATCACAGCCGAGCTGTGACCCAGCCTGGGACCTTCTGTGACTTATCCCTCCCCCTCAGACTTCTGGACATGGTTTCTAACAGAACACGGTGTGCTCAGGTTTGGTACTGGAGCCAAAGTTTTACAGTGGTAGTTGGGACATAGCACTGCAGGAAGTCCTGTGTTCTCTGAAGCTTCAGCAATATGAACCCACAAAGTTTACTATTGACAAGCATGCTAATGAGAAAACGAATATGAACTTACTAATGTGCAGAAACATGAACCACATGCCAAGTGTAAGACTCAAAAAAAAAAGTGTGTAGGGGTGTGGTACGCAGTGGATGCTAAAGCAACTGTTAGCCAGTAGAGACTGAGGCTTGAGGTCACTGTAAAGGAGGCAGAAGATAGCTAAAGGCACTCAAGGAAGTTCCTCTGACTAGGTAAGGTCCCCAACTGGTAGTCATGAAAATACCCCTCTGAGACAGGTGTCACCTGGTCTGTCTGCCAACTGCTCTACACTTTCATTACAGATCAAGTTCTCAACAACAAAGCGTAGCTTTCCAGGGCTATCCCAGATCTGCAGCCCCATTGAATAGCCATCTTGAAATATGCTGAAGAAGTGTATGTTGGTGATAGTCCATTTAAATTCCTTTCATAGATGGATCCTAACACTAAAATATATTTTCCATATTGAGGGGAGACTAGGACAAAACGGATCCCAATTTTCTGAAGAGGCTGACAAGAGTGGTCCATGAGGCAGTGACCAGGGAACTTTGTAAGAGGGTAAGCAAAAGAACAGGAAGAAAAGGGTGGAGGCCAGCACTAACCTGGCTCAGTGTCTATTCAGGAACATCCGCTTAGGCTGAAGGAGGCAGAGAAAGAGGGCCAGGGCCACCACCATTTTGTTCACATCTCCCTTTTGCTCATACATCCAACTTCTTAGGAACTATCAGTGCTCCCTTCAAAACCGGAGGATCGCAAGTGCCTCTCCCCCTTGCTCGGCTGTGAGCCTGCTCTGTGGCACCTGCCCCTCTCTGTGGCCTGTTTCCTTCTCTTCGTCTACGGTAGGGGTTCCAGCTGCATCCGATCGTGTAATCCACTGCCCAAATGCACATGAACGTCCGGCTTCCCCTCAGAGCCTCTGCCCTCCTAAACCCTCTGCTCAGCTCCCTCTCACCCGCCCCCAAGCCCCACTCGCAGAGGACTCTTCCACAGTCCAACCTATTTCATTCTATAACCTGGGCCAGACACTAGGACTCCAGCTTTTTCTTCATGGCTCATCCTGACACCCCAGTAATTTGCCTGTGGTGTGCGCGGCTTCCCCTCTGCTGGCCCACCAGAGCAGGGAAGATGAATTTTTTTTTTCTCCAACAGATCTCAAGCTGAGAACACAGCCAGGCGCATAGCTGCTACTAAATTATTAAACTGAGGATTTGGCACACAGAGAGCAGTACAGTCGGTGGCTTAGCGGCTACTGGTACCAAGTCCTTTTATTATTTTTTATTTTATTTCAGAACCCTGTCTCTGCCGTGGGTGGGAAGTAAACAAACACCAAGATAAGGTCTCTATTTTCCAGTCTGGAGCAAACCATGGGTCTCTCTGTCCACGCTTAAGGTTCTCTTTGTGACAGTGGCCACTTTGGTAACTGCCAGCTCCGCACACAGGACCGTGTCTCCCGCACCGCACCGCCCTTTCCCTTCCTTCCTGCTTGGTCTCCGGAGAGGTTTAGACTTTGGAGGGCAGGGCCAACCCCATCCCACCTCCCTGGGGCTCCTGGGGACCCGCACGCCGACCCCAGGCTTGGTGACCGTGCCCCACACCCCCACCCCCACCTAGTGCCCCAGGCCCTCGAGTCCACGCGGCCCCTTCCCCGAGGTCGGTCTAAGGGGAGGTGCGTGCACTCGTCCGAGGAAGAAAGGATAGAGGCGAAACCTCCCAGAAACAAACTCTGGAAGTGGCGGGGAGCGCAGAGAGGACCGGGTGGAACCGAAGAGAGTCAGGAAGGGTCCAGCCAAGTTTGCTCCGGGTTAGGTAAACTTTTCGATTCCCATTCCATGCGCCCCAGCCTGAGTGTTCCTGGTAACCCGGTTAAAGCCCAAGGGTGGGCGGGACTAGGGGTCGCGCAGGCGCCTTGCTCTTCACCTCCGACCAGCTCACCCAGACCGGGTCCCAGAGAGGCAGGGAGGGGATCCAGGAGGAGGACCTCTTCAGAGGGGAGGGGCGGAGGCAGACACAAAGCTTTCCCCTCCTTCTCCTCCCTCCTCACCCCCCAGTCACGCCCCTCCGCCCCTCGGCCTCTCCTGCCTCCTCCTGGGCGGGGAATCCTAGCCCCACTTGGTCACCGACCCGCCGGTAGCCCCCACCCCCGCCTCCAGGAGCAGCACCAAGGGCGCGAGGTAAGGGGTGGCAGCAGCGGAGACCCCACCTCAAGTGGGGAGAAGCGGGTACCAAGAGCAAAGTGCTGTGCCCTGCTGCCCTGCTGTCGCTTGAGAGTAGAAGGAAAGAGCCAACCAGCTGGCGTCCTCAGCGGTCTAGGGGACCTATGGGGGAGGGAGCAATGGGGAGTCAGGATGCCAGGACTTGAGGCTGGGTGACATTCTGGGTCGGATCCAGGGAAGATCACAGGGTGTCCTCGGCTGATCTTTGCAAGGGTTGGGTGGTGGGCAACCTCCCGGGGTGCGGGCGGGGTGACTGGTGGTGCAGGTGCGTGCCAGTGCGCGTGCACCGGAACTGGGAGGTAGGGACCTTTGTTAAGTTCTACCTGGGGCGACGCCTGCCGAGTGTCCTCTGCTCCTGTGCTGGCGAGCCAGACCCCGAGAGTCACTGCCTTCCGGCGCACAGCACACGCTGTGCTCCGCCGCTTTCTCCCAACAGTGGAGCAGACGGGGCAAAGAGTCCCCGGCAGGAGGGCGCGCGGACTGTTGCAGTGATTGAGGGCGGCGCAGCCCGCAGAGCTGGAGTTCTGGGTTCCAGCTGGAAGGGACAAGGCCGTTTTCCCACTTGAAGGCCCGGGGGATTCCCTCTGGGCTGGCACTCCACTCTCAGCCAGGGCTCCCTGGAGGGTAGTGTGTCCACCCTCCTGGGACGGCAGCTCTCCCATGGCCGGGGGATTGCAGGGTTCAGCTGGAAAAGCTATGACGGGTTGCCAAGAAATACAAGGCAAGGTCAGCCTTCGGGCCTTGAGAGGCGCCTCTCTTCTCAGAGCCTCAAGTCCCTGGGGCTTTCCTAGTTCCGCAGCAGAGGCTACAAGCAGTCTCTGCACACAGTGCAGCCTCACTTTCTTGCAGAGCTTGGATACATTGTGGTTTCTTAGGAACATAGTCGGTCTACCAAACAGGACATTATAAATATTAAAGCAAAAGTAAACACTTGGCAACACTCAGAAATTAAGATAAATAGTAACTTCAGCCCAATAGCTTTTAAAGAAGAAACTTGCTTTAAAAGATCCCGTGATGCGCAGAATGTCAACATTTTAAATAAATACAGTGAAGGTTGTCTTGTTGGGGCATTATGGTTCAGAGGAAGCAGTGCCCCTATTCGTCCCTGCTCTGTGGTTTATGAGGTTTGACAATGGCCCGCATCTGATTGGGCAACTTGGGCTTTCTGCATAGTCATGTTTATTGACTGCAGAGCTTTTATTAACCTTTCCCCTAGTTCAGGCTGGGGAGGATGTTTTGATAAGGACACAGAGGGGCTCATTTTCCTCCTGGTCTCTGTACTTTCATACTCTTCATGCTTTCACCTCCTTATGGGAAATCAGGCTTTGAAGGATCTGGGACAGCAAGGAGCCTTTGTATTTAGGACTTGGGAAGAAGGGTGTTGACAGGACCTTTTGGGTTGGGGTTTGTTCTAGGTCACTGAGGTTGGGGCATCTGATAGAGAAAAATTTCCAGCTACCAGGAATCTCCTAATAGGCTCTATAGTTACTTTAGATAATAGGTTCTCAGAGTAATGAGTTTCCTCTAGGGTACCTGAGAGAGGACACCTATGTTGGTTTGAATGGGAATGGACCCCACGGGCTCATGTGTTTGAATGGTTGGTCTCCAGTTGGTGGAACTATTTAGGAAGGATTAGGAGGAGGTGTGGCCCTATTGGAGGAGGGATGTCACTGCGGAGCAGGGGTGGGCTTTGAGGTTTCAGAGGTCATGACATTCCCAGTGTGCCTCTCAGCTTCCTGTTCGTGCTCAGTTAGTGAGCGCTCAGCTGCTGGTCCAGCACCATGCCTGCCTGCTGCTGCCACGCTCCCAGAATTGTAGTAATGAACTCCTATACCTCTGGAATTTTAAGCCCCAAATAAACCCCTCCTTCTATCATTTGCCTTTGGCCATGGTGTTTTACCACGGCAATAGAAAGGCAACCAAGATACCACCCTCTTCTGGGGGACCTTCCCCAATCCCTCTCCAAAGTCAAATTCCATGCCTACTGTGAAGAGTTGTTTTGCTCTCTAGAAGTAACCTCCTTACCTCGGACCTCCTCCTCTCCCTGGAGACACATACATACTTTCCTTTCTCAGGGTGAGTTGCTTTGGACGGTCCCCATCACTGAGCCCATTCTTCGCATATGTCCCATGACATGATGTGTTGATGTACTGTCCAGCCCCTCTTGGTCTGTCCAAGATATCTAATGATCCTTCAGGGGTCTTAATTGTTTTGGTAAGGAAGGCTCCCTGCCTTCCTCCTCCTTTGTCTGGTGAGGCACCCACCACCACCACTAGAAGTGAGAGAGAGAGAGAGAGAGAGATCATACCCCATGAATATGCCATGAACTCTACTTGTCCATTGCCAGTGAACTTCCCAAAGCCTTGTACCTTGCTACAGAAGGCATGTGGGTTGAATGAATGAATGAACAGAGTATCCCTTTGTAAAAGCATTTTGAGGAGTACACAGCGGGACATATATCTTAGGATGGTAATGGCTCTGAAAAAAAAGCAGATAATGTTTTCATAGTTCTTTGTTTCTATGGATAGTAACTCAGTTGTTTCTCACACAATCCAAATCACATTTTGTGGAAGAGGATATGGAGGCCCACAGGGATCAAAACACTGGCGGGGGCCAGCCCCAGGCCCAGCTGTACCCCAGAGGATTTGCCCAAACTGCAATCATTTGGCCCAGAGCAGGATATTCACTAGAGTGACAATGGTACGGTAACCTCTTAGGGGAATCTAACAGGGATTCTAGGATGATACCATGATGTGGCATGTTTGCCAGCTCCATGTGGTAACAGGATCTTTCTTTTTGTACAACTTCTAGAAAAGGTGTTCCCAGGAGTTACCTGGGGAGATGCTCCTCCCTTAACTCAAAACCTTCTGCCAGCCTTGTCAGCTTTCGAGGAGAGCAGATTTCCTCCGGTGTTCACAGTGGTGGAAAGAATGTACATGTCGGATATCAGGAGCGCATAGTAGGCCACCGTGGTGGCTGTTGTTGTACCTGCTGTGTTGATTGATGTGAGGCAGTTCCCCAGAGTTCCATTGGATCTGAGGCTCTGGAGCTTCCTTGAGAGACTGCCTTCTAGCCTGACCTAGACTTCCCAGCTCTCAGTGTTCTCAAATGCAACTGTGCCATATTAACTACTTTCCTATTGCTTAGGTTCCAGGGGTTTAGAGTGCATGATGCTGGGTGAAGGCCGGAAGCTGGGTGCTCATATCTTTAACCTTAAGCTTGAAACAGAGAGTGAACTCAATTCTGGCAGAAGTCTTTAAACTCTCAAAGCTGACCTGTGTCACACATTCCTCCAATAATGCCACACTTCCTAGGCCTCCCTAAGTATCTGGGAGCAAGCATTTAAATTCCTGAGACTATAAGGGACATACTCCCCAAGCCACCACATATGCATAGGGGCTGGACACCCCAAGATTCTTATATTGTGAGCATATTTTTTGAGGTGCTAGGGACGAACCAGGACCACACACACACACAAAGCAAGTGCATATCACTGAGCCCTGTTCAGCCAGGAGGCACTGTTTCTTTGAGGTTTATCCAATCTTCAAGGCACCCACTCCCTGAGTTTTCTGTTCATGTGAGTCTTGCTCATATGGATTTTCTAGGATGTCAGTGTTTATTTTGACTCATGTAAAAGAAGTGGCAGCCATTCTGTGGGGGAGGTCAGGCCTGGAACAAAGGGTTTCCAACAGCTATCCCTCACCTGGGAGGTGCAGCCCTCAGTTCCTGTCACCCCACTGTTTGAGAACTATGGAGCGACACCATGGGAAAGATGGATACGGTGGCATTTGCACATCTCCAGTACTGACCACCGTCGATTTTCTTCAAAGTGTGTTAAGAGTGTCATTCGTATTCAGTGGGCTGGCATCACCAACGTCCAGAGCAAGGAGCTTCCCTGGCAGAGGGGGTGGGGTATCAAGATGAGGTCAAGTTATGGCCTATGCGTGTGTGTTAGAGTGGGATACATGTACACACAGGCATGTATGCAGGCATGCATTTGTATGTTCTTGGATGTGTGACCAGGGAGCATGTTACGGAGGAAACACTGAATGTGATTTTTACCCCAGCACTAGGAGATGAATCCGGGCTCTTGAATTTGGCCAGTGTTGTACCACTGGGCTTCAGTGACAGCCTGTTGTTATTTTTATTTTGAAGTTGGGGTTCACTAAGTTTCCTAGGCTCACCTTGCTGGGCTTATCAACCTATGATCCAGGATGTGAGGCTCCTGGTATGATTTTTAAACTGTTGCGTTCTCTTTCATCCTTTTAAAAATTGTGTGTTTGCACGCATGTGTTTGTGTATATGCGTGTGTGTGCTTGTGTGTATGTGTATTTGTGTGTATGTGTGTGTATTTTGTGCATATTGTGTGTATTTGGGTGTTTGTTTGTGCCTGTGTGTGTGTGTGTGTGTGTGTGTGTGTGTAGGCCACTTCCTTTGAGACGGAGTCTTTCATTGCCCTGAAGTTCACCACTTACACTAGATCAGCTGGCCAGGGGGCCCTAGGGATCCTCCTGTCTGTCTTCCCAGAGTTGGGATTATAAGCACCAGCCACTGCTTGGCATGTATTATATGTATACTGCAGATCAAACTCAGGTCCTTGTGTTTGCAAAGTGTTGCCTTGCTAACTGGGCAAACTCAAACCCTAAGCCGCGGAGTTAAAGAACCTGTGTATCACCCAGCTGTTACAGAAGCGTTCAGTGAGCCGGAGCCACGGAGCCACGGGGGGCATAGTGAATTGTGGGTCTTAGCCAGCATGCACCTCCAGGACAGATAAGAAGCTCATACCTAAGGTGTGTGTGGAAAGGGACAGGAAGAGCCTGCGCTGATGACAAGCCAGGTCATCCTGAGCATTCAGCCTCTTGTCACTAGCATCTGTAGTGATTGGTTGGGACCCATGCTTTCTGTGGTAAGACGTCTTTAATATCACACAGGAGAGGAGTGGAGAGTCTGGGGAAAGACCACATAAGCTAATGAAGGCAGCGGCGAAAGGACTCCGTTCTGTAATGAATGGTGGATTTAACAACACTTTTTTATTTCACAGTGGAGGTGTTTTTCCACTTCCTAGCGCTTTGGTAAAATTTTACGAGTAACTATTTTCTTGAAGAGGCCAAGAGAGTAAAGTTGGGCTGTGTTTTAAAATGAGGCTGTGGACATTCTAGACTGTGTTAAGCTAACCTGCTTGTCATCATGATCTGTGGTTTCAAAAATCTCTGAATCCCATCCAGGCTGATGGACTCTGGCTGGTAATCCCTGGTTCAGTTTTGTGTTATAAACAATCATAAAGATTTGTTGTGAGCCGGGTGCAGTGGTGCACTCCTATAAATCCCAGCACTTGGGAGGCAGAGGCAGGAAGGTTGCTGTGAGTTCAAGACAAGCCTAGCCTACAAAGCAAATCCAGGACAGCCAAGGCTACACAGAGAAAACCCGGTTTCAAAAAAGCAAAAACAAAACCAAAATGTTGTGATTTGTTTGAACCATCTGTAAGAGTGATGTAAATGATTGTGATGCTCTTTTAGTATACAAATGAGAAACAAACTCAAGAATTATTCTGATTTCTGATAATGGTCTGGCCGAGTGACAGTGCATTGTGTTAGAGTGCAATCTTCCAGTTGCCTGTAATCTCAAAATTTGATTAATGACGTCTTCATTCTTAAATTCCTGGAGTTGTTAAGGTTAAAGTCTGGGCTCTGGAAGCTTAGGCGTCACTGCCCACCCTCAGCAAGCCAATTAAAGAGACAAATAGTAGGGAAAATTAGAAAGAGGATTTATTTGATGTGGTCACTTTGGGAAGAGAAATAAAGAGGTCCAGGGGCTCCTGTCCTTACTCACATGCTCAAGCTTCAGTGGGCCGGAGAGCAGGGTGCGTAACTAAGCCGCCTGGGTGAAGGTCTGCTGCAGCCCTGACGACAGCCATTGTGGTAGCTGCAGCCTCTCATGCGGGGAGACGTGGGAAGTAGTCAGCTGAGTAAGATCTCTTCCTGAGAGACAAATTCCTCCTCTGTCTGGCACTAAATTCATCCTTTTCTCTTCCCCAGTATGAGAATCCCGGGGCCAATTCCAAATCTCAGTAGTCAGTGTGAGAGGACCTGTTTTCAGCAACAGGGTTGCTGGAAAGCAGCAGGGTCGGGGCGAGGAGTGGAGAATAGAAGGTTCCTTGCTAGATCGATGTTGCTGAAGGTCAACACTCC
>CM053766.1:145776551-145802207 GCA_028658305.1 Pachyuromys duprasi | reverse complement strand
GTGGCTCTCCCTTCTAGTGGCAAGTGAAGGAATAAAAAATCTCTATAAAATAGTACATATTTTAGAAAAGGGACAGAAGGAAGTGAAACCAGTTGCTTAACTATCAAATTGCTGTTGAGTACCAACAAGGCTTGGTCAGCTGTGTTGAGTGGTAGTGTGTTCTGAGTTTCCACAGCTATTGCTCTGTAACAGGCCCTTGGGGTGATGCTATAACAGAAGGTAATATTCAAAGACCTCCCTGCCTGCTGACTATAGACAGGATTTCAGTGAAGTGGGAGCAGACTTCATTAACAGATGTTTCTCAGAGTGATGCTAGAGCATGAGGGTGTAATGGAGATAAAATCTGGAGAATAATTCATCAGAGCTAGGTTTCTCGTGGCCTTTCCTATCAACAAAGGTGCTGTGTTGGCAAATCTGGGAAGGGACATACGTGTTAGGTTTGATGGCCATAGAAGAACCCAAGGTCAGATGCCTTACATTGAAGCTTTGGGCTACAGTGCATAGTTAGCAATGTCCATGGAGAGCCGGGGGAGACGATGCTGCCTAAGTTGGGGCTAGCAGTGCGGGAGCGAATGCGGAGTCTTATGTTTCTCAGTCTGGCGTCCAAAAACCTCAGACACACTGCAGTTGAGAGGCTCACTGCCGGTTCTTTCCCTTTAACTGCCTACCTTCCCTGCAAACAGAGCCTACAGCCTACTTTTTATTTCTTTCTTCTCTTTCTTGAATCTTCTAAATCATGATTTGTTATTTTCTTTATGAGTGTTTTGCCGTATGTATGCAAGTGCTCTCAAAGTTTGGAAGAGGGCATAGGATCCGTTGGAACTGGAGTTACAGAAGGTTGCAAGCTGACCTGTGGGTTCCAGGAATTAAACCTGGACCTTCGACAAGAGCAGCCAGTGTTCCTAACCAGCGAGTAATCTCTGCTCCGTCTATAGCCCCAGACAAAACCTGCTTTGAAGTTGTTGTTTGGAACATAAGCATCTGGTTGTCTGTACCAGGGAAGGTTTCTGAGCCTGGCGGAGATAAGCCTACCTTCTAGTTTGTCAGTGAAATATTACTTGATTTTTGCAAAAGACTATAGGTAGTGTACAAGATCACAAATGCCTGATACCTGTTCCCTGCTGTGAAAACAGAGGTCTGGAGCCTAGGCAATTTACTGTGTTAAGCAGAGGTGGAATGGGGCCTGAACATGAGTCTATCCATTGGCAGAACCTAAATACCTAAGTGCCAAGCCATGGTGTTTCTAGAAGTAGTGCAAGGATTATCTCTATCTTTAGTCCTCAGTTAGTCATTTATTTACATGTGAGGCTCTGCATTTAGGCACCTCAAGGGCTGTTCCCTCCACCCACCCACCAACAAAAAAGGCTGCCTGACCTTCCAACTCTACCCCAGGTGAAACTTTAGGGAAATACCTAAAAATACCAGGAAATTCGGTTCTATGGTTTTTCTCTGCAGTAGAAATACTAATAGCTTTGCAATGTTTATAACTTACAGATGCATTTGTAGACAGCTCAGCCTGAGTCTTTTTCCCTAAGGTCTACCGTCCATGTCTGCACTACAGGAGTTTTCTCTTGTGTAGGATTTCATGCCGCACAATTCTAGTCACCTACAATCTAAGAATGCTATGTGAAAATTTCCAGAAACCGTTCATAAGTTTTTACTTGCACATACTTCTGAAATGTCACGTATCCGGTTCTGTCCTGCTGTGGGCACGATTCACTCTTTTGTCTAATGTATTCCTGCTGTGTTCAGTACCTGGCAGTTAGTACCCGAACAGCCTTCTTGGTCATTACACTAACTGTAGCTTTCTCAGTGTCTCATCATGGTGTACTGTATTATCATTAGTCATGGTTGGTAAGCGCTCACTGTGCCTGCTGTATAAATGAACTTTTATTATATAAAGAGAGGTAAGGATTATCCTAGCTGTTCCTAGTTCTTATATGGGCCCTTGAACTAGGTCTAGGAAACCAGTTACTTCAAGACCTGATTTACAAGAGAAGAGCATGTGGCCTTTCTTAATTGTAAATGTTTACAGGGCCCTTCAGGAGAGAGTGAAGTCCAAAGTAATGACTAAACAAAGAGCAGTTACTGTGTGAAGGTGAGAGGAGGGGTGGGTATCTAACTGGGTTAGACTAGTAGTTCTAGGGCCACTAGAAATAGGGAGAGGGTGTAGAAAATCAGGGCTAGGTCAGGATTCATTTATTCAGGTTCATTCCGTCCACCCCAACCACAAGGTGGCTGCTGATCAAGGTTGCTTTCCTGCATTGGCATGAGGAAAGACATGCCTCCCCAAAGACCCTTTATGATTTGCCATACATAGGAAAGGACAGGGCAGATGGTCCTTTCTTAAGTCATAGTTTATCGATGATCTTAGCTTCAAATGATCAAAGTACCAATTTGACCTATTCTGAGGCGACACTAACCCCTTCCCATGTGTAGGAAAGGTACAGACCATAAGGATTTGGTGCTTCCTGTGGTTTCCGGAATTCGCTGGGGGTCTGGGGACCACCCCCGTGAGGAATGCCTGTGATAGTGAAGGGAGGGGGTATCCTGGCCTTTGTATCCGTTCTTCCATTCTCAGTGGAGGGTGGATTGTTAAAGGGCCTGCGCTCAGCGGGAGGGCATGGAGGAGGGGGTCCTGGAGAGCCCATTCCAGCCCCAGGAATCCCTTTTATCCTTCCTCCCAACAGGCCTCTGCTTCCTGCCACTTGCCCTGCTTGCATCTGAAGAACAAGAGAGCCTGGAGTCTGATCAGGGAGACAGAGGTGGGGCGGTGGTAGAGTCTGGCCTCAAGTCTCTCCTTTAGAAGAAGATGGAGGCGTCTGTATCCGCCAGGCATTTTCTACCCATCGCAGTACGGAGATTAAAAACTCCATACTCCAGTTACTGTTAATCTCATCACGGGATTTAACAGGCCTTTCGAATGGATTGGTTAAGTGTGACCTCACTTAGCTTCAGGTTCTATGAAATCGTATTTAAAGCTACACGTTCAAGCAGAGTAGGCACTGTTATTTTATTCTTAAACTTTGTATTAGTTTCTGGTTGAGAACAGAGCTACTTTATAATAAACAGAAGACTTCTTGTTCACATGAAACCTTTAATTTTCTGGAATGTTCATTCTATATAAATTTAAAATCCAAAGGTTACTATGTATAAACAAACAGACTGCTCAAGTTCTTTCTTGTTGACATACCCAACTTCATTTTGGATTGTTTATAATCGAATTTTACACTGTTAGGACCAAATGTAACTTAACTGAATTTTGAGAAGCCCAGAACATATGACCAGTTACTCACAGTCTTACTGGCTTGTAATTTCTCTCCAAACATATGGAAAATCCTAGAAAGGCAAATTCTGTTCCAGAGGCTGCATTCACAAAGGGGGCAAAGAGCACACCTTTGTTTGGGTGCTACCTGAATATGTCTTATTTGCTTGTATTACTGGATGGGACTTTTGAGGGCACCCTGCCAGAGTCAGCATATGCTAATTGGGGAAATCGATGTCTCCCTTTGGGACTCTTAGCCTTGTCAATAAAAGAATTTAGGAATTGACTCAAAAGGAAATTTGAAAGCAATTCTATTAAAAGTATAAAAGAAGGCTCTCAAAGCAGGGTCTCAGCAGCTGCCTTGAAGGAGCTAGAGAAGAGAAGAGGCCATTTGAATTAGGCAAGGGGTCAGCCTCATGGTCAGGAGAGGAACGTTAGAGAAAGAGTGAAGCCCACAGTGTTAGGAAATCATTCTTAGAAAAGAGATAGAAAAAAGAAGGATGCTTTTCTTTTTCAGGTTGAGCAGGCTCATGGTGCTTCATGGCCATGGTTATTCACAATGCTGCACAAGGGGGTAGGAATCCTGGAAGGCCTCATCATCTCATTCAAGGGCCAGTTGCTCCTATCTCTTTAGAACGGGTTGAGGTGAACAGGCCTTCCTGAGGGGTGGTCATGTGGCCAGGTGATTACTAGCCTGTCCCTAATTTCTGTCTTAGGTAGCTTGCAATGCTACATCTCCACCCAGGCCAGAGAAGTAGATTTTCCTAATGGGCTTCTGTAGCACTTGGACAGGAAAGCTGAAGTCTTCAGGTGAAGAATACACACTTGCTGGGAGGTGATGACCCACACCTTTAATCCCATCGCTTGGGAAGCAGAAGCAGGCAGATCTCTGTGAGTTCGAGGCCAGCCTGGTCTACAAAGTTAAGTCCAGGACAGACAAGGCTGCACAGAGCAACCCTATCTTGGGAAAGAGAGAGAGAGACAGACAGACAGACAGACACACTTTACCAAGCTTGGTGGCACACACCTTTGGTCCAACATGCAGGAGACAGAGGCAGTCATAGCTCTGTGAGTTTGGGGCCAGCCTGGTCTACATAGGCAAGGCTGAATAGTGGGACCTGGTCTTTAAAAAATAATAATAAAAAAGATAACAACTATAGAACTGCAGAGTATAAGGAAGGCCTTGGGCATTTATTTATTATTTATCATTTATTTTTATTTCAAAATAGGGTTTCTCTGTGTAGCCCTGGCTGTTCTGGACTCCCCTTGAAGACCAGGCTGGTCTTGAACTCAGATATCTGCCTGCCCCTCCCTTCTCCCCTACTGAGTGCTGGTATTACAAGCGTGTGCCACTGTGCCTGGCTTGCCTTGGGAATTTATATACTTTGTTATTGTACCTGATTCCCTGTTAGGTGATTTAAGAGTCAGGTTGGTGCACACAAGACTCTGAATTAAAACCATGTGAGCAGTCACGTTTACTAACAATCTGAGGGGGGGAAAAGCCTCCCCAAATCATAGAATCACATCACCCGATTTTACAGAAAGGGAAATTAAACCAAGTGACCTTAGGTTTGGTGTATGCTTGCACCATAGAAGGAACTTAGTCCACTTAATTTACTGGGGGTGTCCCCACACTATTTAGGCATGTAAGTACCTTGTCCCCTACTTTCCAGATGGCAAATTTCCAGTGAACAAAAGCTCCAAGAGCTTGGGTGAACACCACCTAAATGGCAAGCATAGGAAATGGAAGCAGAAGTAGGATGGCAGCAAAGGCTCTCCAAAGCCTAGTGTGGGCTCCTGTGACATTTCCTAGTGTGGGGATCCTGGGACATTTTTTTAAAGCATGCACTTGTGATTTATTGGACCTCCATCTTTATGCATAGAAAGCACATAACACACACATACATGTATATACATACACATATATGTTAAAGGTTTATCAAAATGAAATGTTAATTTATAATTTTTATTATTTTCTGCAGAAATGGAGGGGTAATTTAACTTATTTCAAAGTGTACCTACAGAGAAGTGTGCTGCAACTAAAAACAGTGTTTTCTAAAAATAACATTACACCCACATCCATGGTTTTCTTCAACTTGTTTATTATTAACTCTTTGGTTTTGGTTAGCATGCAAAATAATGGACTTTGTTATAACATTTTTGTAAATATGTCATGGAACTTTGCTTACAGTTGCCACAATTATTAGCCCTGGTGTTAAATCTAGACTTTCCATAAAGAGAAGATGTGTGATAACTTGTCTTTAGTTCCCCCATTAACCTTTCTATCTTGTCTCCCATTTAGGCTCCTCCGCCAATATAATACTCTATCTGCTTCTCTGTTATATTTGTTTTTGTTTATTCTATGATTTGTTTCTAAGGTACCTGCCTCTCCTATTTGGATATCTCAGGCTTTCCTCATGCATGTTCTGTTCCTCAGGTGATGCCCAGGTGGGGAAGGGTTTCCGGCCTTTTCTGCCATCTGGCTTCCTTAGTATGTTCATCTTACTGTGTCAGCCTGCAGTTCCTACTCTCCGTCCACACTGGAGTTTCGAGGGCACATCTGAAGGGAGTCCAGATTCTCATGACCCTAAACAAGGAGGTGAGCAGAGGCTGGAGGCTGAGCGGAGCCCTCCTGATAGGGTCACACAAAGGATGGGACTTTCGTGTTCCAGGGTGCAGGCTTCGGGCTCGTTTTCATGCCGCGAGCTTTACTTAAAGGATAGACTGTCCTACATTGTTTTAGATAGATCATCAGGTATCACGTGTCTCATTAGGGTCTTAAGCCCCCACTCAAGAGTGTATAGCTTATTATGGCAAACCATAGGTCACCATCAGGCACTCTGGGCTTTCCTGTCTTTCTCTGGGCTACCTGGTTCCTACAACATGCTGACTTCAAAGCACTTACACAAGGCTCCCCTGGTCCTCATTCTCCCGCCTCAGAATTTCCAGGGTGATTTCCACCAAGGCAGCACAGTTTACCTTCCCACTAGCAAAGCATAAAGGTTTGGCTTTGCCCACATGCTCAGCAGCATTTGTTGGTATTTGTTTTCTTGATGATAGCTTTGGGTCTGAGATAAAATGGAATCTCAGGATAAATTTAATTACATTTCCCTGGTGGCTAAGGATACTGACCATTTGTAGTTTTTCTTTTGAAAACTGTTCCAACAGATTTTTTTTCCATTTATTGTTTGGATGGTGTTTTTGAGTTTTAATGTTTGGAGTTTCGTTTGTTTATATTTTGAGGCAGGGTCTCTCTACATAACCCTGGCTGTCCTGGAACTCACTACATAGACCAGGCTGGCTTCAAACTCATAGAGATCCACCTGCTTCTGCTTTTCTAGTGCTAGGATTAAAGGCGTGCACCAGCATACTGGCTATAAAGTTCTTTATATATTCTAGATATTGATCCTTGTCTGATGTGTAGTTGACAAATAAGCTCCTCTGGATGATCTGGTCACTCTACTGATTATTGCCTTTGCTGTACTAAAGGGCTTTTTGTTTTGTTTTCTCTCTGAGACAAAGTCTTTCTATATGGTCTTGGGTATCCTGGAATTCACTATGGAGACCAGATGGCCTTGATCCTCCTGTCTCTGCCTCCCAAGGGCTGGGATTAAAAGTGTTCATCACAACAGCCAGCTATTATTGCATTTGCTGTGCAAAAGGCTTTTAATTTCAAGCAATCGCACTGGTCAAGTCTTATTATTAAGCTATTAGAGTGCTCAGAAAACCTTAGAGTGTTACATTGTGTTTTCCACTAGCAATTTCAGCATTTCAGATCTTACATTAAGCGCTTTGAGCCATTTTGAATTGATTTCTGTGCCGGATTTCTATTCAGGGCTCTTGTGTATCCATATCAACTTTAGGATTGTTCTGTCTAGTGCTGTGATGAGTGTCACTTGGGATTTTGAAGGGGATGTGTTGGATGTGTGCATTGCTTTTGGTGATAGCCATCTTCATAATATTAATTCTGCTGACTCATGAGTGCACAGGGTCTTCCTTTTTCTAGTCTTTTCCTAATTTTTTTTCTACACTATTGTATAGTTTTCATCATGGAAGTATTTTACCTCCTTGGTTGAGTTTATACATGGTCATTTTATTTTTGTATTTTGTAAATGGCATTTGTCTCTAATTTTGTTCTCAGTAAGTTGATTGTTGGTATGTAGAAAAACTGCTGATTAAAAAATTTTGTATGGTGTGCATGCAGGTGTCCACTTCTGTTCAGGAAATTGAAGCCCCAGTTCTCATGCTTGGCATGATGAACCCTTTAACCACCGGGCCAGCTCCCTAGGCCAACACTTCTGGCTTTCGTGTGTTGATTCTGTATCCTGATGTTTTGCTGAGAGAATTTCTCAAGTTTAAGTTTTCTGGTTGAACAGGAAGGGTCGTTTAGGCACAGGATCATGTGGTCTGCAAACAGGGATAGTTTAGTTCTTCCTTTCCTCTCCCCACAGGATTTATGTCTCTCTGTTGTCTTCTTGTTCATTGTTAAAACCTGAAACACAATGTTGAGTAAGAGAGGGCAGAGTGGACACAGTTGTCTCATTCTGATAATGGAGAAAAGGCTTTTCCCACTTAGTGTGATGCTGGCTGCAGGGTTATGAAGTAGGTTATTTCAATTCCTAGTTTTGTTTTGTTTTTTCAGGGACTTTAGAGTTCTCAGTCCCAATGGTAGGAAACTATATGTCCAATATGTAATAATATGTCACTAGAAGATGGGATACTTGTTGACCTCAGGGCCTTGGCTGTCAGGACTTTGCAGTTATCAGGTGATGGGCATTAAACTCCGAAGACAAGGCTGCCACCTGCTGCACCCTTTACTCCCTGAGGTGACCTTCTCTGGCTTTAGATCCTCAGGGTGTCGTTAACCAGCCTCCTTCCCCTCCATGATTGCTTACCATGCTCTCTGCCATGCTGTCACCTGAGGATGTGACACATGGTCTCCAGGTTTCCTGGCTTCTTACTGTTCCTTGCTGTTAGGCCCCAAGTATAGATCGGTTTAAACAATGAGTTCCCTTTCAAGCTGGCAGCGTCCGCATGAACTGCAGAGCAGAGCTTCTACCTGGCCTAGTACCATCGTTCTGTCACACTAGAACACAGCAAATGACGGTAGAGTTGTCGCACCTACCATATTGAACAGGGTTCCAATAATGTGATTCTTTCAAACCAAATCCCTCATCCTTCAATTCATCCAATATGGATTCCTGAGGAGACACTGCACTCAAGGTTTTGTCATAGACTGCAGAGTCCCTCTGCTTACCTCCTCCGGAGGACACAGAGATTCTGCTCCAGGGCTTTCTCGGGGTCTTTCCTGGGCCTCCAAGTCTTGTCCTTGCCCTGTTTGGATGTGTTTTCAGTTTGGTGTCTGTCTTCCCATCTCTGTGCTTAGGGGTTCTAGTTCAAGTAAGGTTCTGAGAGGCAAGGGTCCAAATGGAGAGCTGTCTTCATCCAAGTTCCCTCTAGAAGCAAACCTGAACAAGGATAGCTGGATGTAGTTTACTTCGGGAGAGTCTCCAGGAACCCTTAGGGAATGCGGCTGTGGGAGATAGTAAGGAGGCAGGCACATGGAGTGTATTGTGCATCCCAGGAACCACGTTCTGCTCATTTGAGAGTGGGAGGGCGTGGAGCTGATCTTCTTGGCCATCTCCCCTCAGCCGCAGGGTGAAGGTTATCGGGGATTTTGGTGCTCAGCACTGCAGACCCGCCAAATGAGCTAGGGCTCTATATCCTCAGGCGAACAATGCAGAGACTGGCTCTGTGACACAGCTGCATCTACATCGTTTTCTCCAGGACTTCGTGAGGCTCCAGGTTAACACAGTGACATGCTGGCCTATGTCTGAGCCGTACGGCCCTAGACAGCTGTGCTCCATGTCAGCATCTGTCTCCTCATCCAAAAACAGCTTGAAAACAAACCAGATGTGGTGCTCCTGGTGGTCCTTTTCCAGAAATAAGATGCCATCAAGGACATGCCATGTTTGGGGCAGGAAGATTCTCTGTCTTGGCAATGGCTAATGAAATGAAAGAATTTTGGCTTTCACTATGTTTTAGAGCTCAGAAAGGAATTTAAGCAATTGTGTACATACAAATGTGTTACTATAAAATGTTACTTATTTAGAAATATGTGTATGCATATAATATATATATATATATATATATATTGTACTTGCACGGTTGAATATACTGGCTGGATTGCTTGGTTCCAACAATCAGAATAACTTTAGGTAGAAAATATTTGATATTAGAGACATGACTCAGTGGTTATGAGCACTGGCTGCTCTCATAGAGGCCCAGGGTTTGATTCCCAGCACCCACATGGCAGCTCACAACCATTTATAACTCCAGTGCTGTGGGATCTGACACCCGATTCTGGCTTTTGCAGGGTTTTCACAGACATAAGTGCAGACAAAAGATCCAGACATGTAGAATAATAAAACATATTTAAAAAAAATATTTGAGAAAAAGGCGGTCAGTGCTGAATATGCATGGACTTCTGATTATCCCATAAACAGCACAGTATAGCAACATGTCATGTCGTGTTATATTTTGTTAGTTATAAGTCATTGAGATAATGTGAGTTACACAGGAGGTGTGCACAGATTATACGCAGGACACCATTTATGTAAAAGTCTTGAAAATGTGGGTTTGGGTAGCGCATAGGGTCCTGGAACCTGCGCTCCTAAGGATACTGAACTAACAAATACTGTATGGTGTACAACAAATAGGTTTGGGAAAATGATGTTCTTAAATGCAGTGAGTGGCATTTTTATTATTTTATCATATAAAACTCTGAGTCAAAGTAGAAGTATGAACTTTGCCTCACTCCAGATCTCTTCTCAAAACTTACAGAAAACTCACCCTAATCTATAAAGAGAGCAAATATAGTAATCACTTATATAGCCCCTCAGGGTTGTAAGAACCAGAATTCTACAAAGTTCAGCTTCTCTGTAAGAGTCCAGATAGGAGCCCAGATAAGACCAGGCAGGATCTGGAGCCTGTGGGAGCACCGAGTGGAAGAAACGTGGAGGACAGGAGAGTGCGGAGGCTGAGGGGAGGCCACATCGAACATTAAAGACAAGTGCCATCCTGAGGAAGTGGACTCTGGAGGGTGCTGAGGACAGTTGCCTCTGGAGACTTCGTGATGTTGAGAAGGTCAACAAAAGATATAAAAACTAAGGATCCTGCAGAGAGCAAAGCGCAGTCACAACAGATGACCACCCTGAGAGCCCACCCCACCAATAAAGTAATGAAGTGATTTCAACACTAGAGGGCGTATTTGAATCAGGAAACATAGCCAGCGGGCCAAGGGGTGCCCTTGACTGTACCCCGCCAGTAAAGGAAACAGTGCAAACCCAGAAAGCAGAAAAACAAACAGAAACATGCAAGCAGAGCTACAGCCTGAAGGAAAGAGAGCTTGAGAGTCAGGGCATCTCTCGCTCTAAGTGTTCTCATACAATATCATTTTTTTTAAGGTTGGAGAGATGACTCAGTGGTTAAGTGCTCTTCCAGAGGAGCCAGGTTCGGTTCTCAGAACTGGAGGAACATTTCACAGCCATCTGTAATTCCAGTTCCAGGACACCAAGGCTCATTTCTATCCTCTGCAGGTACCAGTTGTGCAAGTGGTACACAGACATACATGCAGGCGGAACACTCATACACATAAAATAATGATAATAATAATAATAATTTTTAAACAAAAAGAAAAATGAGAGAGGGGACAGTGTCCTCGCCTGTGACACGTAGCAGTCATTGTTCCTGTGTGGCAGAGCTTACAGCACCCCTTCAGCCTGTGTTCTCCTGGACACAGCCCCATCACGATGGAAAGCCTCATCTAAGTCCCCTCAAGCCTGTGTGGCTTTGTGTCTTACTTGTACCCAGCAGAATGGGACAGAAATTTTGGCACGTTTCTCTTCTGAGGATAAATTGGAAAGGAAAAAATCTTGCGATGTCCATTTTGCTTTCTGGTTCATTCTTCCTGGATCTGTGAGCTGCGTCCTCGAAGCTCTGAGATTGTTCTGAGGCTGCTATGCTATGAAGACGCCTCAGCTAACCAGAGAGACCAATGACAACGCCCTGAACTACATGGAACCTACCGCTTGCTAGCCTCCCGGCCACACCTCCTCCCACCCCCTCTGCCCCCAACCTCATGTCCCAGCTCCGGCCACCATCTGGCTACAGCCTCATCTGATTCTCCCAGCCAGAGCTGCTCTGCCAAATTCCTCTGGAATTCCAGACCCTTCGAAACCATGGCAATGAGAAAATGAGCATTGTTTTAAACCACCGAGCCTTGTGGTCTTATTACACAACAATGGATAATTAGGATGAATACATCTTTAAGGAATAACAATGAGTTCCAGAGAAAAACAGCAGCTTGCTTAACAACTTTTACGTTAGTTTTTGTTTTGGATACTTTTTGAAGAAGCTGACAGTCCGGAACATGAGTTTTTCTGAGAAGACTTACAGCCCTCTTAGACATGGCTTATAAACTAACCTTTCCCCTGAAGAAGAATTGAGATATTTTTAGATGATTTCCATTTCCTTTTGTCTTTCTGTTTTGTAGCTGGGAAGCTTGAACTCTCCATTGCTTTTGGCCAAAGCTGTGGGGCAGATTGTTAGAACTATTTATTTTGTCCGTGGATGGGACAAAGCTGGAACGATGCAGGCATTCACAGTACATTGTACTGAGGTATGAAGTGGATCTTTTTTCCATGGATGTGAGATTTATTCCTGAACATGAGATGGTGGGACACAGGAGAATATGGTGGGAGCCTTGGGATGCAGGACCCACCACTTGTCCAGGGCAGCACAACTGAGAGCATCTTTATCTTAATAGCTATTGGGAGATAAAGATAAAGGCCACTTCTCAGCTGCATCATCTTCAACTCCATCTGCATTGAGCTAACCGAAGCCCCACTTCCTTGAGGTGTGGATCATCTGATGGCCAGGGAAATTGCCCTTGGTCCTAGGCAGGGTGGTAATGGTATCTTCTTTATATACAGTTTGGACGTGATGACCTGGTGCATGTGAACTCTGGCCCTGTGCCTTGGGGCTTCCCAAAGGCATGCATACCTGTCTGAGCCTAGACTGGGACAGCATTGAGATTAGAGGCAGGAATAGCGACCAGGAAAGTATCTCCAAGGTCCCTTAGGGAAAGAGGCTGCTGTTTGCAGCCACTGCACACCAGGTCTCCTTGGGGTGTTTTGTTTTTTAAGTTAGTGTTACAACTGAAAGTGAAACAAAAGAGAAAATTGTAAGGACCTCTTTAAATCTCATACAGGCAAAACACCAATGCATATAAAAAATAAAAAGGAATTATCAAAAAAAAAAAAAAGTGCTTACTGTTGCCAGGCACTGTGGTGCGCACCTATAATCCCAGCACTCAAGGTGTGAGTTCAAGGCCAGCCAGGTCTACAAATCGAGTCCAGGACAGCCAAGGCTATACAGAGAAACCCTGTCTTGAAAAACCCAAAAATAAAATAAAAAATTGAATGGCCATGTCCTGGGAACACAGATTTAATTAAGTTAGCCCAAATGTCATGCTCCAACATGGGAAGAGTTTCATGAAAATTTTATAGTAATAGAACAAAAGAAATTGTAAATCAAGATGCATTCAAATATGTTGGTGGAGGGCTGGAGAGATGGCTCAGAGGTTAAGATTACTTATTGCTCTTACAGAAGACCTAGATTTGATTTTTAGCACTCACATGGCAGCTTACAACCACCTCAACTCCAATTTCGGAGGATATGACACCCTTTTCTGGCCTCTTTGGGCACTGCCTTCTTATGGTACACAAACATACAACATGCAGACCAAACACCCATCATATAAAATAAAAACACAAATATTTTTTTAAATGTTGGTAGAACTAGATATGATGGCAGACACCTTTAATCCCACCACCCAGGAGACAGAGGCAGGTGGATCTCTGAGTTTCAGGCCAGCCTGGTCTACACAGTGAGCTCCAGGACAACCAGGGATACACAGTGATACCGTGTCTTTAAAAACTGGTAGGAATACATGGGTCACAGCAACAGAAAAAAGGGAGAATCTCTTTAAAGACCTCAGATGTTATCTGATGACATTTGTAGCCTTCAGGTCTATACAAGCTAGGGATCTGTTCTTACATTTCAAAAAGATTTTACCTGATTGTCACAAGGACTCAAGATTCTTCCGAAGGGGTTACCAGTACAGCTGTGTTTCTTTATTCTGTTATATTGTATCCATTTCAGACAATACATAGATAGGGATACAGTCTTCTAAAATTACCAGTAATGTTCTTTTTCAGAATTATCCTGAACTGCTATCTCTGTTCCTGCTGTAACACTGAAAAAGAAATGTGCATTTCCTTCTTTCCTTCCTTGTTTACTTTCTTCTAGAGATATGGCCAGAGAAGTGGCCAGAGATGTTGACAAGGTCAATTTGACAGTCTGAGCTGGAAGGGAAAACAGCCAAGCAAGGTCTTTGGAGGAGAAGCGAATTGCTTGTGTGTGCATGCATGATGCGGCTTTATTTTGATGTCCTACCTGTGGGCACCTAGCTCAATCCCAAGTTTAACAGCAAAAGAAAGGTATGGAAAGGGCCAGAAATATGGCTCAGTGGGTAACATCTCTTGCTACAAAGCTATGCGCCTACCTGGTGGAAGGAGAGTTGTCCTCAGACCTCCACATCTTTGTCTACTTTTGTGTGTGCACACAACTGACCAACAACAAACATTAAAAAAACAATAACAAAACAAACAAACAAACACTTAGCCAGGCATGGTGGTGCATGCCTTTGATCCCAGGCTTGTAGATTCTGAGTTCAAGGCCAGCCTGGTCTACAAAGTGAGTTTAGGACAGCCAACCAGTGCTGCACAGAGAAAACTTGTTTCAAAAAACAAAACTAAACAAAAAACTAAAAATTGAAAGTATGGAGAGATCTAAGCACGGTGGCACATGTATATGCGTCCCGAGTGTGATGTTATTTTGGGCTGCATGGGAAGTTCAGGTGAGCCAGGGCTATGTTGTGAGAACGTGTCTCAAAAAACAAAATAAAGAAAAGATAGGGAGAGCATTCAAGCAAGTATAGTATTTTAGCATATTTTAGATTAATCACATATTGGCAGAAGCCTTAGAGTGTGGCTCCCTGAGATTTAATCACCAGTAGATGCCATCGTGGCCAACAGAGGAGTCAGGGGGTAAGAGAGATTTTACAGGGGTCATGACGCATCGTGAGTGATGCCCACCGGGCCTGCCATGCAGCCTGTGATGTGAGCGCACAGGCAGAGAAGGCTCACAGGAGAAAGTCTGGTGGATGTGATTAGGAAAGGAGAGCAGATGGGGACAGTGGCAGGAGCCCTGGAGGAGACAAAGGTGGGGCCAGAGGTGACTCGTTTTACAAAGGACACCTGGGCTTTGCTGCCAGCCAGCTTTCAGAGTTGCCCTTCCGTGCAGCAAAGACCCAAAACTACCTAGGCTGCAGGTTGGATTGACGGACAAAAGGGCTCAATATATTGAGTTCCTGTTCAGCTCTTTGAAAACAGATCTTAAAGGACAAGTCGGATGGTAACAGGAGGTGGCAGCAGTGGGCAAGGTGTTGTGGGCTGGATAGCACCCCTTTCTGTGTGTGCCGTACAAGTAGAACATATGTGTTCAGAATACACCATTGTGTGGGTGTGTGCATGGTGTATATATATCAGGAAGTAACGTGTGGTGTGTGTGTGTGTGTGTGTGTATGCATGTATGTGCTTGTGGTAGGAATGTAGCAAATACCCCAGCCCAGGCAAAGGGGACTAAGGTCTAGAAAAGCTGTGAGGATAATTACAGAGTAGTAGTGATGCTGTCCAGTAGAAATGCAGTGTGAAGGACATATGCATATACATACTTTTTGCATATATAATACTTTTTGTTAAAGCACATGTTAAAAAGTTGAATACAGTTAATTTTGATAAGGTATTTAATACAGAATTTCAAGGCATTTCAGCTTGACAAATATGAGCATATACTATTGAGGTAGTTAATGGTTTGTTTTGTTTTTTAACTAAGACTTCAAAATATGTATAACTGCTACTGTATATTTCTATTTGGACGTGTGAAAGTTCAAGTGACCAAAAGCCACCTAGGACTCCTGGCTGCCATAGAGCTCAGCCCAGGTGCCGAGGGCTTTAGCTCTGGCAGTGGTCACTTAGCTTTTCTCTCAGTATTACTTTCCTCTTTAACCTTTGGCCCAGAGGTAAATGGCACTGCAGTATGGATGGTAAGTGGCCCAGGGGCCCAGGGTGATGTTTGGAGGTAGTAGAATCTGTAGGAATTGGGACCTACTGAGAAGTTCTTAGGTCCTGGGGCGGGGGGGGTCCTTGAAGAGGTTAGGAATGCTGGTCCCCTCCTCTTTATTTCCTCCACAGTGAGCTCTTGGTTTTGCTCTGCCAGGTCCTTGCACCATAACAAGCTGCTTCACCACAAGCCTAAAAGCCACAGGCTACCTGATCATGGGCTGAAGCCTCCAGAACTGAGCCAAATTGGCTGAGTTTCTACAGCTGCTTATCTTGGATGTTTGTTATAGTAACAGAAAACTAAAGGTACTGGCTGCTCTTCCAGAGGACCTGGGTTTGATTCCCAGCACCTACGTGGTGGCTCCCAGCCACCTGTAACTTCAGTTCTAAAGGATCTAAGGAACCCTGTTCTGGCTTCTAAAGTCACTGTATACGGTGCACAGACATACGTGCAGGCAAAATTCCCATTTACATAACATAAAAATAAAGGTTAAATTAAAATAAAAAACAAAAGAACACTAAGGCAGTTGGTAAGACCCTTTTTCTAATACAATTAATTTATGGAAAAACCCAACAAACAAAACCAGAAAATGAAAAGATTGGGGGGAGGGGTGGTCATGAAACATCCTTTAACCCTTGCTGATGCTCAGAAATCTTGTGGCAGAAAACAAAACAACAACAAAAATCTGTTTTTTATTTTGTGTTGTTCCACACTTCTTAGTTAATATATGGAACAATGCTGTAACCCTTTTTAAAACTGGGAGTCTACATTTTGTAGAAAAAGCTGTGGGAAAGAGTAAATAAGCTAGATTTGCATCCCAAATGGTGGTTGCTATGGAATTTCTAGGAATTGCATACATGGAATTATGAATGAATAGATTTCTTGTTTTGTTTTGTTAGAAACAAGGTTTCTTTGTATAACAGAGCTCTGGCTGTCCTGAACTCTCTTTGTAGAGTCTTGAACTCACAGAGATCCTCCTGCCTCTGCCTCCGGAGTGCTGGCATTAAAGGCGTGCGCCACCATGCCTGTCAAGTGAATAGATTCTTAAACTGAAGGTGTGATCCACACTTGAAGATGCCACAGTCAGTGTTTGGTACCAACAGAAACTTGGTTACACACACACACACAGAATGAACCAGCCACGTGCAGTGGTTCACACCTTTAGTCCCTGCACTCAGGAGGCAGAGGCAGGTTGCAGTCTCTGTGAGTTTGAGGCTAGTCTGGTCTACAGAGTGAGTTCCAGGAAAGCAAGAGCTATACTGTGAAACCTTGTCTTGAAAAAACAAACAACAAAAAACCAAACAAACAAACAAAAAATGAGCCTACCTAACTTTACTTTTTGTAGAAATGTGTCAGGGAAAACAGTTATTTAATCCATTCTCTGATGTTGTCACAGAATATCCTAGCTAGATAAGTTACAGGAAATGGAGGTGTATTGAGGTCATGTTTCTAGGGGCTGAGAAGTCCAGGAGTCTGATGCTAGGTCAGCATCTGGTTGGTGTTTAGAGGGCCGGGGGCTGGGGAAAGGCTTTTTACTTCATTGTAACCAGATGGATGGCATCCGTGATAAGTCAGAGCAATTGTAACCAAGAAAGCTTGCTTGTGTAAGAAAGCCAGTCTGCCTGATAGCCCACTAAGCCATGTCTACCTCAGACATAAGCACAACCCAAAGGCCCCACTTGAAACACTTTTGCTTTAGGAGCTAAGTGTCCAGTACATCAGCCGTTAAGGAGCGCATTCGAACCACGCCAGTAATAGACCTAAGACACAGTGGATGGCATCCACAGTCCTCGTGTATGAGACATGATGAAAGAGCTGTTAGAAACCTTCCCTGGAGCAGCTTTTCCAAACCTCTGAAACATTCAGCCGGTTTAGCCATGCTCAGTGATAGTGAACACGACACCACAACCTTTTGGATGACTTTGTCAGAGTGCGTGGGGAAATTAGCGACAACCGCAGTTTCCAGAGTAATGTCAGCTGCATAGAGAAATGAAACCTTTGTTGGTATCTCGGCCTCTTCAACTTACTTTTGCCTTGAGGATGTTGTCTTGACATCCTGAGAATTGAAACCAAGGCCTCCCATGTGCTGGGGAAGTGCTGTCCCCGGCTACATTCCCAGCTCTTCTGTTACTTCCTGTTTGACATGGTATCACTAGCTTGCCCAGGCTGGTTTTTACGTTGGTTTTGTAGTCCTGGCTAGTCTTGAACTCAAGATCTTCTTGCTTTAGCATCCTAAGTAAGTGGAGTATTTTTTTTTTTAATGAGAATCATAACTCAGAATTCCCCACAGCACATGGCAGCTCATAGATACTTAATGAACATTTATTTATTGATCAAGTTGTTGTGATTAGGAAAATCCTTTCTAATCCCACAAATTCGGCTTTCCACCATATGGAAATTAAATTAGAAGTTAAAATAATTTAAAATCCTGAAGGTCAATAGTCATTAGACAATTTCAAGTGTGTTGAGAAACCCGAGTAAGTTGGGAAGAAGTTTTTGTTCCTTTTGGGAACACAGCTTTGTTCAAATTCTCTAACAAATTACCACAGCTTGCCTTTCCTGAGGGAGCAAATGCAGGGACACTGTCCCAAGTTACTCCAGCTGCTTACCCCTGCCTCGACAGAGCTATGGGCAGCCTGTTTCTCATCTCAGTGTACGGATCTGTTTTTCTTCTACAGAGGCCTATATGAAGTGACCGGTGCTTAGCATGTCTGTATAAAATTTTCTATCGTGTCATATGTCTTCCATGAAAGTTCAGTTTGGTGCTTCTGCATTAGATGCTTTAGTTCTGGCTACCTAAATCATTATATTTCTCAATGTTAGATACTTTTGGAAGCTGTCTAGAAACATTTTACCTGATGGATAATTTTCCTCACTCCCTGCCTTGGTCCTGCAGAGACTATTTGAGACACTTCTGGATGGCTATACAGTAATATTCATGTGAATCGGGTCATGTCAAGTAGTGTTTACTTCTCTGTTGTGCCCATGTGGTAAAAATGTTGGGAGCCTGCAAGTAGAGTGTGTTGGAAGGGCTCCATGCTAGACTGCAGCAAACTGTTAGACATGCCAGTGACAGCCAGCCTCCTCCTCTGAGCGCCATGTGCACCTTTTATCATGTGCCTAGAATGCTGTTTTGTTAAATCCAAACAGCAAGTGTGTGCCAGAATTCTAAAACTCAGTCAAACAGTCCTGAAATGAAGCCCTGCCTCAGCTCCATACTGTTGTTCTCAGACAGGGATGACGTAAGGCAAGGGCCCTGGGCACACACCGTGAGACAGTGTCAGTAAGCAGCGCAAGCTCCAGGCAAGAAACTACAGCAGAGCCGTCTAAGGATTTTTCATATGGAGAAGCTTCTGGAAATGGAGGTGTGAAATACAGTTAGTGGAAAACACTTCACAAGCCCAGGCAGGATGGGAAGTACATCAGTGCAGCCTTGGTTGTTTGGTATATAATAAAGATGTTCAAATGGGCAGCCACAGCGAGAGCCTATTTTCAGATTCCCATACCAACCTTTTGGAGTATGTGAAGTAAGTTGGTTTGTTTGCTGTTCTGTTTGGTTGTTTCTCTTGGTTCTTCAAGACAGGGTTTCTCTGTGTAGCTTTAGCTAACCTGGAACTTGCTCTGTAGACCAGGCTGGCCTTAAACTCATGGAGATCCGCCTGCCTCTGCTTCCCAAGTGCTGGGTTAGAGGTGTGTGCCACCACCACCCGGCTGTTTTTTGTTTGTTTGCTTGCTTGGTTTCGGTTTTTCAAGACAAGGTGTCTCTGTGTAGTCTTGGCTGTAGTCTTGGCTGTCCTGGACTCTCTTTGAAGAGTGGGCTGGCCTCAAACTCAAAGAGATCACCTGCCTCTACCTCCCCAAGTGCTGGCATTACAGGTATGCACTACAACGGGTACCTTTGTTTGCTGTTTTTAGATTTTAAAATATATCTTTTTAAGTGTGTGCGTGTGTGTTCGTGCCTGTAGTGTCTGAGACCAGAAGAGGGTGTTGAATGTGCTGGAACTGGAGTTACAGGCAGTTGTGACCTGCTGGGTAAGCGTGCTGGGATCTGAACTCAGGTCCACTGCAAGTGCTCTTTCCCAGTCTCTCTCTCTAGCCCTTGAAGTAAGTTTTTATTTCAAGGGTAATCTTTAACAATTTATTAAGGT
This sequence comes from Pachyuromys duprasi, assembly GCA_028658305.1. Lineage (NCBI taxonomy): Eukaryota > Metazoa > Chordata > Mammalia > Rodentia > Muridae > Pachyuromys > Pachyuromys duprasi. Next base: position 145,782,548 of record CM053766.1, on the reverse strand, counting down.
GTGTTCTGGAGACTCAGGAGGCGGCCCAGCATAGTGGTGTACGCTTGTGCCCCAGTGCTGGGAGGAGGAGACAGCTAGGGCCCCAGGGCTCACTGACCGACCACCCAGTCTGTCTGAACCAGGGAAAAGATCTGCTTTTTAAAAATAAGGTGTAGCGATTGGTCGAGGAGGATACCCAAGGTCAGTCTCAGGCCTCCACAAGCGCATGCAGAGGTAAGCACGCCTGCACACACATGCATATCACACGCATGATTGTATTCTGGGTTGCAGCACCATTATTAAGTGCGGGTCGTGACTGCCCCTCCTCCAGTCACAGTGACCGGCCGGTGGGTGAAGATGCGCATCCAGCATGGCTTTAAATAAAAGTGAGGGGGGAGCGAGGAAGCGGAGTGTAACTGGTGGTATTTCATGAAGTGTTTCTGTCTTGTGCGTGTGGGTGTCACTATAGCTCAAGAGGGAAAATAGCTGCAGAGTGCTGTGAGCGAAAGTCAAGTGAGTTTGGGGTCTCAGCCTCCACTGTGTGCAGGAAGCCCCGAAAGGAGGCCTGCAACCATGTCCCCGTGTCTGTGCTGTGCTGATGGACTTTGGATGTGGCCTGGCTGCATTATACCCAGACTTAAAAGTTGAAGGAGATGAGGGAGGGATGGGGGATTGGGAGGGAATGAGGGAGGGGGCTACAGCTGGGATACAAAGTACCTAACCTGTGATTAATATAAAAATAAATAAATTAAAAAAAAACAAAATCAAAAGGAAAAAAAGTTGAATCTTCTTAAGTGACTGGTGAAGACTATGGAGGATATTCCAGGCCAGATGTGAAGGATGAATGTGTGTGATACTTACATGGAGTGAACAGGAGATCTAGAGCCTGTTGGAGAAGCGGGACAGAGAAATAGTGTGGAAATGTGAAAGAAAAGGAAAGAGACAACCTTAGTAAGTCATCCTAAGAATGTGCTGTGCAGGGAATGGGCATGCACTGAGCATTTATTTATTTAGAAAAGTAAGGTTTGGATGTGTGTTATTTAATTTTGGAATATACACAGCAATTGAGAAAGAATCTAATTTAAACTTTCCACCCGTGCCAGGATACAGGTATTAATAATCTTCGTGTTTTGCTTTCCTTCATGAATGTGGTGGTCGTATTTGTGTACTAAGACACTTTTGAAATGGTAGGGTATTGACAGGAACAGTTGTCAATGAAGTATGTGGCCACATGGGTTTCTACTCCGGAAGCCCACAGTGGAAGGTCAAAGCCCCCTTTGGAGCTGATGTGCTGCAAAGAGTAAGGAAGAAACCTTGTCACATAATTGATAGTGACAGCACGAGGGCTGTCGATACAGCCCTTGTTTTAGGAAGGCTATTTGGAGTCTTTAAGTTCTGAGCAGCAGCTGGGAATTTGGAGGGCATTGTTGGTTCAGAAGACCCCATCCCCGTTTTCTGGTCCAGAGGTAGGCCTGGGGTCAGCATGGGCAAGAAAGCTATGCCTGTGCTTCTGTCTATCAGTGTACTTCTACAACATGCAGGGAACCAGTCACCTATGTGGTTGCTCATGGTGCTTTTAACTGAATACGGATCCTAAACAGTGAATTCTGGGTGTTGCAGATGGAGACCTGAACTTCCACCAACAAAGATCAAACGTCTGAGCCTTCAGAACTCTGCAGCAGACAGGCCTAAACTGAAGGTGGCCAGCCCTGACCTGAGAGGAGAGAGAGATGCTGGCCTGACAAGGTATGTAAAAATGAGGATGAAACCAAGTGCACCGCAGCCCAGGGATTTAGTCCATTTCCAGCCCCAGCAGCTAGGAGCAGTAACAAGCCAGGCAGCCTGGAGAGGACGTGTCACATCCTCAGGTGGGGTATATTCTGTGCCAGCTTTGGAAGGTTGCTGTGGAAAGTGTTTGCAGCGGGATTCCTTTCACGATGTAGCAGGAACAGAGCCTCCCAAGAGTCAGGACATTTTAGGAACTCCAAGAATGTAAAGTAGAACCATGTACATCATAGGGAGCATTGACCACACGTCAGGCACAGCCTTAGTAGGTGTAACTGGCTTAGTCTTCACAAGAGCCAAATGGGCAAGCATTGCTGTTGGCGCTGATGGTACCTTCCAGAACATAAGAGCACAGAGTTAGTCCAGGGCCTTTACCAACAAAAACTGTCACTTTTCCTTTTCCCTGCCCCAATTTTTCTTTTCTTTTTGTTCTTTCGTTCTTTCTTTCCTTCCTTCTTCCCTTCCTTCCTTCCTTCTGTTTGTCTCTCCTTTTTTTTCTTTTTTTGGAAGAGTATCAGTTCTTATCACTGAAACACAGTCCAACAAATGGTTACAATGGCATTATTGCTCTCCCAGAATCTTGCTATTCCTCCATCAATTGCAAGATCTACTTTCCTTCTACTTGAATCTTTGCAGGACTTAGTGAATGAATTGACACACATCTCAGCAACTTTAAAGCAAAAGGGATGTGGCTTTTGCCTGGCTTACTAATTGTCTTGGGGCCTGTGGTCTTGAGAGATAGCCACTATGTTGTAGGGAAAACAGGTCCTGATTCCAGCTGACAGCCCATCAACCTGTGAGTGAAACTCTACAAGGCTGGCCCAACCCTCACATGGCCTCCACGGAGCCTAGTCAGATGGAGACAAGCTCTTCTTGATGAACCATTCTTGCTAAGCCCTGCCCTTGTGGCAGATGGTGAGCAAAGTAAACACGACCATTTCATTTCAACTCACAGCGACACCATTTAAGGTATTTATCATGATGTTTATTTACAATGAAGAAAACCAAAAGCACATGAAATTAAGTGATGCACCCAAGGCCACTTGCTGACTAGTGAGTTGCTTGTGTTGACCTATAGTTTCCTATTTTCCCAATTGTGACTCTTTACTGTGAATCCAAGTTAGATGTCCCCTGCTCTGGTTTAAGCATAGAGTCCTTCATGTACTAGACCTTCTTGTGTCTGCTCATGTTAGTGCCATATACCTTTTGTCTATTGTGCAGAAGAATTGTCACATGACATGTTGATCTATGTTTTTATCCCATGTTTGGCCTCATGAAAGTCAAGGATGGGTTTGTCTCAGACATCTCATCTCTGTTCCTCTAACATAGGTCTTAACCTAGTACAGAAGGGCAGAGTGCGTGTGAAATCCACCAAAGGGAATTACTGTGGATTCTCATTGAAGAGATGACAGTGGGGTATGGCAGTGAAGACGTCTATCTGCCTGTACCAAAGTCTTCTCATGGTGTTGAAAGCTTGTCTGTCTTCTGAGGCTGTTAAAAGTAAACTGAGGCCAGACATTGTAGTGAGTGTCTGTAGTCCCAGCATTTAGAAGAAAGTAGATCATGAAGTCAAGGCTAACTCTGTGGATGTAGCTCAGTGGCAGAGAGCTTGCCTAGCATGTGCAAGACTCTGGACTCAATCCCTAATAACAGTCTCCAAACAAAACAAACAAAAAAGTGAACAGCCACAAAAAATATTTTTAATTTTACATTTAGTGTGTGTGTAGTCAGAACATCTATGGGATTCAGTTTTCTTTTTCCACTATGTGGGTTACAGGGACTCAGGTTCTCAAGCTTGGTGGCAAGTGCTTTTGCCTGTTTAGCCATCTTGCTGGCCACCACAATAACATCCAGAACATCAGTGAATCACACAGTTCCGCAGAAGTGCTGGGGCTCTGCTGATGGTGGCAAGGAAGAGGCCCTGGGCACACGGTGTATTCTTAGTCACAGAAGCAAAGCAAAGAAAATACTTAGTTATGATTCTAGAGTGGCTGTACTTGGTTTCTCCCATTGGAAATACAAGAAACAGACAGACGATCTAGCAGTCAAACAAAGCTTAGGTTCCATCTGATGACCAACTGGTTTGCAATATGTCAGTCCCCACCTCCGCCATAATCAACTTTAACAAAGGGAAACTTCGTTTCTTGCTTACATGGTCTTTCCTGTCAGAAAAAACGTCTTTGATTTGGACTTGTACAAATAAATATCTTCAATAAAATATAGCCGTAAAGTAAACAAAAACAGGAACTTACACAGGGCACCCTGTGACAGACATTGTTAGTGCAGAAGAGCAGCTGTCTGCCACCGGAAAGACAATGGGGTGTGCTGCAGCTAATGTGTTAGCTACTTTTCCTGTTACTATGACGAAATGCCCGATGAAGTGACTTAAGAAAGGACCGGTTTATATGGGCTATGGCTGAAGATACAGTTCACCATGGCAACAGGGGTGTGAAGGCAGCCAGTCACACTGTGTGACCAGTCGGAAAACACTGCTGGCAACCTGCCACCTTTTTATTCAACAGCCCATGCTGCGGGACCACCCATGTTCAGTGTCTTCCCTCCTCAATTAAACTTCTTTGAAAATATCCTCAGATGCAGGAGGTGTCTCTCCTAGGCAATTCTAAATCCTTTTAAGTAGAAGTCAAGATGAAGGTCTGCTGCTAGTCATCACAACACATGGGGCCTGACCTCCAGTGTAACAGGATGAGGTGTTAGTGAGACCTTTAAGAGCTGTTAGATTGTTTGGACTGAGAGTTCATGAATGGGTTGGTGCTTTCCTCGCAGGACTGAGTTCTCGTTCCTGTGGGACTGGATCGGCAAGCACAAGGGCGGACAAGCACAGGCCTGGTGTGCCTGCTGTGTCACACATGTGCTTCTCTTCCACAGGCACAAGTTTGCCTCTGTTCCACAGGTCCTCAGCAGAAACCAATACTGTATTCTCCTCAGTCATAGGCGTTCTGTTGCAGCATCAAAGCAGTGCTGGGAGTTGTGCAAATAATAAACATCTTGGCTTTGCTCATAGGAATTATGGTACTGTGTTTCACCGTGTGTGCGAGTGTGTGTATGCTCGTCACTACAACTATTTGGGAACCGTAGGAAAGAAAGAAAGAAAAAAACCCTTACCTTTATGTTGTCCAGAATAAATAGTACTTATCTCTGTACTTAGAATCCATAGGAACCCAGAAGTAATGGAGGCGGCAGCAAATATAGGTGTTATTTACATTACGAAACATGGAAAGATTTGTCAAAAATGTGAGGTAACTTAAACTTTTTAATTGCATTTTGCATTAGCTAGTCTATCAATAGTTAACTTGGCTGCTTAACAAGCTGCTGCAAATCCTGGAGAGATGGCTCAGCGCTTAAGAGCACTGGCTGCTCTTCCAGAGGACCCAAGTTCAATTCCCAGCACCCACATGGCAGCTAGCAATCATCTGTAACTCCACTCCCAGGGATCTGGCCTCACTGGGCACTGTACACACGTGGTACATGGACATACATGCCAGCAAAATACAAACAAAACTTAAAAAAAACCTTTACTCCCAAACTTAGGAAGGGTCGAATGTCCCTTCTGGAAGTGCTTAGTATCAGTAGCTTAGGATCAGAGATGTTTTAGACTTTAGAATTTGGTTTTGGTTTTGCTTTTTTTTTTTTTTTTGTCTTCAGATTTTCAAATATTTGTATTGGTTTTACTGTTTGGCCATCCCTAACGTGAAAGTTTAAACATTCCAAAAAGGTTTGAATTTTCATAGTCGGGATGTTTAGTTTGTAACGTAGCCACTGATTTAACTCCTGATTCTGTGGGAGTGATGATTTGAGCCAGGCCCACCTGGTGTCCCCGAGTAGTTTGCTGCCCTTTTCCACTGTGGTCCTCTGCCAGTTATCTAAGGGAAGATGGCATCTGAGGGATGTAACTCTGTTCCAAATGTCTCTGTCCTCTAGTCTGAGCTTGTTGATGTGGAAGTATGGCTTTAAGAAACGGAGAGGGCCTAGAACCCCTGCTCAGACGTAGCCCATAGGCAGCTCAGTCTCCATGGGAGTTCCCATATAAGGGGAGCAGGGGCTGCCTCTGACATGAACTCAGTTGCCTGCTCTTTGATCACTTCCCCCTGGCCAGGTGACCTTGCTGGGCCATAGAGGAAAGGGATCCAGATAGTCCTAATGAGACTCAATAGGCTAGGGTCAAATAGTAGGGGAGGAAGACTCCCCTTTCTGTGAAGTACGAGTGAGGATGGG
>CM053766.1:145726884-145776451 GCA_028658305.1 Pachyuromys duprasi | reverse complement strand
GACTTTCCCAAATCCTACTGTACAAAGCAGATTCAAGAGGTAAGAAAGAGAGATCTAGCCCTTGACTGGAGGAGGAGCCCCTAAGCCCCCTTGCAAAGAGAGGTGACATGGGAGGGGGCACAGGTTGTGAAGGAGAAGCTGGTCCTTGAAATCTGCAGAACCACAGCAAAAGTGGACATTTTACTGCGGGAATAACAACATTACAAAGAGGTGCTGGAAGGGAAGCGGCTCATGACACAGGACGAAACTCTAATGGGATTGAGAAGAGGAGGTGCTGATCTGGTCCCAGAACAGAAAAGCCGAGCACATTCCCTCTTAGCCACTGCACTGTCTGCACAGGTGGGCTTAGGATGCAGACATCATTGCACAGTTGGTGACAGGTCCAGGCCCCCCCCTTCCCCCTGTTGTTTTTATATTGGTGGGGGAGGGAGTAGTGGCTATCACTCAGCAATAAACCCCACCCTACCCCCTTAATTCGATATGCATGGAACGCTGTCAGTTCTACGTGCTTTTGACATTGCAGCTTCAAGATCTGTGGTTTTGTGTGCTGGAGGAGTAAAGAGTTGCGCCAATGGTCTGTCTCCTGTCTCCTTTTATAACTGAAGTTAAGGAATGCTGCAGTTTCAGTGCTTTGCCTCTTAACACCCCCAACTCTATCTGTTCTCACATTAGAAGCCTTATAAAAGTAGGGGTGTAGTCTGCCTTCCATGTCTTTGGGTCTGTATCTATGGTTTCAACCAGTAGTGGTTATAAAGTGGAAAAGACAAGAAAAACCTCAGACTAACCGACTGGATTATAAAACAAGATCTAACTATCTGTTATGTCCAAGAAACTCATATGCAAACACATTCCTAAACTGGGAGTCACAGGTTGGAGACCGACCATGCATGTGGGAAGTGTAGATAATAGTGTAGTGATTTTGTATCTGATGAAGACTTCAAACCAAAACCAGTCAGAAGAGATAGAGCAGCTACTTACTAATAAAGGAAACAATTCATCAAGAAGATTTATCTATCGTAAATATTTATACACTGAGTCATGGGCCTCCCTGTTTCACAAAGCAGATGCTACAAGGCATAAGAGACCATGATACAATTAGTGAGAGACTTTAATACCTAACTGTCATATCTATGTGGGGCTTCTACAGCCAAAAATCATCCAAGAAACTCCGGAGTTAAATTATACCACAGACCAACTGGATTTAACAGGTAAACATTCTCTAGCAGATAGACAGTACACATTCTCAGAGGAAAAGGAAGAGTTCCTAGAACTGAATGAAATGAGAGTACAGCCTACCAACCTCTGGGGTGCAGACAACACAGTCCTGAGAGGAAGGGTTACAGCTGTAAGTGCTCATATGAAAACATGAGATCTTGATAAGTAACTTATTATCTACTTCAAGGTTCTCAATAAACAGAAACTAAAACCCAAATGCATTAGATGGAAAAGAAATGATAAAAATTAAAGCAGAAAGAAATAAGTGAGATAGAAACTGAAAGAACAATGGAGAGAATTGCTCAAAGAATTGGTTATTTGGAAAGATGAGTAAAATTTATAAACCCATAGCTAAACTAACCAAAAGAAAAGGAAGATACAGACTATTCAATTAGAAATGAAAAAGGAATTTCTATAACAGATTATAATGAAATCCAGAGGATCATTAGGGAATACTTTTTAAAAAAACTTATATTCTCAAAAGCCAAAGAAAACTTACAAGAAATGCATACATTTCTAAATGCATTTTACCTACAAAATTAAAGCCAAGAGATATAAACAATTTAAATAGAGCCATAATAAGCAATGAGATAGAAGTAGCAATTAAAAGACTCCCCACAGAGAAAAGCATACCATTCATTGCTGAGTAGGTTGAGGTGTGTGGTCCACCAAACTTCCTTAGCAGTCTAGCAGCAACCCTTCTCAAACTGTCCCACAAAATTGAAAGAGATTGACACCACTCAATTGAAAGAGATTGAATCTCACTCTATGAAGCTAGTATTACTGTGATACAAAAGTCAGATAAAAGCGTAACACAAGACAATTACAGACCAATGGTGAACATAGGAGAGAATTACAACTTCTGATAAACAGAGAAGTGAAAATGTTCAATGAAATATTAATAAGTCAAGTTAAAGAGCACATCAAGAAAGTCATACATCATGACCAAATTGATTTCACCCCAAGGATGAACGATCATTTCAATATATGTAAGTTAATAAATTTATATAAATGTATAAAAATACTTAAAAATTTCTATACAGAAATTACATAATCATTTAGATAGGTTCAGAAAAGATGCTTGAGAAAGTTCAACATGCTATATGATAAAAATTCTGAAGAAATTTGGAATAGATGAAGCAGATTATCTGAATAAATGCAACATATAACAAAGCTACATTATACTAATTGGAGAAAACCTAAGAACATTTCTTATTCAGGATAGGACTGGATTCTTAGCTAGAGCAATTAGACAAGAGAAAGATATAAAAGGGATAAACTAGGAATGAGATCAACTACCCCTCTTTTACAGGTGGCATGATTATATATATAATGGATCCTAAGGACTATCAGAAAATTTCCAGACATGATAAACACTTCCAATCATGTTGCACATTACAAAGCAATGTATAAAAGTCAGTAACATTTATACCAATAATGAGTTTGTTGAGGAAGAAATTAGGAAAAACAGACTTTCACAATGGCTTCAGAATATAAGTAACAGGAGCAAACCTAACAAAGGAGGTGAAGGACATCTACAATGAACCCTTAGAAAAAGACATCGCAGAAGACACTAGATGATAGAAAACCTTCTATGCTCCTGGATTGACTGAATTAATGCTATAAAAGTGTCTGGACTACCAGAGTAACATCTAGATTCAATACAGTACCCATCAAAATCCCAGTGATGTTTTCACAGAATAAGAAACAAATATCCCGAAATTCATATGGAAATACAAAAGAACCTCAACTCCCCAACGCAATCAAAGCAGGAAGAACTCTGCCAGTGATAACAGAACTATCCTAAAGACCATAGTAACAATGACAGACATAATTTTAAAGGTGTCAGAAACATTTGTGGAAAAATCTATTCAGCAAATAGTACTGTTGATGTTGTATAAACAACAGAAAACTAACCATCCATGTCTCTCACTCTGCCAAAAATCAAGTCAGAATGGACCTTATTTTAAAGCCCAAAACACTGAAACTTCTAGAGGAAAACATAGGGCAAACATTGCATATTATAGGCAAGAGATTTCTGCAAGTGTGCATGTGTGCACGTGCATACACTCTCTTTCTCTCTCTATATATATATATAGATATATATGTATGTATGTATGTATATGAAGGAATTAACATAACAAAAAATTACAGCTCCCAACAAATAAATATAACAGTTCTCAAAAGAAATACAAATGGACAAAAAAAAAAGTCAGTGAAATGCAATTAAAGCTATTTTGATATTCCATCTCCTATCAGAATGTCTGTCCTAAGAAAAATATGATAAATTCTGGGGAGAATGAGGGAAACCAGAGCCCATATTACTACTCTCATAGTGTTCGGTGATTAGGCCAATACGGGAATCAGTGAGGTTTCTCAGGAGACTGAAGATACAGCTGCCGTATGGGCCATCGTGACCCTCGTAAGCTCTTGAGCATGTACTCAGAGGGCTCTGTCTTACCAAAGAGGAATTTGGATGTGTTCATTGCTGCTTTATCTACAGTTACAGGGCAATTGAATCAGCCTAGATGTTCATAAGCAGATGTGGCACATGCACTGATGGAACGTTATTTAACTGTACAGGAAAATAAAGGTGCACAATTATGGAACTATGTGGGGAGCAGATGAAATTCCGAGTGAATGAGTGTTGTTGACATGAGCCTGGCCATGTCAAGGACCCCAGTGCCTCAGACTATGAGAATGGCAAAGCCCTTCCTGGGTCAGACTCAGAGGGACAGAAAGCCTTCCTCTGCTCCTCATACTCGGATATTATGAATGATTAAAAGCAGTGTGTACAGACAGTCTCAAACACAGCTTCCTTCTCCCCTACAGAGATACGCTCACCTGCCTCCTCCTCGTTCAGCTATATAGAATAAAGCCACCTCCCCCATCAAGATCCACAAAATAACTGCTGATTCCCAAGCTGCGGCTGGTATGTCTCCATCAAAACGCACATCCCTCCCGACCCCGGTTTTTTCTGTACATGTGTCTGTGTGTCTCCCTTTCCTTTGTCTCCCCAGTCAGGTCAACCCCAAAGCCACGAGGCCACATCAGAACTAGAAAATATTATATTAAGGCAACCCATAGTCCAAAGGACAAATACTGTATTTTCTCTCTCAAGTGAGGATCTTAGTTTCTAGTTTCTATAAACAGGATTATGTGGTATTGAGTGTGGGTGTAAGTCAAGAAGTAAGAAAGAGGACCCTGGCAGGGAAATAAGATGTTTTAAGGAAGTGGGTAAAGAGCATAATAGAACAAGTGTGACTGAAAGAGGAAAGGGGAATACCAAGGGGCTGAAGGCTACAAGTGACAGGGGAGAGACGTGGAAGAGAGGCAGAGGGAAGATTCTTTAAACAAGGTGGATATGGAAATATCATAAGGAAACAATATTCTATATGTGGATTAAAACATTTAAAGCTTCTTATTAGAAACAATAAAAAATAAAACAATGAAAATCCCTGTGTCTGTATTGAACATGTATATACATATCTTATACCTGTCCTTATTCCTTTAATACTACAACTATTTACATGTCATGTAAATTGTCCTAGAAATGTACTGTAAAGATATGTATAGGTTGTGTGCAAATTCTTTTTCACTGTATATAAGGGACTTACCCAGCCTCAGATTTTGCTGAGGGTTCCTAAATCCAATTCCTGGGAATACTGATAAAAATAGATATAGATATGATATGTGTGTGTGTATATACCTATTTATGTGATATATGTGTATGTATTCCCTTTCGTGTTTTAATGTCACATAAGAAACTAAGATCCTCGTATATATTTTACATGGGGAAACTGAGACCAAAGAGATGAGGTTGACTTGCCTGGAACACAGAGAGCAGCAAAGGCTGAAACTGGACTCTCTAACGTCCTAATGTCCTGACACTGGGCAAGGTGCCTTCCCCACCAAGAACAGCTGATGTTTCAAAGCTTTGAGCTCCTTCCCCTTCCCCTTGTTAGAATTTCAGTTAAGATCTGGGAGGGGACAGGGTTATAGGAAAGCAGGATGGTGGATGATACCGATGGAGATCTCCCTGCAAGCAGTAAGTGAACTGCCTGGAGTTGGTCCTGCACTCTACTTGCACACCTGTGCAATTAGGTTGTATGATTTTTGACGCCGACTTTGCATTCCCTCTTCTCCCCTGGCTCAGTCCTGAAGGCCCCTCTAGCAGTTTGAGCACTGCATTTTGCATACCACAGACAGCGCTGTGGTAATGTTCAGAGCCAGCCCTAAAGTTCTGCCCACCAGAGCTAAGTCCCAACCCCTCGCCCTCTCACTGTCTCTGAGAGTATCTCCCAGGCCTCAGCCCTGCATACACAGGAGCACAGCCTGACCCACCTTCCCTGTGGGTGCCCTCTCCTCCCTTTCCTTAGTAGAATCTCATAAATCTGGTGCTTCTTGGTCTGTGTGCTCACTGTGCAGAGGAAGGCATGTGCTGCCATCAGCTGGCTGGAAAGTCTTAAGAGGTTTAGTGACAGTGCATTTTGTTTCTTTTCTCTGCATTTTTTTTTCTTTTTTGCCCCCTCAATCTTATTTTCATTCTTCTCAATGATGGTTTAGAATCCTCAATATGGTAAGAATGTATAATCCTTTCTGGAAATAAATATTATCGTTGGAACACTTGCTGCAAGTCATATCCTTTCAAGCAGGTTGCATGCCCTGACCTCACTTGAGTTTGTTGGTAGGTACTCCTCTTGTCTCCATTTCAGAGTTGAAAATGAGCTGTGGCATCTGCATAGTCTGGTGTTCAATGCTATTAGTCATTATTTGTGAGGCTGTGCCTTACTTTGGGTCAAGAATTGGAATGTAGGGCCAGAGAGATGTAACTTCCGCCATGCCTGGTGACCTGAGCAGCCTGAGCTTGGTCCTGAGGCCCACATGGTAGGAGGAGAGAACTGATCCCTGCAAGTTGTCCTCTGACCTCCACGTGTGCACCCTGGCATGTATACGCCACCCACATAAAAGAATTAACTTTAAGATGTGGAATGAAAGAATGTATCGGAGTAGTGATACCAGAAGCACAGTGCACTAATTTGGTTTCTGTTGCTATGATAAAGTACTGACCCAAACCAACTTGAGACGGAAAGAGCTGACCTTCTCTTACAGGTACAGTCTGTCATTAAGGGAAGCCAAGGCAGGAGCTTGAAGCAGAACTATGCTTACTAGCTTGATCACAGGATCATACTCAGCAACCTTTCTTATAGAGCCCAGGCCTACCTGCCTCAGCTGGTACCTCCCATTGTGGGACAGGTCCTCCTACATCAATTGCCAAACAAGAAAATACGTGGGGCTGGAGAGATGTCTCGGTGGTTAAGCACACTGGCTGTTCTTCCAGAGGAACGAGGTCCGGTTGCTGGCACCTGCATGGCTGTTCACCAGCATCTGTCACTGCAGGTGGAGATCAGCACCTCCTCTAGCCTTATGAGCATCCAGCATGCAAGTGGTTCACAGACATCCATGCAGGCAAACCATTCACACACATAAAGTGAAAGTCAAAATTTACAAGGAAAAGAAAAACTGTCCCCCACACACCCACAGGCTGATCTGGGGGATGCAGTTCCTCAGCTGAGGCTCCCTCTTCTCAGGTGTCTGAGGTGACAGTCTAGCTTGGCCATCACACACGTGGGAAGTGGGCAAGGGAAGGAGAAGAGCCATGTAGTAGCATGTAAGTGAAATTTCATTTGTTTCTATTGCTGTGATGAAACACCATGCACAGATGTGACTGGAGGGGGAAGAGTTTCTTTCATCTTACACTCCCAGGTAAGTCTCTCACTAAGGGAAGTCAGGGAAGGGACACAAGCCGGACAAGAACTAGGAGATGGGGGTGGAAGCAGAGGCCTTGGAGAAAAGCTGTCTTGCTTGTTGGGCTTGCTTTCCTAGTACACCAGAGCCACTTGCCCAGGGATGTCCATGTCTGTAATGGGCTTACTAATCACTAAGAAAATGCTGGCAAGCTTGCCCACAGCCTGCTCTTATAGGGGCATTTTTCTTTTTACATGAGGTTCCCTCCTTTCAATCTAGAGAGGACTCTAGCTTGTGTCCAGTTGACAAGAGGAAAAAAAAAAAATTAGCCAGCACAGTATCTTTGGGGCTTGGTTCCACTGGGGTCTGTGACAGATTATACAGCATAGATTTTTGCCACCATGCCATTAGGGGGCACAGAACTTAGACTGTTCTTGTGAAAATAACTTTTTAAAGCAATTGTGAACATAATGATATCCTGTACGTTGTTGCTTCCCATTTTTCCAGAGAAGTAAGGGAGAACCTACCACACGTGATTCCTTTGGCTTCTAGTATGGCCCTGTTTGTTGCCTCCTGGATCAGCACTTACTCCCACTCGCAGTGAGAAAATAGATTTTACATCTCCATGTGGCTTATGTAACTATTGATAGGTTGGCTGAAGTTGGACAGAGTGAGGCTAGACTCAGCTGGGCAGAACCTGGTTGTGTCGCTCATACATCTGGGGTTGGCTGATGCAACCCCATCAGGCTTAACTCACCTGGCTGACAGCTTCTTTCCAACATCTGGCTCAGCTGGGCTCCTTGCTGAAGGCTCCTAACATTGGCAGCTGATTGAGTCATTAAGTGAAGGATTGGAGCAGTAGCTGCCTGAGGGATGCTCCTCTCCTGTCACAGTTCAGGAAGAGTACAAATAGAAACACAGGGACCTCCTTCAACCTAGGCTTGTCACTTCTCTGTTGTTCTATTGGCTAAAAAGCATGGCACATACTCAAACCTGAGTCAAGAGGAGGGACAGAATATTTGCCTTTGCTGGGAGAACTTTTGATATTGACCTTGGCTTAAGACCAATAGGGCAATCTACCCTCTTGCTTCTGCCTTCTGCCAGATTGGGCAGCCAGAATGTGAAATGAAAAGCCTCTCCTTTACTATTGCCAGTTTTAGTAGTAGTTGTGGTTGTCCTTGGTGATCTGCTCATTGCTCTTAGAGGGATGCTGCATGCGTGTATGTTGCAGAAACCTCTTCAGTACCTCTGCTGTTGGCTGGGACTTTTTGCTTTACTTTGTGTGATGGCTTTGTTCATCTTAGACTCATGATGCCTTCAGAGTTTGCAGTGTGCTCCACTCACAGTGACAACTGTCACTGCAGCCCAGCAGCTGCATAAAAGGTTTGATGTGAATCCGTGGGTTGCTCTTGTCTGGAGATAAGAACAATAAGGACACTGGAGAAATTTCCGGTCTTATGGACATGTGTATTTTCCTACATTTTAGGTGAGGCTGTTGGATGCTGTAAAATATGCAATTTCTTTGCTTCTCTGGATACCTTGGCTTTCTCAGCTGGCGGGGATGCAGGTTAGCTGGAAGGGGAAGAGACATCGCTTTCACGCTGGTTATAAATTTACAGGAGTTTTTCCAAGTTAGCATGAAAAAGACTTTCTGTTTTATGCTTTTTCTAAGTGCTAAGTCATAAAGCATATGCTAGAGTTGGCATGACGGTTGAGTTCCTGGCTGTGTATAGGTCTGCAAAAGAAATCTAAGCTTTGCATGATTAACTGTCTTTCCAGCTCCTCCAAGTTATTTATACTGTGTCCAAGTTTTGTCTAAGCAAGCCAGGCAGGCAAGCAAGCAAATAAACACAGGGGCCCGATGTTGGTATACCAGTGACCGCCTCTTATTTGTCCTGATGGAACATTGAGGTATTAGTGAAACTGTATGTCTCATTAATACTGCCAGATGTCTGTGTCTTGTGGGTGGAGAGATGGCTTGCCGGCTAAGAGCATTACTGCAAAGATTCCCAGAATCCTTGTGGGGGTGGGGTTTCACAGATGCCTATAATTCCAACTTCAGGAGATTCATCACCCTCTTCTGGCCACCAAGAGCACCCATGTTCACATTGACATACCCACACACAGACATATATATATACACACACAGATAGTTTAAAGTAATAAAAATAAATCTTTTAAAAATGCCAGCATGTTTAGTGGCATGTTTCTGTCTGTACAGATTAGCATAACTCAAGAGAAAGAAACCAAATGTGTACATCAGTTAACAAGTGCCATCTTGTGCTGGCTAGATTCATGGCAACTTGACACAAACTATAGTCATCTGAGAGGAGGGAACTTTAATCGAGAAAATGCCTCCATATGATCAGTCTGTGGGCAAGTCTGTAGGCATTTTCTTAATTAGCAATTGATGGGTGGAGGAGGCAGGCTGTTGTGGGTGATGCCACCCTGGGGTGGTGGTCCTGGGTTCTATAAGAAAGCAGGTTGAGCAAGTCATGGGAGCAAGTCAGTAAACAGTACCCCCTCACGGCCCCTGCAACAGCTGCTGCCTCCAGGTTGAGTTCTTAGCCTGACTTCTTGCCATTATAAACAGTTATATGCAAGGGTAAGGCAAATAGAACCTTTCCTCCCCAACTTGCTTTTTGGTCATGGTGTTTCATCACAGCAATAGAAACTCAAACTCTACACACCTCTTGACTGTCTTACTTGGGAGTTCCCCCAAATCAGACCTAGGATCTAGATGCCAACTGGGTGGATAACTCTAGGAAGGATGGTGGGAGTGAGAGAACAGGGAAATGGAACAGTGATGGAAAAATGGCTGCCAGTCTCTGAGTTATGATGGTGGGAAAACCAAATTTATTTAGTGGAAACCACCCATTGATGTTTGCGTTTTGAGCCTTTCCTTGGCTAACTGTGCTCAGTGTGCTCTCTTTTGGGCTCCTGGGCTGCAGCTGGTAGCCGTAGCTTCTCGTTAGCCCTGTGATCACAAGGAGGAACAACCCATCTTACACAGCAGACTGCATGCTAAGCTAGAGAGTTGGCGGGCTAGGAGTGTGCAGGACACACTTGACTTACCATATTTTCAGTTTACCATGGGCTTATGAAGATATAACCCAATGGTTAACTGAGAGAAAGTTACAGTATAAATGAGCAGATTCTTACTGTGGACACTTGGACTCAGTCCTTTAGGACCATGTGGGAGCTGTTGTTGACCTCGACAAAGAGGACAGGGAACTGGGGTGTGTATTCATACTCCTGTCTTCTGCTGAGTAAAGCTGTTTCAAGGGCCAATGACTCTTTTGGCATGTATTGCCCACCCATGAATGATTCGTATATACTTCTGTCCCAAGTAAGTCTTCAGTAAAAGAGTCACAGGACCGCAAAGTGGTGGCCACTAAAGTAGACATGTCCATGTGTGGTTTCCTCATGGTTAGTCTTGTAAATTTTGTTGGATTGAAAGACACCTAACAACATCCAAATAAAGTATTCCTTTGGGTGTGTCTGTGAAGACATTTCTGTGAAGGAAATGACCTAATCAATGAGCTTACCTCTCAAAATATGTTTGCACTATGAGAGATGGTGAAAGGTAGACATAGGGCCTAACTTTCAGAAATAGCTCGCTGGAGGTATGTATTTGGGGGCTATAACTTGCCCTGGCCTCTTCTTCTGTCCCCTTTTCTCTTGTTCCTGTCTGCCAATATGTGAAGAGCACTGTCTACTGCACACACCTGCTGCCGTGGCTTCCTGCCCAAGTGCATGGGGCTAACCAATTATGGACTAACCCTCTGAAATTATGATCCAAACAAATCTTTCCTTCTCTAAGCTGCGTCTGCCAAGCATTTGATTACAGCAATTAAAAAAAAAAAAGACTAACATGAGTACTGTTAACATCTGCTATGGTGCGTAGAAGAGATTTAGACAAAAGAAAGAAAGGTGTAACTTTTAATACTAGGTACAACAGAAACTAGGTATCTTCCATCATACTGTAAGCATTTTTTAAAGAAGGATATGTGAAACTCCAGCAGAAACCAAGTATTTTCAATCATTGTGTAACCACATTTTTAAAAGGAGTGTAGCTGAAACCCCCAACAGAAACTAAGTATCTTCCATCATTATGTAACCATTTTTTTTAAAAACAGTATATATGAAACTCCAGAACTTAAATTTTAACAAAAAAAAAAAAAACATACTTGGAGCAAACCCTACTTTTTTTTAAGACAAGGTCTAACTACATAAACTAGACTGGCCTCACAGAAATCTGCCTGCCTCTGTCCCGCAAGTGCTAGGATTAAAGCGTGTGTTGCTGTTCTCCACCTAAGCTCCCATTCTTTAAAACGACGTTAAGTCTAAAGTATATGCTATAAATTTCGTTTTAAGTATATAAAATGGGTGGTTTTGGTACTTTATACAACTTCCTAGACCTTTCATAAACTGGAGTGTTACAGTAAATGGACTTTAGGGCTAAACTATTTCCACTCAGTTATAATGTTATCAAAGTAACTCACAGGTACCAGTTTGTTCCCTTTTGTATCTTAATTAGATGTCATTGTGTAAATGTTTTGTATTTTATTTATGTATTTTGGGTTGGTAAAGATTATGATTATTTTGGTTTTATTATAATGCATAAGCTGCTATATAGAATATCCTCATGCAAGATTTTTACGGGCATGTATTTCGTTTTATGGGCACAAAATATCTTTATGAAGTCGCTGAGTTGTAGGATGTAGTACTTTATATTCACCCCGGTTGTGCTTGAGCATCGGTTTTTTCTATGTCCTTACCTGCAGCTGATGTCGCTGGTCTCCTCTTCTGTCCCCTTGGGCATCTCTGCTGTGGAGTCCGGTAGTATGAGCATTTCCCTGATGACTCTTGGTGCCAAGCACCTTTCCATGGGCTGATGTGCCATCTGCATTCCTTCCTTGGTTTAACATCAGTCCATATATTTGGTTTATTTTGTTCTTCATTGCTTTCTTTTTATCAAGTGGCAAGAGTTCCTGAGAATTGCAGGTTTTGTTTGTTTGGTTGGTTTTTGGTTTTGTTTGTTTTTGCAAGCTCAAAATTACTTCCACATAAAAAAAGTAAACACTATTTATTCTAGTGCACGTCACTCGCCTGTCAGGGCATATTCACCAAACACATCTCAAGGAAGGTCCAGAGAGTCAGCTTATAAATCGTTGGGCAGAGACAGTGATAGTGAGGCAGCCGCTCAGTGGATCTTTTTAAATGGGGAAAACCCATTTAAATTTAATGGGAACAGGTAGAAAAAGACGTGGAGGTGCTTTTTGCCACCTTCCTCCCTCCCATTCCTACAGAAGTTGTTCATCTTCCTCTGTCCTTTCCTTGGAGTATAGTGGAGAATTGCCTGCCATACAAAGTTCACCTGGCAGTAGGGTGTCAGGCCATGAAGGGACCAGGCACGCACAGTAACACATGCTCATGGCAGGTCTCTGGGTACATTCCCCTCCACAGTGGCCTCTACACATCAGCCCCACTTGCTCACCTTCCTCTCTCACTTACCATCCAATCTGCTCCTTCTTAGTATTTCTCATAGGCTAAAAGTGAATTGAACATGTGCCTATAACTAACTGGGGTGCATTAGCCAATGCCAGACGACATTTTTAAAAAATGAGGCGGAAACGGATGTCATTCAATCCATTGGCCACCTCCTGGCGTTCAGTTGTCCAAATGCTCAATGAGAGCCAGCTGGTCACACATTGAATCCTATGGATCCCGAAACGGACAGGACGCTGCATGAGGCTCAGAGGAGCCTATCACGAACAAAAGTCCCAAGAGGCTCCCGTCATGACAGAGGAAGTGCATGGTGGTACCTAAGGAAGCACAGCGTGTGGCTTTGGTCATAGTGAGCAAGAGTAAGTCAAAAGCAGCAAAGAGGCAGAAGTTACTGCTTGCAGATTCTGGAATGACATGCTCCAGAAGATTAACACACAGGGTTGAGATGTCAGAATTCTCTCTTCTACATTTTCTATGGCTTGGCTTTGCCTTCGTGATAAAAATGGTACTGTCTGTATCCAAAAAAAAAAAAAAAAAAAAAGATTTAAATTCACCCATGACAAGCTGTTATATCCTAATTCTATAAGCAAAAATATCAATAAATTCAACCTCTCTTTATTGTCTGGGGTATAGCTTTAACATGTTTTAGAGAGCTTGGTATTTGGAAGCACAGATAAATTATAGGAAGGTGAACGTGTAGATAAAATGATCCCTAATGTTACATGGGAAATAATCAATAATATCCTGTGTCTTGCTATGTGACAAAATGTGCTACGGAGGTCAGAATGAAGCATAGTGTCATTAAATACTGAACACAGAAAGCAAATATTGGAGCCCCACGTGTCCTGTTCCTCATATTGTTCTGAAACGTTTCTTGGCAAGTGGAATGTAAATGTGTACTTTGGAAGTCAGGAGTAGAATATAAAGCAGAGACTTCTGAGATTTGATTAGCTCGGCCATAGGAGATTCACAAACATGGTGAAGAAAGTCACACAAAAGCCAGCCGCTCCGAAGCTATATCCAGACTATCTGCTGTGCTCAGCTCTCTGGGGCATTTAGGTTTGTAAGTGGTGTGTGGCTGGGCGACAATGTTGTACACCTGCTCTGTCCTTTCTTTCCCTTCCTTGGTGCCTCCGCCAGTCTGCTGTTTCCTGACGCTATCCCACAGTTCTTCAAAAGTGACACATTTGTTTCCTGACATCACTAATGATTACAGTGACTGTTCACAACACCTGCTGCAGTCATGTAGCATTCTACCCAAGACTTTTACCTCTACCCACCCACGCCTTACAGTCATTCAGCTCCTGCTGTTCAAATCTACTTGGCCATCTACAGGACTAGAGTAAACTAAATCCTCTCCAAACATTAATTCCATATTGTTTTAGAAAATTGGTTATGTCTTACTTTTCTACCCACAAAGAGATTCAAAGTTTGTTTCTACCTGGTATTAATAGGCTTATACGTCAGATCTGAGCTTCTTGGCTTTTATGTGTTGGTTTACAGAAGTTTCCAAAGTGATGAATTTCAACGACTGTGAGGCTTGCTTATGGTTTAATTTTGTTTGTTTGTTTCACTTGCATGTTGATTTCATTTGAATGAGTTTAATCTTACCCTCTTATCTAAAGCTGTTAAGTGATTCATTTCTGAGAAATTAAATTTTGCTTGAGAAAAGACTATTAATTAGGCAAAACCTCTTTGTAATTTAAGCAAAAAGTTAAAGTTTGATGATATTCAGAAGAACTCAAAGAAGGCATATAAAGAGATGTTGGAGGTTAGCCAAAAATAATATATTGGCTCACTTTTTCTTCTAACAAATCCTAGGTTTGCTGAGAAGAATTCAGTTTGCCATCATTAGATTTATTAGGTTTGACTTTGAAAAGTTGCTTCTCTGCTTCTTCTTTGTACTTCGTAAAAGCAGAAGCTACACTGACATGCTCAGTGTGGTATTTGCTGATACACAAGTCTGTTTATGTGGTTTTTCTTCTGCAGTCCTTCACCCCCTCCCCCTCCTTAGCCTTTTCTTATGGTTAATGTGAATCACAGCTGTGTATTTTTTTTCTACCCTCAGCACCATGATTCAGTGCCATCCACTTCCTCTGGATGGCCAAACTGCCCCACACAGCCCTCTGGGAAGCTGATTCATCATGGCTGAGCAAGCCACCTTTCGTGCCATTGGCCAGCATCAGCTGAGCGGCTGCCCTCAGAGAGCACGATGACGGTGGCCACCTCATCCAGCTTTGGGGAAGTAACAAAAGCCTCAGAGTGTGTGGTTTGTAGCAGTGCATGGATCCCCCTTTAACTGTAACATACAGATAAATCTTATACTGGGAAAAGGCAATTTCATCTCATTTGGGGACTCACTTCTGCTCTCGAGGTCCAGGTAGAAGAGTTGAGTGGCATCTTCTCTCATGGCACATGCCTCTTGTTTTTGGGTGGCTGCATTTTACTATACGGATACAGTAAATTCGGTACAGATTCTAAACCTCAAACACATTCGAACCTACTTGAGTCTAACTTCAGAGAATTTCAAGCCAAGAGATTTTTGTTGTTGTTGTTCCTTAGGCAAAACTTACCAAGTCATTCTGAAAGTTGTACCTTAGTCAAACTCAGTTGTTTTCAGTAGGTCTTCCCCCCCCCCCCGCAATCTTGTCCATGGAAAGCTCCAGCCTAGCAGCCCCAGAGGGTAGATGGGATTCCACCTCCACAGGAGGCCACCTAACCTATGGGCTGCAGTAAAGGGAACTCTAGTTTTCCTATTTGTAATAAAACTTTGCAGGTTCATGAGTCAGAGCAGTTTAAGAACAGGGACAAATATTTAAAGTAGTTAGGGGCTAAACAGGTGACAGAGGCTCACATTCTGCTGTGAGCTTTAGGTTGTGTTGAGACTTAATTTTTAACTCAGGTTTCCTGTAAGCCTCCCAACATGGAGAGGTAGAGAGAGAAACACTGGTGGTCAACAGTGCCTTCTGGCAAGGGTTGGACATCACTCACCTATGCTGAGTCTTACACATACAAAGCTTGATCAAGAGCCAGAGGAGTGGCTCAGTCTGTAAAGGACCCTACCACCTAGCCTAGCAGAGTGGAAGCTGAAAGACACTGAAAAACAACCTTTATGTTTTCAGAAGAAAATCACTGTGTTATCAACAGCTTGTTTGGGGTCAGCTACTGGTAATGGCCAAGGCTGAGGATCAAGTTCTTGTGGTTTGGCCTCAGGGTCTGAGTGTTGGTCCTCGCCATTCAAAGTCAGATTAACATGAATTTAAGTAATGCTGATGTGTTATGGTATACCTGTCAAGCTAGTAAAGACTTGTTAATGCTCATAGCTGACAAGACTGTGAGGTCAAAGGCACAAAAGCTGCACGTAGGAGCTAGGAAGATGGCTCAGTGGAGAAAGCACTTACCGTGCAAGCGTGAGGACCTGAGTTCAAAGCACCGGCACCAGTGTCAGGTGGTGGCCAGGAAAGATGCTCGTGGCCATGCTGCTCTGGCAAGGTGGAACGCAGAGGCAGGTGGCTTCCCAGAAGATCCAAACTTGTGAGCCTGATGTACAAAGCCACAAGCAGGAGATCTGACTCCTGAGGTCATCCCCTGATTGTAGCGCCTGGGTGCTCACACACATAGACCAGTACACACAAAGAGCAGAGACTACAAAGTCAAACAAACAAACAAAAGCCGCACAAGCTCTGTCCTAGCAGGTCCAGTTAAGAAATTTTATTTGAGAAAAACTAACAAAACATGGATCAAAAGAAATTTGAAAAAGCAATGTGTGGCGTGGTTTAAAATACCAAAAATAAACTAAAAGCAAGCTTGTTTGGTTGGTTGAGGTATTATAGTATATCTGTCTTTGAAAGAATGTTCTGCAAGTATGAAATGGACAGGGTAGATATGTCTGAAAAAAAATGTCCATAACCCGTGGTTTAAAGTACATACCAGTAGACAGTATGACAATGGTTTCTTTATGTAAAAAAAATTGTATGCGTGTGTGTTTTCACATGTGCGTGTGCAGCTACCTTTCATGTGAACACATATGAGTATACATACAAATTCTGGAAATATGTTCTTAACACTGAGTGAAATATATTTCTAGGTGAGAAAAGATTAGAGTGTTTTAGTTAGCTGGAGCCGTCCTAACAAAGCCCCACAGAGCCAGGAGCTTCTGCAGCAGACGTGAACTGCTTTTGGTCCTGAAGGCCTGGGGGGACTGAGCTCACAGGGCCAGCACAGCCAAATGGTTGTGTTCAGGGGAGGGCTTTTTGAGTGGGAACTGTGGTTATTAACCACCTGGCAGGAATGTAGTCTTATGGCAGGGAGGGGAGCTTTAGAAAAAGAATAAGCAACCCCCAAGTGTTAGTGGGAAGATGCTGAGGACAGAGGCAGAAAGTAGAAAGGGGGAAAGTATGCTTTTCTGAGGAAATGTCCACCAACTTCCAAAGTGGCATGCCTGCAACCCTGTAAGCTACTTTCCCAAAGGCCAGGAATTCTGGGAAGGAAACATTACCTCATGAAAGAGATGATTGTTGCACCCACCATCCCTTTAGACTGGTTTACGGTGGACTGCCTACCTGGGGATCATCTAGGTCTTTGGCATTGCTCAACTAGAATTCAGGTTCTTACACAGGCCCAAGATTTTCCCCTGTGGACAGTTTCTTTCATGGCCCTTTGGTGCTGTTGTGTTGCTCACGCCCCGCCCTGCCCTAGCCCCAAGCGGGCTGAAACTACGAGATAGGTGGACTGAAGATGGGGAGTAAGTAGAGCCCATTTTCACCATGAAAATGTAGAGATTTGTTTCCAAAGCTGTTCACAAGAAGAACTGATTAGTCATGTCTGGGCTGGAGGGTTAGTGCCCACCCTCCTGTGCAGCCTCCAGGTGCTTAGCGAGGAGGGCAAAACTTCACTTGGCATTCCTGGATAGCGAACCAAGGAGCTTTTTTGGAACCTGGCACCAAAAGGTGAAGAAACGCAAGACTCAGACTCTTAAACTGTTACATCGTCTCTCCCCAAGACATGACAGCAGCAACAACAATAATAAGACATTTTAGGAACTGTGTGAAATATCTGGATGAGGCTGGTTTGGGGGTCAGCAAGGGCAGAGCAGGGGTCTCCCTGACCAAGCGTCATAGACCTCTTCACTAGCTGCTGCCTGCAGCCTCCACCTGGAGCAGTAGTAAATACAGCTGAGTTCTTCACGTTCTCCCCTTGAATCCAAGTCTCTTGGTGGGGCAGAGCCATAGTTCAGAAATCCTGGGGCTGGGTCAGCAGATTTACACTTATCCTTGGTTTTCCAGAGTGTATGTAGGTGGACAGCTCAGAGTTTGAGCTCTAAGGGAAGCAGATCTCCTGTGTAGCATTTACTGATTTCTCTGTGGTAGAAAAATATTTGCCTAGAGCTACCAAGGATTTAACAAACAGCTGGCAAAAATCCCGTGGGTTCCCAGTTAGGTTTTATGAGCTGAGTAGCCCGGAATGTTGCTGTAGATGATTCTGACACTGCTGGGTTAGGTCCCTGGTGTTGGCTTCGCACCGGGAACTCCGTGCATCACTGACCTCGGGACATTTGCTCCACTGTCCAATGTGTGCACGAGTTTCACTTAGCCAGCCATCGCCCACGTCATGGCCACCCTGGTGACCCTGGCTCCTCACACTCAGCTGGCACCCACTGCTCTCACCGCTGTCTGTCTGCATGCCACTGATTTTGTGAAATCTACTACCATTTACCAAATTTCTTAACAGAGAAACCTGAATTTTATTTCAGATGTCGTTCCTTCTTCCCATCTCCCACATGCAGTTAAATTCCATACCCCTAACTAGATCTTTATCTTATGCATACTACTCCCTATATGGCCTTCACTATTGTGCAGTCCTGCTGAGAAGTATTTGGTGGTTAAAACTCTTCTGAGTTTTGGGTTCAGTAAGTTAGAAAAGAACCTGAGCACTTTTCTTGTCACTGGTTTTCAAGCTTTTGAACAGGTAGCCAGCTTTGGGCTGGGCCTCATTGTCCATTGTAGTATGGAACATAAATGTGTGTGCATGGCCTACAAGACAGTTCTCTCTGCCCTGGGCAGATTCTGAGTCCCTTCCATAGAGTTCGTGAGGCTCCTACAGTAGGGTCAGCATTGGGTCTGTGGCTCCCCCAGAGCATGGGTCCCCCTCTCATTGCCTGCTATTTCCCATGTTCTTCCTTCCTGAGTCTGTCTGCTCACCCTCCAGGCCTTACCTTAGTAGAGGTTACTCTTTGCCAAGTGTCCCTTGAAACAGCGTCTACTTTCCTTCCTCCACCCGAAGTCACCACTCTCCACTTTGGTAGTGGTCCTGTAGGTGTCCAGGGACACAGAGCAGTATTTGTGTATGTTGTCACTCACTGGCTACTGGGTATATTGTAGTTCCTAACTTATACAAGTGAATTGTGGGTGTGCATTACCCATTAGTACATAAACTGAGGAAGGTCAGACCCAACATAAGAGGTGTGGATTTTTAAATTTAAGATCATGACAATGAAGAACAGCCAATCAATACTCAGAAAAGAGACAATATGGAAATAAAAGATAAACAACTTATAGAGCCGGGGGGCATGGGTACATGCTTGGAGGCCACATACCTAGATGTCATAGTGTGCACAAGTGTGTGCTTGAGAGAGAGAGAGAGAGAGAGAGAGTTGACTAGTTCAGGGTGTTATCCAAATATTTCTGTGACAGCCTTAATGAGTGGGTTCAGAGCAAGAAGGAGTTCCAAGAGGTCACACTGAGTCTCAGAGGCGGTCATCTGGCCTCTCTGCAAAGCCCATGTGAGAAGGGGTGGTCAAGAGAACCAAGTGGGTTGTATCTTACTATCCCATAGGGAAATGGTCTCCAGAAGGTGGTTTGTAGAAGGCAGATGTCTGCATCAACCACACTGAGGAGCTAGAAGGTAAATGTCTGCAGATTGTTTCAGAGGTAACAGAGCCCTGCCCTTCTGGCAGAAGAAAACCCAGCTTCTATTCAAAATGGATGCAGAAGCAATGTAAAACTCTGAAGATTCACTTCACAGGGGTTGGAGCTGGTTTCTCTCTCTCCCGCAGAGTCTTAGAGAATGCTTACAGGCTAGGTAGGATTATAGGGTTATAGCCTATGGTTATAGGCTTCAAGCTTGAGAAATCTCTTCTCTGCCATCCACCCACACATAGACCCACACATATTTTATTTCTAGGTGGCTCAGTGGTCAGAGCTTCCTGGACACAGTGCACTCGAGAAATGGTGTTGGGCTGGTGTGGCAGAAGTTGACCTGCTTCCTAGCACTTAGGGTGAGACCTGTATAGATCTGACCAATGTAAGTGGCAGCATTCTTCAATGGGCTTCTTAGAACATTATATATATATATATATATATACATATATATATATATATTCATATATATATGAATTCATATACATGTATATGAATATATATGAATTCTCATATATATATATATATGTATATGTATATGAATTCCAAGAATAGTGAGAACCTCCAGGACACAATGGAATTGATGAGAGAGCCCTCTGGCCCAGACTTCTCTTCACTGACCCTCTCTGAGGGCCTTCAGTCTCTCAGGTGTTGAGCTTGCTGTAGTGTGGAACTACTACTTATGTTTATAGTGTTTATCCTCCTAGGTGTAGCAGGTACTCCCTGGCTTACACTGGTAACTTCTACACATCGACGCTAAGGCACCAAGACATCGATGCAAATGAGCCTAACCACATCTTAGTTGTTTGTGGTTACTCTTTGCTTACTCTTTGCTTTACGTGCGCATTAGAGTTCGTATTTTAAACTATAATTTATCCTGAAAGGTACTTGTATACATATAATGCTCTGTCATTTTTTTCACAGTGGACTCTGTAAAAGAAGGTGGTGAGACAGATACAGTGGCCCATGCCTGTAGTCCCAGCATCCGGGGAGGCAGAGGCAGGCGGATCTCTGTGAGTTCGAGGCCAGCCTGGTCTACAAATCAAGTTCAGAACAGCCAAGACTACACAGAGAAACCCTGTCTTGTAAAATTTTTAAAAAGTGGTGATTACATATACTTTTTAAAATATATTTTTTATTGTTTTTAATTATGTGTAAGTATGTGCACATGAGTGCAGGTGCCTACAGAAGCTCTGGCTTGGAGCTAGAATTACAGGTGGTTGTGAGTGAACTGGTGTGGGTGCTGGGAATTGAACTCCTGTCCTCTGCTCTTCACTACTAGGCCATCTCTCCAGCCCTAAATAAATCCTTTTATCTTTTATCTTGGCTTGTCAGCATAGTAGATCAAATTTCTAAAAATATTTCTACAGAAAGAATATTCATTTCTCAATGAGGAGTCTGAGACACAGAGTGACTGCTCCAAGTCACATCATTCCCTGGGACAGATGAGTCTGTAGAGGAAGGTTAATTCAGAACATGGCTGTTCTGGCAAGAGATCACATCCAAAGACCGTCTAGGTCTGTGTGATCCAGCTGGAATATATCCAGGAGACAGAGGCAAGCAGATCTGAATTCAAGGCCAGCCTGGTATAGAACAAATTCCAGGTAAAGAAAAGCTTAGATCCAGGCGTGGTGGTACATGCCTTTAATCCCAAACAATGAAGGTAAAGTTGGTTTGTAGAAGGAAGCACCCGTGTTTGAAAGTGATGTCTAATTGAGTGGTAGAACAGTGAGGAATCAGAGAAATATTTGACAGAATAGGATACACATGCAATCAATTCTCAGGAGAAGAGAGAGGAAAGTGAAGCTACTTAATGGACAATGCAGAGAGAGAGGAGGCAGTTTTTACCAGGACAGTACTAGAGAGACAGGTTGCAGAGCAAGAACTCAGGTGAAGACCGCAGGAGCCAGAGAATGAGGAGCTAGGAGATTAGAGCAGATTGCTGGAGTTAAAGGCCAAGCAGAGTGATTCAGAGGTGAGGTGAAAAGCCACATTGAATAAGTCAGCTGGAAGAGGAGTTTGAGCCAGAACAGCTGAGTTGAACCAGCCAGCCCAGAGCGCAGTAAGAACAAGAAAGCTTATTAAGCAGTAATTCCCAGAGGCTGAAAGCACTGTAAGTGAAGGTTAGATGTATGAGGCTGGAAGCTTCCAGGACTGGGCCTAGGTTAGCAGAGAGACAGTTGTAGCAGGAGAATAAAAGCTACTTTTACATGAGTGTCTGTTTTAGTAGTCACCCAGCTGTAGCAATAAGAATCTGCCTGTCATTTGGGGATCCTTGCCTTAAAGTTGAAGCGCAAAGGTGATGAACATGGTGGAAAACAGAAAGTAGTGGAAACGTTTGCACACAGGTCTGAAGACTTAGTCAAGTTTGTGTTTCACCCTAGGTAGCAATTTGACCCCTATCTGAGTAAAGTGGGTGTGTGGTGCTGAGACCGCTTTGTGCACCTCTGCACTCTCTCTAAGTAAGGCAGCTGCTTTCAACCTGCAGGTTGTGACCCAGTTGGGACACCCTTTCACAGGTGTCACCTAAGACCATCAGAAAACACAGATATATTTACATTACAGTTCAAAACAGTAGCAAACTTACAGTAATGGAGTAATAACAAAATAATTTTGTGGTTGGGGGTCACCACAACATAAGGAACTATATTGAAGGGTTGGAGCATTAGGAGGGTTGAGAACCATTGACCTAAGGGCTGGTGTAGAGCAGTTAGTGATTATGCTTTAAAAGTTGGACCCATGTGTGGGCTTAACTGTGTGCATCCTAGTGACCTCTCCCTTTCCTTCCTGGAAAACTAAGCTTGCAGCAGAGCCTGGAGTTTCTAAGACCTTCATCAAAGGGACACTAAGACACATTGGTCTTAAGTGTGCCAGGTTAGGGCTTAAATGTACCCAGCATATCAGACTGATTTTACCAAGAACGTATCTTAGAATGAATCAGGTGTATTTGTTATATAGTATATTGCATTAGTACCTATTCTAATGATACAGTAAAAATGAATGAGGTGGGTGTAGACTTACATTGTATCCAGGTCATTTCCTTTCCTCACTGAGGCCAATAAATACTTCACATTGGTGATTTTGTGCTCTTTCTCACACTGGATTTCTGAAATGGACTGATAGTCTCTCTAAAACTTAAACCAAGCCCTCTATGACAAAGAGTTTGTTTGGGGGTCTCTTTGAAACACAACCTCTCTACAAAGCGCAGACTTGCCTGGAACTCACTACGTATGTAACCCATGCTGACCTGGAGCTCCCAAGTCTCCTGTCTGAGGCTGCTCTGAGACCCCAGCATTTGTTCCATGGTTGTCTAGCACTAGTTCAGTTATTTCAAGAGCTTGGAGATGATCGCAAACAGTGCTGTATGATCTCAGCTTTAACCACAGCTCGGCTTGTAACCACTTCAGAATGGCTTTGGAACGCGCATTCCGTGACCTTAGAATTCAACCTACACAGTCATGCTGGCTTCCTTTCCTGTCTTAACATTTTTATTTGATCCTCTTATGTAAATTAGACACTCTGATGAGCAGAATGTTTAACATTTGCCTTTCCGGATGGTGTGGTTGACCTTCTCATGGGCCAAAAGCATCTTTACAAAAATCCTCTTAGTTTTTCTAAGCCTTGATATTATTATTATTATTATTATTATTATATACCCATTTCCGGGTGCTTCTTTTCTAGCTATTACCATGTGATCCACTGCACTGGGTGGGATCTGCCGATGCCTCTGGAATCCTTACTGCTCTGTCATCCGGTGAGTGGTGATATCTATGCAGACACAATAGCTGGGTATTGGGCCCCCCCTCAGCTATTTGCTTTTTGGTGTATGTGGAATTAAACCCTATTAGCCATAACTTCCCATCTGCCTGTTAGAAGGGACTCCTTGATAGACTCCAGCTCCTTCAAGGATATTGAAATCTCTGCTTGTGCACACAGAATTTCCAGCCTGGCTATCAGCAGCATATAGATGAAGTAAGACTCCACCCTCACAGAACACATCACTTGTGTTTCTGCCATAGGTTCCTCCTTGTTTTCTGGAAATAAGTCAAGAATAGCACTTCTCTCATTTCCCCCTCAACCTTGAGGACCGGGTCTGTCTGTGAGTTAGGTCAAGGGTGTGTCATATGTACTTTTTATTACATCAGTGCCGTGAGAACATGTAGAGATGGTCGGATCTCACTTCCAGTTGCGTCTTCTGTCTTTGGGTCTGACTTCCTATATTTACAGTGACAAGGACATCAGGTCATTTTTCTTTGCAGTAGGGCCTACCACTGAACTACAGACGCGGCCTGCTTTTCAATGTGTTATTTTGAGACAGGGTCCTAACTAAGCTGGTTGCCTAGGCTTTCCTTCAACTAACTCTGTAGCTCCTTTCCACCTCACTGACTTCTGTGAGGAGCTGTTGAGTTTGTCATCTATTTCACTATCCCTAGAAGTGTTCTTGCTTTGCTTAAACGCTAAACTGTATGGCCACTGGGATGCTGTAGCCAGCCTTGTTCTATCAGTTTCCCTTTGCAGACTAGCTTCTTGGTTGGCCTGGCTGATGTGAAGCCCTGGCAGATAGTGTGGGTTAAAGGAAGGGTAAAGCCTGGGAAACTCACTTCAGTGTATTAATGATTCAAGATGTGTACCTTATCAAAATGATCAATTACCTGGGGTCCTAATGGGACATCTAGAGAGGGTATTCCCATGTGTGATGGGAGGATCCTGAAATGACCGCCCGTGAAACGGGAAGATCTCTCAGGAAAAAAGTTGACAGAGGCTACGGTTGATTTGCCTCTTGAAGACTATACTGGTGTTTTCCTGGCAAAATACATGTGATGTGCATACATGGAAGAAAAGGGTAAGCAAATGGCTACAGAAACCTTAAGTAGGTGCATCTGCAAACCAAGGCGACTTTGTGAAGACTGTAAACAGAAGATATGATGAGATGAAGCCCTTCCTCAAACCCTGGCCAAAAATAAATAGATATAGAGAGAGGGATAGGACCTTGGTCCAGTGACGGTGGACCCTCTTTAATAGCCTCATCAAGAAATTGTGCCTGCTGCTAAGAGTGAGGTCATTGGAGTCCTAGAGTCTGGACTGCTGAGGAATGAGGTGATCACCCCGTGGTAGATGACTGTAATCTATTTAGTATGCTGGGCTTCCAGACACTACAGACAGCCCCTGACCTACAGTGATTTGGTTTTCATCTTTTTACTCCGCAATAGTATAAATGTGATAGGATTTCAGTAGAAATAATCCTTTAGGTTTTGAAAGCTGATCTGCTCCTAGGCTTTCAATATACAGTCCAGGACTGGTAATGGTGCAGCTGTGGGCTGCTGCTTACTGCCAGTGTCCCGAGCATGCTGGGCTGCGCCGTGCTCAGTAGTTTAGATCTCTTTGACACATGGTATTTTCAGCTTGTGGGGCTTACTGGACTATTATCCCTTTGTGAATTGAGGAATGCCTGTGTTGTGTTTGGTGGCGCTGTAGCTGAAGCAGTGATGAACACCTGTGTACAGCTGAGGGCTGGGGAGGAATCCCCTCTAGCTGGTTTAGGTAAAGAACAAAACCAAAGAAGAGGATTCTCAGAAACACTCATGGACCGTGAACTGAGCATCCTAAGTGGCTCCCGCAGTAACACAGCAGAATTCCCCTCCACACACACCCGCCCACACACACACACACACAGGCCAGGGGAAGAGGCTGGTGTCAGGACCACTTCCTTAGCTTCTGCTCTAGGCCGCACTAGCTCTGCCATGGCCCCTGACCACCACATGGGCGCTGGTACTTATCCCAGAAACATGGCCCAGTTTCCAGCAAAACATTGCCTGGACCCATCTGTGTGGCCAGCGCCCAGAGCCTGTGGCCACACCCCAGCTGGAGTAGAAGTCTGAAATTACCCTTTAAGATCCTGGAAAAATGTGGGGGTGTGCTCAAAAGATTCTGCACAAGCGCGAAGGCCAGGGTTCTACCCTCAGAAAATACGAATTATCAAAAGGAAGGGGGTAAAGGATGGAATTTGTGTTTTTAAGAATCATTTTAATGAATCCCCTTGGTTTTTTAGTCAAGGCCATCTTTCATGACTTCATTGGGGCCATGAAATGGCTGGTTTCTTCAGCTATCCCGTAAAAAGCCTCCTGCAGTCTGACCTCTGTCTTAGTCTGCTTCTTGGAGCCCCAGACTGCTGTAGTCAGCATCTGCAGGAAACACACAAGCAGATGCCCACATGCCACGCTCCTTGCAAGTGCCAATTCTCCCAACAGGTAATGTCTGGTGTCTGCTGCTTGGAAATGGTTTCAGTCATTTAACAACTTGGTGTAAATGTTAACATTAGCCCCCCCCCCTTTTTTTAACCTGAAGAAAGAACTGAACTCTAGTTAAAGATTCACACGGTAGAGTACTTAAGGGAAAGTATAGACATGTGCTCTGGGTTTTGTTTTGTTTTTTTTTAATGCACCAAAAGTAGGATGAATTGACAAGACCCGCATGCCAGCCTAATGGCTTTCTCGGCTGCCCTGCTGCTTTCCCTGCTCCACCTCTCTGGCATTTCCTGAAAGGAAAGTTTTACACACTTCATCCTTCTTGATGCCTGTGTCACCAAGGACCCCATGAACGTGCTACTGTCCTGAGTGGTGCTCTTGCTGTCCTCTGCTTTACAGATGAGGAAACAGAGGCACAAGGTTGCAGAGCCGAACTGGAATTTTGACCTCCGTCTTCAGCTACTTCTACTTTCCTAAGAAGTGTGAATCAGGCAGATAGCATCTAAGATCTTCATTAATCAGTCACCGTGTTAGTAACCCTATCTCATCTCGGAGGCGGGCGCTGCAGGGCTTCACGCACCGCATGCGGCATAGTCTGCAAAGCCACTGTCTGGAAAAGGATTGCTACCAACTCTCCCTGCCCGCCCTGCTTCCTGCCTTTAGTGCCCATGGTTGTCTGATGGTTTGTTGCAGGTCTGAGGGCACATGGTGGGCAAGTGCTCCACCATTGAGCTACCCTCCTGAGCTACACTCCTAGCACCTATCCACTCCTTTTTACAAAGCAGGCAATGGAAGCTTGAAAAGGGTCACAAATTTCTCCATAATCCCTACTGAATGCTGCAAAAGGCAAGCTGGGCCCTCTCCCATGCATCCATGCTGAAGCTTGGCTTTTGACTAAAACTATAAAATGCAAGTTGGAGAGAGAAGCCACCTGCTGCTCTGTCTTTGTTCCTTTGATGTGGTTGGGTTATCTGGTTTGCAGGACAAGACAGGTCCACCCATCTTGTATCCACAGGGCTACCTAACTCTCCATGATCCTGATAGAGGCCACACCACTAGACATCTAACTTCATGATGTCAACACGCTACCCACTAGGGAAGGTGGGCTTTCGAATCCATGTATTGAAAGCACCCAGCAGTCAACCAGTAGGTGGGAGAGATGCCGGTTCATCCAAATGAGTTCTTGCTTCACTTCATTCACATTAGAGTAGGTGACTATTGCCTGACTGTGCTGTACGCCAAAACCATGATTATCCTCGGTTCCCAGATGAGCTACTGATGTAGGTGATAGTGACAGTTTCCATTATATGCCAGAAACTTAATCTTGGGAAAAACCGACCAAGTTAGATTTAATTTAATCTCTTATAATTGTTTCTACTTTAATTGGAATCGCATTGCATCTTTATATTAAATAGTATTTTCCTTGTTAGTATTTCTAGTTTGCCTGCCAGGAGACCATGCTTTCCTCTCTATTCCTTTAAATCTCTCCTCATTTCTCCTCTTAGCTGCACAATTTTGAATGTCTCTTAATCTCTAATTTTTATAGTTATTAGGATAGAAGAGATAATGAATTTCTATTCCATTACTGAGATTAAATACTGTGGCTGATTTTGTATGTGTGTGTTTGTAAGTAACACAGGTTAATTTTGAAGAACATAACTATTTTCTTAAAGAAATTGTTAATTTTTATTAACTTTATGCCATAGTAATCATTTCATAGAACAGTGATGAGTTAGTCATGTAATACTGAAAACAGATGGCCCTGGGCAAGTGGCTGCTTTACGAGGCAACAGTGTGGGGTGGGGTGGTGATCCCTTGAGGTGCCACAGTTTCCCAGCTGTGGCAGGAATTGCGGAGGCACAGACTGAAACAACAACAACAAAAGAAACGTCCTTTGTGATGCTGTGACACATTGCTCCCTTTCTGCAGAGAGCTCTTCCCCAAAGGGCACAGGGAGACCTTGTATCATTGACAAAGGAGCTGCCGATGGAGCTCAAAGGTCGAGTTCTTGTCCGGCCTGTCAAGCCCTTAACACTGCAAAAACAAACATAAAACTCCTTTCAAAGCTAAGTTTCCACGGTCCTTGCCCCTGACCCATACTTGTAATTGTGAAGATGTCTTTCCATTCCGTCACACCCAACAAGGTCAGGGAGAGATAGAAGCTGGATCCCGGGAGGCCACGTGGAGCCTCCTTCTGTGCAGGCTTCTCCGTGTCCTGCAGGCTTCTGTGGCTTCTCTTGTGGACACCTCATTGTGCTCAGAGTTGTCCAAAGTAATTGATAACAAACTCTTTTCTTTCTAGAAATTCACGGGTCTGAGTTTTTGATGTTGATTAAGGTGTTTTCTTATTGGAAGCTGAACTATTAGTCAACCCTAAGCAAGCCCTTTCACCCTCATCATTGAACTTCCCTGCCACTCATCTCTGTTCTTCAGCTCTTCTCACTTCCCCTAATGAGGCCCTAGGAACATGCCAGGCAAGGACTTTTTCACAAAGGACTTTATGTATGGTGTTGTGGTTTGAATGTGAATGGCTTTTGTTCTTCTGGTTCTGTTGAACTGAACTGAATCTATAACCTCATGTGGCTTTGGGTGTAACAGATATGGCCGCATAGAATCTATGATTCATAGGATCATGGAATTCATTGGACTACAGATTCATAGAATCGTAGATTCAAATCTTATAAGCAAAGCATCCTCTTCCTGTGCTGGGACGAAGAGTCTTGTTGATTTTAGAGGATGATCTCAGTGTCCTCATGGTTTACTGGGTGTGGTGATTTCAACACTTGTTTTCTGGTTGGCGGCACTTTTTAGGGTCATTTAGAAGGTATGGACTTGTTCTGGAAGTATGTCACTGGGGGATGGCTTCTAGAATATAAAGACTCAGCATTTCCCTGTGTGTGTGTGTTCTCTCTGCTTTGTGCTCCAGATGTGAGCCCTCAGGCCACTGAGCCTGGCCCCTGGCGCCATGCTGTCCCTACCACCATAGACTCTTATTCCTCTGGAACTGTTAGTTCTTTCTTCTCTAAGTTGCCTTAGTCTTGGTCTTTTATCACAGTAGTAGAAAGAGAGTGAAAATGAAAGGAATGCCGGTGACCTTACATTCTCTACAAACCTACCACTATTAAAAATCAGGATAAGCCACATAGTCAACCCCAGAACCAGGAAACCAATGAAGGAAGCAGGTGGCGATGAGGCAGCCATATAGTTTGAACTTGAAATATTCCTTGCAGCTTCATGTTTGGAGTGTTCCATATCCAAGTGGCATGGGCATAGGGCATGGCAGGGAGCCTCAGGGAGTTATTATCCCTAGCTCTTCCCACTCTGCTCCCTGGCATGGTATGATATGAGGTACCATATTCTCCTGCCACCACTAACTCTGCCATGATGGACTGAGCCCTCTGAAATGGAGCCAAAATAAGTCTTTACTCCTATAAGTGGATTCATTGGGTGTTATATTTGTGGGGTTCATCAGTTTGTCTAGCGATCTCAGGTTATATGCAGGGAGACTGAGACTCATTTCTAGATCGTCTGTAGTTGACCAGAGACAACATGCTGTGGTTGCAGTGTTTCCTTTCACTTCCATAAACCCATGTTGAGATCTACTTGGCATTGCAGCTGTGGTGAGTGGCAAGGCCTTTAGGAAGGGTTTAGTCAGTGAGAAGAATCAAAGCCTTCCTTTTGGGAATAGGTGAGTGGTCCCAAGAGTGGGGCGTCATAAGGTCAGGCTTCCTTTATGATTTGCAGTTGTTATACACACTTGCTTGTTTTTCACCTTCTATCATTTATGGTGCTTTTGACGGCTGTTGTTGCTGTGTCACTCGACTCCAGAGCCATGAGCCAAAATAAATCTCTTTGCTCTTCGTGTATTGTTGTGTAGGAACACAAAATGAGCAGAGTTAAAAGTACAATGCCATCCTGATACAGTAATCTTTACATATTCCATCCTGTCATTATGCTCAAAAAACAAACACCAAGTAATTTTGAAAAATACTTTCTTTGAGTTTCCTTTCTTAGAGGGGTCAGTCTTATTGAAAGTAGCAAGTAATTGTAAGTATCTCTCACTAATTAAAGTTTCCCATGACTATAATGAAATACTTGAGGCTGGATCTCCAAGTTAACTTCAGTTATCAACTTGGCACAGCCTAGAGTTACCTGAGAGAATCTTCGTTGGGGATTTACCTCTATCACATCAGCTTTGAGCATGTCTATCTCTTGGCTGCTAATTGATGTAAGAGGGCACAGCCCACTCAAGGCATTGCCGTCCCTGGACGGGTAATCTTGGGTGATAAGAGAAAGCTGACTACGTATGAACCAGAGAGGGCGAGCCCGCGAGCCGGCGGGGCTCCTCTGTGGTCTCTGCTTGAGCATCTACTTCAGTTTTTACAATGCTTCCATCACCGACAGACTGGAAACACAAATTGAAACAAACTCTTTCTTCCCCAGGTTGCCTTTGTTCAGGATGTTTTATCATAACAACAGAAAGTAAAGTAGAGCGTGGGGCAACTTTATGAAGCAAAGAGGTTTCTTTTAGTTCACTCTTTTTGGAGGCTGAAAGTCCAAAATCAGATAGATCCATTGATCCAGCCTCTGATGAGGGTCTAATGGTAGGTGACATCATGTGACACAGTGGGTCAGGGAGCCCCTCATGTAGCCAGACAAGAAGCCAAAGGAAAGAAGAGCTCTCATAGTAGCTCGTTCTCAAAACTAGCTCAGCCTCCCCGGAGAACCTCCTGAATCGCTTCCTACGACAGTACCGCCAGTATTAACTCTATCTAGGTCTCACCCTTAAAGGTCCCACCACTTCTCACATGGCCACACTAATGACCACACTCCCACCACATGAACCTTTGGGGAACAAGCTATATCCAAACCAGCAGTCATCAAAGTGTTTTCAAGCAAAAGATGCTGATTTTATGGAGTTTCCATGCCCTAACTCTGTAAAACACAGCGTGCTCTGGCTCCTGAAGTATTAATAAGCTTTGAGACAAATGAATTTAGGCAAAATAACAAGCCTCAGGGTGCACAGAGACCTTAATAAGATGTCAGAGAAGAAACCATTAATTTCATGGTTGTCCACTGTAGTTAAATCATCAAGTGTGTCAAATTCCAATGTCATAATCACTTAAGCCAGAATTAGTCTAACAATGCAGCTGGTGGGGGACACAGTTGGTAATCGCAAGCAAGGTCCTTAGGAGATGCTTGTTACACACTTCATAGCCTTGAGACATTTGGAGCATGCAAACACCTATTGCCCCTGGCTCTAGATCCAAAAGTATGCCCCTAAGATGTGAGCTAAATGGTTATAGATGGGAAAGGTTCATCTGGTAGCACTAGAACTCATACAGGGTAAACAGTTTTTAGTTTTTATGTCTGCTAAAGTTCTTCCTCTTGTGGAAAGGATACAACTGTATTCTACCCAACATTATTCTATCAGAACTCAGAAGGGTGAAACCCAGGTGGTTGTGTTAACAGGTGAGTGATGTCTGGGAAGAGCGGGATGGAAGCTGTGTGAAGAGACCTTCTTCCCTTGGGAAGCAACATGAGCCACTCCAGGGAGCCAGCCGATGTTACAGGGCGACAGCTGTGTTCTTAGCTCCTAAAAATTTCCAAAGGATGCCACGAATCAGATTTTTATGATCCCTTCATTCTTCTACATTAGCAACTGTCTAATTTTTTGTTTGTTTTTGTAGACCTGTGTTAATGCAGTTTTTGCTTAGCTTAGCACAATCATGGCGTGGCTGAGCTGCCAGGCTTAACCCTTACGTGGTACCTGTCTCTTATCATCCTCCGGTAAGCATGCAGCATCCATTTGCAGCTAGTTTGCCCTTCAGGAAAGCACAGGTGGTTTTGCTGCCTCCCAGCACTCAGTGTGCCTGGCTGGTAGAGAGCAGGCCTCTCTTGCACCCTCTAGTTTTGTAATACATTACAGCCCCTCCCTCCCTTTCTCCCTTCCTCTCTCTCTCTCTCTCTCTCTCTCTCTCTCTCTCTCTCTCTCTCTTCTGTCTCTATCTCTCTCTTTCTCTCTGTGTGTGTATATGTGTATAATCCACATTGTGCCCAATATAGCAGAAGGCTTGGTGTATGGGACACTCAGAGTCAGGGCAGAGCACACCCAGATACCAGATTTCCAACAAAGGAGATTACCCTGGAGGGACAAGTGGGCTGGGCCGGGGGTTGGGGGTACTGCCTCTAGATTGGACAAAAGCAGCAACAGGTGTCTCTACAGAAGTGGTTTTTAAGGAGAAAAAGGGAGAGCCTATGCCAGGATGAGTTGTTAAATCCTGATTGAACAGTGTAGCCACACAAATTTTGGACCTTGGTGTTTAGTCTCAGGAATGAGTCAGGGCCTAAATAAAGGAACAGACCTTGGGGACTAGCTTTAGGCACGTAATCTGTGGTTTAGCAAGGAAAGGGAAAGGGCAAAACTTGTTGGTTCCATGTTTGCCCTTCACTGAGTACCTGGGCTAGAAATAGAATGTCTTCTGAAATGTAGAGCAGACTCCAGATCTGTGCTGTTCAATGTCATGTCCAGCCCAGGAGACATCTGACAAGAGGCTCCTGAGCTATTGAAGTACAGCTAGAGTGAGCCCAGATGTGCTTGTCAAGCAAGGTGAACTCCAGGTTTGAAAACCTTGTAAAAAGACCAAATATCCCATCTTAAAAATGGTAATTCTATATTGCACTATCTTAGACGTGCTGGTGAAATAAAATGAGACGGTGGAAGTCATTTTACTCATTTACTCTGAATGTGGTTACTGGAAAATTTGAAGTTGCATCTGTTTCCCATACTCCATTCTGTTTGGGGTTGCTCTGCAGTGGTGGTCTGGGAGCTTCTGTAAAGGTTCAGGTCGCCCTGGAGGCTTCATGGGCCAGGAGGTTTCTGCTACAACTAATCATTGGGCTAGGCTTGTACAAAACTAGCCACAGATGGCATGCGCTAAAACTTTATTTACAAAATCAGGCAGGGCCTAGACTGCTGCCTCTTGCTTGCTAAGAAACAGAAGGAAGAAGGTGATGGGAATTCTGAGCTTTCACTGGTTAAATGTAAAACACATCGAGCTAGCGTCACGTGATGGTGTGGATACCTTTCTGTATCTCCCTTGTTCTTCAGGGTGGGGAGTTGACTTTACGAGAGCTTAGTGAATCAGTCCTTTACTTATTTCAAGGGTACAGATGGTTTTTCAATTCTCTACCAGTGGTCAACAGTTTAACTGGCCAGAGTCTTTGTCTTGTTCCATTTTCAAATAAATGGCTTTTACCCTACATCTGTATTCTGTTCAGTGTTATTTTGGAGAAAATTGTGCAGGGCAAAATAGGAATGGCAGACCATTTAAGGAATGGTAAGGGAAGAGAA
The DNA here is from genome assembly GCA_028658305.1 of Pachyuromys duprasi. Classification (NCBI taxonomy): domain Eukaryota; kingdom Metazoa; phylum Chordata; class Mammalia; order Rodentia; family Muridae; genus Pachyuromys; species Pachyuromys duprasi. Next base: position 145,743,461 of record CM053766.1, on the reverse strand, counting down.
TTCATGGCACACTGTAAGAGTAAACTGTGTTAAAGATGAATGTGTTTAAGCTGCCATATTTGCCAATTAAAACAAAATCCTTGATCACCATGATTTCATCGTGTCTGCCCAATGAATAAACAAGTTTCAGTATCTTGCCATCAGGATAGAGACACCACTTGTTGGAGCTATGCAGACTGAAAAAGAGAACTTGGCTAGAGGTTAGAGGACCTGACATCGATGAACCCACCCCCCCACCCCCAAGTCAGGGCAAGTGACCTCAGACCCAGCCAGTCCTAGTAGCTAGAAAACCAACCTCCAACTCCAGCTCTTGCTCCCCAACAGCAGTGAAGTTGCAAAAGGGAGCTTCCAAAAGTGGAAACATTTTCAAATAAGTCTTTTAACTTTTTGCCTGTGGATACAGCTGCGTTGACACAAAGCCACGTTTGAGGCATGATTCTCAGAAGCCTGGCACCGCAGAGTGTTTTTCTACTGGGACCCATAATTGTTGGCTTTTAAGAGTGGTCCTGTGTTCGGTTTTATCAATGTGGTACTTGAACTGGACTTTCAGCTGACCTCCAAAAGGAAATAGTTTTAAAAGGAAGAATTTTAAGTCTGCCAAAAGCCAAATAATGGCACAGCACAGAGAAAAGCCAGCGTTCTGTGGTTTTTATATTAAAATACGAGTCTCTTAATGCCTCAAAACAGCGACCAGAAAATGTGAAGTTTAATACATGAGGCTCGAAGAAGCTGTTTTAATGAGCTTTATTTTTCCGTTGTCCTTTGTGATTCCCCAGAAGGAGCAAGCATCTTTCTCTTGGTCTTCCTCCTCCATCTATTTTTGTTTTTATACCAATGACTGTTTCCATTAAAGCAATTTCAAAATACACTGAAAACATCCATGCCCAACTCAAGGCCTCATACTTTGAGGGGTTTTCAGCTGCAGCCTCTGCAAAATATCTTGAGGACCTAAGCCACCAGCATCCGGCTTCTCCAGCATTGAGAATTACTGTTCCCATAAATTCCCATTAAGACACCTCATCTCCCATTGCTTTATCTGAGCCACATCCTGCAGGGTTGTTTTGCTAATTGACAGTGTTTTTTATGTGTTCATAAGGTTCTGTGAGAAGCCAACTCCTATGTACAATGTACAGTGATCAAATTGGGCTACTTAGCGTTTCTACTTCCTTACAGGTACTTAGTAGTAGAATGTGTGCTTAACATGCACAGAGCTCTGGTTTCAATACTTGAGGGAGGGAGAGAAGGAAAAAAGGAAGGGAGGAAGGGAGGGGGAAAGGGAGAGGGAAGGAAGAAGCCAGGCAGGGAGAGAGGGAAGTAGGGGGAAGGGGGATATTTCCCCACAGCCCTGGGGAACATTGAAGTGAATTCCTTCTATGTGACTGTATTTTCAACCTGTGCGCCCATCTTGTGCTCCACCCACTTGGATGAAGGTACCTGGGGTGGTTTGTATAGCTGAACCGGCCTGATTTATCCAGGCTCAATAGAGCTGTGACTCTGGAAGGCGATAATGTGTAATGAGAATGCTTCAACTGGATAGCAGTGTGGACCCTGGATGGAACACACATAGTAAGTCAGTTCACAGCAAGTGTGGCTCATAGGCCAGTTGGCATTGACTGCCATCCTGCTGTCTGCTCACAGCGGTCACATATTTAGCAGGCTGGGAAAGGCCAGCACAGACTGCTAACAGACCAACTGGCAGTATAGGGTCCCTGATGTTCTGTATCCTTGCCAGCACTTGATAAGGTCAGCCTTAAGTTTTGCCCACTGAAATGGCACATAGGATATTTCACTACAGCTTCAAGTTGGAATTTTCTGATAAGTAGTGGTTTTGATCTCTTTAGGGTACCTTAGGATGGGAAGTCTCTGTAATGAAGACTTCATTCAAGTCATTTGTGCTTTTAAAAAAAGTATTTTTGTTATCAGTTTTCATGAGTTATTTGACTGACAGACACACACGGGCACACAGGCATGAATGTGGTGGTAGTCCCACCACATTCTGAAGCAGCTCAGTTGTTTGTTCCCAAGTACTCAAGGTTACACATAAGAAGAGTTTGTCTCAAGAACAAAAACCTGGTGGCGCAGGCACCAGGCACAATCCCAGCTACTCAGGAAGCTGAGGCAGATGTTTGCAAGTTCAGGGTCAGCCTGGGTCCTTGGGTTCATCACTTTCAGATGATATCTCTTGTTAAACAATTCATTTTAGTGAATTTTGTTTTTAATTTTACTGAATTTATCTTAATGGCTTATCTTTTAAAAATATCACGTCTTTTATTATTCATTTGGTGTGTATGTGTGTGTGTTTACACATATTGCGTGTCTGCACATGTACCACAGCACATGCGTGTGGTCAGACGACAACTTACAGGAGTCAGTCTCTCCTTCCACCATGTGGGTTCTGGAGTTTACACCTGGGTCCTCAGGTCCTAATGACAAGTATCTTTACCTATTGAGCTATTCCACCAGGTCAGCTTTATCTGTTTTTTGTTTGGGGTTTGGTTTGGTATGGTTTTTTGAGACAGGGTTTTTGTTTTGTTTTGTTTTTTGTTTTGTTGCTGTTGTTTTTTAATGTAGCCCTGACTGCCCTGGAACTCACTCTGTAGACCAGGCTAGCCTCAAACTCAGAGAGATCCGCCTGCCTCTGCCCCCTGAGTGTTGGGATTAAAGATGTGTGCTACCATCGCCAGGCTCCGGGTTTATCTTTTTTAATGCTTTGATCTTTTGTATTTTATTATATTGAAATGGTGGGTACTTTTATTTCCTGTGAAAGAACTCTGTGCCCCTATTTCTTTGCCTTGAGTCCTAACAGATTTATCTGGGCAGTTCTTGATTGAGGAGCATGGAAACCAGGTGTGCTGGTTAGAGTTCATCAACTTGACACCAGCTAGACAAAAGGAAAGAGGGAAACTCAGTTGAGAAAATGCCTCCATCACATTACCCATAGCAAGCCTGTAGAGCATTTTGTTAATTGATGGCTGATATGGGAGGGCCCACCCCTGGATGGTGGTCCTGGGTTGTGTAAAAAGAGCAAGCTGTGCAAGCCAGTAAATAGCATTCCTGCCTGGCCTCTTCTGCAGTTCCTGCCCTAATTCCCTTGAAAACAGGCTGTGAGCTGAATGAAATAAAGGTTCCTCCCCCCCCCCCAGGTGGCTTATCACAGCAAATTAGGACCCTGGGAATCTCAGTCCCCTATCTACTGCTGTGAAGAGACCCATGCCCAAGGCAACTCTCAGTAAAAAAGGAGTTTAATTGTGGGCTTGTTTGCAGTTTCAGAGGTTTAGTCCATTGTCATCATGGTGGGGAGCGTGGCGGCGTGCAGGGAGACAGGGTGCTGGAGAAGGAGCTGGGGGTTCTCCATCCTGATCCACAGGCCAGGAGGGAGGGGAAGGGGGAAGGAGGAGACAGGTTGAACCTGGGATGGGCTTTTGAAACTTCAAAACAGTGACACACTTCCCCTAATCCTGTGTTCCACTCCCTGGTGACTCAGCATTCAGATACATGAGCCAATGGGAGCCATTCTCATTCAGACCGCCACACCAGCCTGGCTAAATCTAGGTGAAGCAGAAAGTTAAAAGGCAGGCCAGCAAGTTTGTGGCATAAATTGAAGCAGAAAGGGCCTATCAGATTGTTGCTCCAAGGACTAAGAAGGAAAGCTGTGCTCCAGATGATTAACTCAAATGCTGCCCTGTTCACATTTCACAACACCTCCCTTAGGGGTGCTTTGGGAGACTTGTCAGACTCCCTTAGGAAACCGTTCTCTATCATATCAACCGTTTCTGATTTACGACACAGAAACGTCACTTTTAAATGCACAAACACCTTCATCTGAATAACCCTCTCCTGACCATACCCAGGAAGTCACTGGAGTAACATTTCCTCATCCCTAATCCTCTGGCTGTCCCCACTTTCCATAAGCTTTCCTAAAAAAGACCCCTGTCAGTGGTTCCTTGAGCTCGCGTGTTTTCCTTCCGTCCTGGGCAAGTGTTTGGGTCTGCATTTCATAATGAGACCCTGGCAGGAGGGAGCTGCCCAGGCAAGGAAGGCCAGAGCCAAGTGTGTAGGAGCCAGGAGGCACAGGACACACAGCAAGAAGGCAGGACCTCTCGCTGAAAGATGGGTCTGGAGGCCATGAGTGTGAGGCTTCCATTCAAAGGCAGAGTGACTCAGCAAGCAAAGGATGCTGGACTGTCCAGCTTTGTGCTTGGACTCTGCAGCAACAGGACAGAGTTGAGTCTCCTTAGAGGGAGGAACTGGAGGAACACAGTGTGGGGCCAGTGAGGCAGCAGGGGATGGAAGAGTCACACAGACCTGGTTCTCTCTGGGCTGCACTCCTTGTTGACCCTGTAATCAGGGTGATACCACCCATCCTCCGAGCAATGGAACAGGATGTGTGTGTAGACTGATAGTTTTCTGAGTTTCCTCTCGTTTGTTTGGTTCTTCCTTCCTGTTGCTATATCAATAAGTAGTCTTATCTTTCATGCTGTTTGGCAGTGCTGGCCCAACCCCACTGAGCAGTTACAATGCCTGAAGCGTTCCTTTGACTTTCATGCAGATACTATCGGTTCCACGGTACCAGCTTGCAGATATAAGCTTATAACTCCTCCTGTCCAGCATGTGTCTCTTCCTGAGGAGGTGGACCTGTGGATGCCTGCCTCCTGAACTGTCCCGTATAGCTTTCTAACGAGTTAATTTATTACTTCCAAATTCAACTCATTATCTTTTCCCCAAACCCTTTTCTCCCTCATTTGTGCTCTTCACTCTGAGAACAGTCGCTAAGCCCCAAATGTGGGAGTCATGGATTCAAGTGCAGACGATTTATTTGGGAGAAGATCCCCAATTCGTCTGGATGCCCTCAGGCAGTCACCAGTAAGGAGCAGGGGAGATGAGACAGGCTTTTACCGAGGTTGTTACCTTGGTGAGCAAGTGGCACGCTCTTTGAGTAATGCTAAGACTCAGAGTCTCCCATCCCATGGGAAGAGGAGCTGTCAATCACTGTCAATCACTGCCTTTCTCCATCAGTCTGCCTCCTCCCGGCACTTCCTGGTAGCCTTAGGTCCTGTGGGCCAGGTATAGCCCACCTCCAAACTGATATCGGTGCTAACATTTGCAAGTCATAAAGGAAGATATGCTTTACCAAGTGAATTTTACCGTTTGTTGGGTAATTCTTTGGTTTAAGGTAACTTCATGTTGATCATCTGCTTCCATGCAAGCCGCTGTTGCTCTTCTTCTGCCCCAACTCCTTCAGAGTGTGTCTGGGTGACCGCTCTCAGTTAGCACGCATGGTTTTGTATTTTGTCTTTTTAGTTGTGGCCCTCACTGAAGTACATTTGACCATCAGAGAGCAAGCCTCCTCTCACCTTCCCATCTCTGCAGATGAGTGAATGAAGAAGCCACAGAGGGGGTGGTGAAGTGTGCAGATTCCTCCAGGCTTGTTCAGGTAATCTAGACACACAGCAGAATGAGGCCAAAGATGAGTGCCTTTCTTTCAGTACTATAGACCCTAAGATGGCATCCCATCACTTCCAAATAAGCAGCCAATTGTCCCTTGAGGAGGTCTGGGCTGACAGTTCCACATATGCCTATACCTACTTCTGGGTTGATGTATGTTCAACAGAGTGAATGATGAATGTGTCAGATGGTAGCACATACATATAATCCTCGCACTTGGGAAGCTGAGACAGACAGAACTTGTTCAATTCTAGCCCAGTGAATACATGAAGAATTCAAGATCAACCTGAGTTACACAGCAAAACCTTGTCTCAAAACAACAGCAAAAGCTGCTAGATTCACTGATTTAAACACTGAGTGTCAGTGTTTAAATTACGTACTTATTACATATGGTCGTATTATATATGGGCTCTTCCCCTCTGAAACACCTAGTCATCTCTGTGTGGCCTGGAAAAAGTTAAAATCTCCCTATCTATACTCTACTCTCATCAGCCTTTACCCAACATGCCCTTGTGCCACAGCCTTCCCTTTGACAAAGACTCCTGCTTGGCCAGACTTTCGTCAGACCCCTGAACCTTCTCCCACACAATCCTGTTTTAACTAAGAACCTTGTCAAATTAGCCAGAACCTCCGTTCTCCATGTCCGATCCAGTTCTCGGCCTCTACCACAGCTCCAGTGACGTTCGCTCACATGACTCTCTTCAGCAAGATTCCTGAATCCTCTCACACTTGACATTTCCTGTAGTAATTTTCCATCCACCACCCTCATCCTGCTCTCTGTAAATCCCCACTTGCTCATGCTCTTTTGAGAGTTTAGTCTACTCTCTGCTCCTGACTGCAAAATCCCATTGCCTTGCCCAGCACATGCACTGCAGCGGTCATGACTAAAGACCCTCCGCTGTGCTTTTACACATCTCATGATGCAATTTTTTTCTCTCCTTCCAGACTCTATGTGGATTATGGGTTCTTCAAAGTCAGAGCTTGGTCTGGTCTCCCTCATCTTTGTGTCCCCAGTGCTTGCATCCTTGTGTTTCCTCTATTTATAAGAGCTCAGTGGCAGTGTTGAAATCTTGCCAGATGTGTGTGTACTGATCTCTACCCCCTTCCATGGCTGGATCCTCCCTTAAGGAAGCCATGACTCTTGGCTGTGGAGGAGCCAACATACCTGCACAATACTTTCACATGACCTCACTACTTCTCTGGCTCCCTCAATCCTTTCTCTGAGCCTCCTTCGTCTTCCCAAATTGGGTGTTGATATAAGGTAGGCCATATGTCAGTAACTTGTTTGCTCCACTAAGGTGGGAAAACGAAGGCCCACTGCATAGGAGTGCGAAAGGACATAGCCTGAGATACGAGCGCAAGATCTGGGGAGTCTCCACACCTTCCCTTCGCACTGCTGACCTTGGAAACATTATTTTAATATGCTGTGTCTTGTTGTGTATCTCTAAGATTTAGGCTAACTAGAGGCCAAGTTCCTCATGGGTGCTATCTGGACTATATGAGCCCTAGTCTGAGCTTGGCTTGCAGCTGCTGGCATCTGTACATCTATGCAAAGGGTACTGGGGATCCCATGTCCCCAGGATCGGCTCTCCACCAAGGACCTGTAAGGGTCGCTATGGGGAATTATCAAGTCCTTCTCCTCTTTCCAGTCCCTGAAACTTGTGCTTGACACTGTTTGCCAGGTGCTCACAACACTGAACTGTACTGGAATGTGGTAGTGATTGGCTTGAATACTGAGCTGCTTTTGCCCCACCTACTTTTCCACTCACCTGCCAGCATTTCCTCAGATCGCCTCCTGAGGAATCACTGCTTTCTTGTTCTAGCCATCTCTGATAGTATGTAGAACTCTGGCTCCAGGGCTAGTATCTGGCAAGTCTCAGGATGTTACTGCTTCTGCTGTTAGTGGGAAGCAAGGCGTTCACAGAAAGGAGAGCCCTCTCGTCTACCCTGTGCTCTTCTCCATGCCACAGGAAGCCCCCACTGTGGGCAGTGCCCAGCTGTGAGAGTGTGGTCTGCAATACTTTAGAGCTTGCATGTTCACCGAGGGCTGGATTGCCTGCAGGGGAGAATTGGGGGAAATAACAAAATTTACTGCTTTAAAGTAAAGAGTTACAAGTATGTATGAGATACATAAAGAAAGAGACAGTAATATCTGTGGCACTGAAGTTCACAGGAGGGCGTTCAAGTAGGAAAATGTATGTGAGCCAAGCACCATGGCTCATACCTGTTATCTCGGGGGTCAGGAGGGCAGTGCTGGAGAATATCAAGTGTGAGGAAAGCATGGTATGTGTAGTGAGTTTGGGGCTAGGCCAAGAACACAGCAAAACCATTCTCAAAACCCAAACAAAGAGACATAAAAGAAAAAAAAAGAAAAATGCGGGAGAAAGCTAGGAAACACCGGTCCACAAAAGGCATGAAAAATCTTTGATGTTGCCTTGGCTTTTGGCCACCCCAAGTTGCTCTGTTTAGTTTGCAGGGTTCATGCCCTCTTTCCTGGACTGAAGAGTTAACAGTTGAACTTTCATTAAAATTGCCTGGTTAAGTTTGTCCGGCAAGGCACCAGGATTTTTGGCAAAACAGCCATCTGCTTGTGGTTAAGATTTTCCTGGTTCTGTAACAGCCAGACTGGGTTATACTTGGAGAATCATGAGGCTTGGCTCTCTGGGCAAGAAAAATGATCAGTCCACCAAACAAGATGACTTTTTTTTTTTCAACCTTTCCTTGACTCTTCTATACCCTCTTCTCCAGGACATTGAATTTGATAAGGGAGAAAAAAGTCACCAGGTTCTTCAGCTCTTGAAGTCTGATCATGTGGAATTTAGAGAAACAGAGGAATGAGAAACTGGGGGACAGCCCAGTCAGCAAAGGGCTTGCCATGCAAGTGTGAGGGCTTTCAGTACCTACATAAAACAGTCGGGCAGGCAGTGTGCACTTCAATCCCAGCACTGCAAGGACCCTGGGGCTCGCCAGCCTGCCAGTCTAGCCCTTCCTGTGAGCCTCGGGCCAGTGAGAGACCTTGTACAAAGTGGATAGTATCTAAAAAAGAAGGATACCTGACATGTATCTTGGGCCTCCACAATCATGCCCACATATACTTGTGCAGATGAATGTGTACCCACAGAAAGAGAGAGAGAGCAAGAGACAGAGACAGGGAGAGAGAGGAGGGAAAGTAAAAGAAAAACAAGGTCTCCTGTAGACATGATGAGTATGAGAAACCTTGGCAGACAGAATCAAAGAAGTAAAATGGTGTGTGTATAAGTAAGCCCACATGGGATACTGGAACACACAGTGCCCTTGCCCATTGGCATACACCACAGCTTACCACAGGGCTAGCAAGTCGTCACCTTTGGAGTGGCACCTCCCAAACCAATGTTATTCTATTTCTAAGTTGTATTTTGATGATTATGCAAAGATATTTTAGATACTTTTTTTCTTTTCAAAAGACAGGTGATGGGCACTTTTCGAATAGGGCATTTGGCTTCACCTTCATACCCTCTCTTATGGCCTCTCTGGACCACAAATTAGGAACGAGCTTTATTTCTTCCTTTTCCCTTTGAGATTTAAAATATTACATTAAAAACTCTAACTTTTCCGTTCATTTCACACGTAGTTGTGCTCAGTGGCTTGCTGTACACATCTACAAAACCCTCCTATGTAGCATTTGTCAGTTCCATGGTCATTTACAAACCAGTGTAATTCTATTAGGATGAGGGTGAGTAGATGCATGTAGTCAGTGTTGTATGTATATATGTTGCGTGTGTGTGTGTGTGTGTGTGTATATATATATATATATATATATGTTGTGGTGGAATATGCTCTGACATAGTCTCTGTGTGAATCATGGGGTGCAGTTGCTTTTCAAAGAAGTTCTACTTCTGAAACACACAATAAAAATGCATTTGTCCACATTATGTGTAGCAAATGTGTGAGAAAATGTATTAGTCAGGGTTCTCTAGAGTAGCAGAACTTATAGACTGTGTGTATGTAGGATTTATTAGAATCACTTATAGGCTATGATCCCACCAATCCAACAGTGGTGAGCTATGAAAGGAAAGTTCAAGAATCCAGATGTTGCTCAGCCCACAAGGCTAGGTGTCTCAGCTGGTCTTCAGTAGACCCTGGAATTCTGAAGAAGTAGGCTGTAATGCCAGTGAAGGAACAGATTTGCTAGCAAGGCCAGGACAAGCAGACAAAGAGCAAAGGCTTCCTCTCATGTCCTTATATAGACTTCAAGCAGAAGCCCTGGCCCAGGTTAAAGATGTGTCTCCCCATCTCAAAATCAGAATTAAGGACACCTGTCTTCCCACCTCAAGCTCCAGATCAAAGGCTTGTGTCCTCCTACTTCAAAGGTCCAGACTAGAAGTGGATTCACCCACTTCAAACAGCAAAGCAATCTCTCACAGTCATGCCTCTGTTTCTGGGTTGTAGCTCATTACAGATGTAGTGAAGCTGACAAGCAATAGCTATCACAGAAAGTATATGGGGCTAAAACAAGCAGGCTTGAAATTCCTGTGACATCTAAGAAGGGGGTGTAAAAGGGAGGTGTCCACAGGGATGGGCTGGATAAATACATGGATGGATGGATGGATGGACAGGTGGATGGACAGGTGGGTGGATGGATAGACAGACGGATGGATCTTTAAAACACTGCGTTTGTCTTCTTTTCTTTGTTTCTTGGAGGGTGCTGAAGAGTTAGGATCTTATACACACCAAACACTGCTTGTCTAAGGTCTTATATATGCTAAGCACAAGCTTTGTCACTGAACCATACTCCTGGCCACTTCTAGCACATCCTAAATACTACATACTAATTATCATAATACACCCCCGAGATGTGTTCTCTAACAAGTCTTATACCTTTGATAAGCATTAAGGGGCTAGGAGATGGTTTGGTTGGTAGAGTGGTTGCCACACGAGTGTGATGCTCTGAGTTCAGTGCCCAGCACCCAAACAGCCTGCAGCCCCAGCAGTATCAGGAGGCTGTCTTCATTGCACATTGGGTTATTATGCTGACTTTGATTGCCTCTTTCTAGGGGTTTATTCCACGTTTTCCTGCAGTAGGAGGTTGTTTGTTGGTTTGAGAGCAGTGTTTTAAACACAAGAGAAAAATCAAGCCAAACATGGTAAACTACACACATAATCCTATCACTTGTGAGGTGAAGGCAGGAGGAGAAGGAATTCAAAGTATCCCTAGCCACATAGTGAGTTCAAGGACAGCCTGGGATGCCTATGTCCCTGTATCAAAACAAGCAACCAAGAAGAGCAGAGGGAGAAGGAAAAAAGAGGAGATGGAGGAAGGGGGCAATAGAGGGGGTTTATTTGGCCTTGTCTGGGTACTGATTCTGAAGCTTCTCTGCAGATATCATGTAGCCAGGGCAGCCAGGGCACTCAGCGAGCTGTGGGCAGTTTTGCGGTGAGAGAAAAGGGCAGCCTCAGCAGCCTCCCTTCGCTGCACTGCTGAAGCCGTCAGTGTCAGGATATTTGCTGTGTGATACAGCTGCAAGGAGAGCCCAACCAAGTCTCCACAAGGAGCTGGCAGCGGGCGAAGTCTGGGTACTGGTGAGAATGCGCCCTTCTCTGCTTGCTGATGTGATGTTGGTTGGTGTGCCTTTTCTCCGCATTCCCCACACCTTGCCATATGCAAGATCATATGAACATGATCTTTCTTCTGACCCAGGGCCACTGAGGTGCTGAGCCCCAAACTGCCCACTGCCTGACACAGGTGGGTGGAGCATCCAAGGTGGGGGGCGGGGGAGGACAGAAAATAAGAACATATGCACTTTCCATGTTTGGTTCTGTTTTGCATTTCTCAGCACTTCCATGTGTTTCAAATAACAGGATGATTTTCCTTTGTAGGAAAATACCTACATGGCTGAAGCTGCCTTATGTTGAATAACATTTTATTTCAGTAAATTATTTTGTGTTCTGGGCTATTTTAAGGCCTTTCACAGGTTCTTATTAGTTCTTACCACAGACTTACCAGGCCAGGAAGCAAGCGTGGTAGGTGGAACAGGTGGTGTGGTGCCGTCCGTTTTTCAGAGTGGTGCTGGGTGCCCTGCCACAGGAGATTCCATGGCTCGTTGGTGAAAAACAGAGCCCTGTAGTCATGGTGTCATGCATCTGCTCAGAAGAAACAGCAGGCATCCAGAAAGACCTAATGGCAGGGCTGGGGATTGGGCAAAGTCTCAGCTCAATCAGGTTCTCATTTAGGCAAGTCTTGAGAGAAAAAGACGTGTATATTATTAGTCTTTTATTACTGTGACCAGATACCGGGTTTGTGTGGGCTCATGATTTTAGAGGGGTCAATTCATGATCCCTTAGCCCCATATCCTTGAGCAAAACATCACAGGGGTGGGAGCCTGTGGCAGAGAGATGTGCATGTGGAAAACTGAAAGCAGAGAATGGATGACATAAAGGACAGGGCCAAGGTAAGCTAGAGCCCCAGGGACATGCCCTCCAAGTCACCTCCTTCCTTCAGTTTGCCCTACTTTTCAGCACCCCCAAATGCCATCGCATGAATTCATCACCCATTGATTACATCATAGCCATTGTAATCTAGTTCTCCCCTCCCCACAGACATTAAAAGGGGAGTGCCTCACTAAATTCCTAGATGTTCCTCAATCCAATAAAATAATAATGGAGGCAAACGGCTGATTAGAAGGTGTTTCCCAGAGGATGAAGGGGCTGGGTTTTATTTCATAGTTTTATTCATTATTATTTTGTATGTACATACATGAACAGGGGATATATTCTACAGAGCATGTGGGGTCAGAGGGCAACTTTGTGGAGTCCATTTCTTTGATCAGATGTGCGCTGTCCTAAACTGAGAAAGATTTTTAGGAAAGAAGACCGTGGCTCAGACTTCAAGCAATAACTTAGATCAAAACTGAAGTATGAAGGTGTAAAGCCTGCAGTCACCTGGGCCATTCATCATTAAAGACATTAAGAAGGGACAGACACTGACCTGGGAAATGGAGAGTCCGGAAGCCATTGCATAGCCTGCAACCCCTCGTGAAGCCCACCACAGGGCTTCAGTATCCCCTGTAGGACTCTTACCATTTATTTCCTCATTTTCAGCTTCTATGCGGAAGTAATGCTGGCTTCTAGAACAGTTGCAAGTATATCCCAGAGGACCCCCCTTATTGCGTCACTCACCACATGAGTGGACCATAGGCATCAGACTCTTTACCACTTGCTATCTCTATGTGGAACTTTGAAGACCTGTCTCTTTAAAAACTATTCTTTATTTTTATATGTATGAGTGTCCTGCCTGCATGTGTGTATATGTGCCACTTGTGTGCCTGGTGATCAAGGAGACCAGAAGCATCAGGTTCCCTGGAACTGGCATTAGAGACTGTTGTGAGCTTCCCTGTGCATGCTGGAGACTTAGCCCAGGTCTTCCACAAGAGCAACAAGTGCTCTGAAGTCCATCTATCCAGCCCTCTCAGGACTGTCTTATCTTCCCGTAGTCTTGTGATCTTAAGACTGTTCCCTTGAGCTCGAGAGATGGGTCAGTGGTTAAGAACACTGTCTAATCTTCCAAAGGACCCAGGTTCAATTCCTAGCACCCACACGGCAGCTCACAATTGTCTGTAATGCCAATTCCAAAGGATCTGACAATGCACATAAAATTAAATAAATTATTTTTTTAAAAGACTGTTGCCTTAAACTTGGAGTATAAATCTATACCACAGTACCACTTTACCACTAAGCTACATACCAAACCCTGCAATAAATACCGGGGTATTGTTATTGTTTTTGTTTTAGAATCCGTTTCCTCAAGAATAGCCTCTATGAGGTGGCTCCTGACTTAGGACAATTTGTCTGTTTGTTTGTTTCACTTTATATTGGCTCAAAATTATTCTCATTCAGTAGAAAGCATGTTTCAATTTTAAATCTTGACCCTAGCAGATGGAAGCAGAGCTGGATTATAGCTCATGGTGATAGTTGTTCTTTCAATGTATCTGGTAAGGGATGAACAGGGAGAAGAGGGTGGAGGAGGGAAGGGAGGAAGAGGAAAAGGAGAGACAGAGAGTCTCTATTAAAATGTGTACCTTCTGTTCATAGCTTCATTTTCTCCCAGTCCCCTCCCCCTTTCCCCTATTCCATAGAGCCACTCCTCCTCGGTTTCCTTTCAGAAAAGAGCAGACCTTCCAGGGACATCAACCCAACATGGTGTAATAAGAAGCCATGAGACTAGGCACAAACCCTCATATCGAGGCTGGAAGAGGCAACCCAATAGGAAGAAAGGGGTCCTATGAGCAGGCAAAAGAGTTAGACAACCTCACTACCACTGTTATGAATCCCATAAACAACCCAAGCTAAACAACCCCCTCTGGCTCCTATAACCCTTCCTCCCCCTCTTCTGTGGGGTTCCTCAGCTCTGCCAATGTTTGGCTGTTGAACCTGTGCATCAAGGAAGTTTCCTTCTTATGAGTCCTCAAAATAGCTGTGAACCAGGCTATGAAAAGATTTAAATTCAAGTAGTTTATTAAGGGATGATCTGAGGAAGCAAACAGCAAAGGGAACAGGAGACGGGAATGGAGCTGCCATTGACGAGATCAAGTGTGTGTGTGTGTGTGTGTGTGTGTGTGTGTGTGTGTGTGTGTGTGTCCTTGACTGTCTGACTGACCCAGTTAATATTCTGTGGAAAGAGCTCTGAGACAATTCATGAAGGCAGCCAGTGAAAGCTTTGTATGCAGTCCACCCCCAGCTGGAGGCTGCTGCACGGAGAACCTTTGAACAGTATTGAATGCTTATCTCAGAGTTAACCCCTTGAGAGACTTCCTCCAGCAGAGACACTGGTTTGCTGTTTAACTTCTTTGTATATGGTGTGAGGGCTGGGTCTTTGAGGGACAGTGGTATGGTGAGCTAGTCTTGGGAAATCGGATAAGATTTGGCTAAGCTAACCGGGCAGAGCAGATACCGTGGGGAAGGCACTCTGGTGAGAATGCAGAGGTGGCTGTGGATGGGGAGGCTGGGTTGGGTGGGCCTGCAGTTGTGCCCTGTCCCTACCCTACACTACCATCGACTTGTCTGTTGTTTATTTATGGCTTTGAGACAAAGCTTCATTATACAGCCAAGACAGGCCTTGAACTCACATCTGCCTTTCTCTGACTCAAGGAGACATCTTTCTAAAGGTGAAAATCTTTGGCTGAGGGAGTAGCTCAGTACACAGTACTTGCATAAGGCTCTGGCTTCAAGCTTCATCACTACCAAGGGGAGGATATAGAGACAGATAAAGCAAGATCCTTAAAGGCTTCAGTGGTTCAGCATTTTTATAGAGTTATAGCATGCCTGTACTTCCAATAAAACAAAAACAAACAAATGAGGCATTCATACAACTATTCAAAACAAACAAGCAAACAAAAACTGTATCAAGAGGGTTTTTTGTTTGTTTTGGGTTTTGGTTTTTGGTTTTTGTTTTAAGCCCACAACTGTAATCTCAACATTTGGAAAGAGGCAAGAGGATTGTGAATTCAAGGCCAGCCTGGGCTAATTCATGAGGGGTTCTAGGGCAATGTAGACTATGAATGCCTGTCTCAAAACGAAAAATAAGATTATTTTTTTAATATCAAGAGTGGTTTTTAAATGTAATCACTATATAAGCATATAGTAAATCTTTTCAGGAAATAGTCAGATAATAAATTTAGGGTTTATAGGCCATGTGGTCTTATTTCTATTGTGCCCTGAAGCAGCTATGGATGCTCTGATAAAGGATTCACTGTTGTATGTCAATAAAACTTTATTCATAAATGCATGTGCAAGGTATACTTGGCCCACAGTCAACTTTACAGATAGCTGATATACGAGATTCATAATACTGGAATTAGGCAGGTGTAGTGGTGCACATGATCCCAGTGCGGAGAATCAAGATCATTCTCAGTTCCCTGGTGAGGTTGAGGGCATCCTGGGTGATGTGAGACCATGAAAAAGCAATATTGAAAATACAAGCGATGACAGGGCAGATCAGTAGCCACAGGACAATAATAGTTGCATCTCACAGAACAAAAGGCATCCCATGGGCAGGCACCCTTCCCATTAGCTTCCCTTTTCTACAGTTTACAAAGTTGAAAATACACACCATTGATTTTATTATTGGCAGTCGATGCCTTAGCAGATTTGCCCACATTACTAAAGCTAAATAATCATGGCAGGTCCTTTTTGGCCACTGGGACATATGTAGAGAGAGCTAAAGACTTTGATCGCCTTCAGCTGGACTAGGTAAGGTACAGCACTGCTGTCTAGTTCATTTCTTATAGCAGCACAAACACCACTCTCTGGTGTCTTGAGTGTGGCATTTTTCACATTTTTGTGCCCTGCTGTGTGTCTGGGTGTGATTCCCCTGAATGTAACTGAAGTGCTGTCTAGAATTCCTTTGCACACGAAGGCTAAGATATGACCAGTGGAGGAAATATGCATGCGTGAGATAGAGAGCCACTGACCCCACGTGCATCGGTAATAAGCCAGCAGTGTGCTGAGTCTGGTGATTTTAAATTGAAATACACAGAAGGCAAGGCTAGGTATTGATCCGTCAGCAGTGAACTGTGAGTAGAGGCTGCAGGAGGATGGCCGGGGAGCAAAGATTCAGTGTTCCATAACAAGCCGCAGGTATTAGCCAGGAGCGCGGTACCGTGAACACAAGAACTGCTCGTGCTCAGACGATGAAAGGCAGATAACCCAGAAGGGCTTAAGACTGTACACTGGCCATCCAGGAGTAACATTCCTTGGATACCTCATCTTCCCCTCATGGTGCCTCTCTCTTTCCTTCACAGTGTTTCCCGGGATCACCTCTCAGATAAGACACTCATCTCAGGATTTCATGACTGAGCCTAAATGGTGACGATGACAGAGTGGCCCAGTGATATTTGAGGGATGCAGAGACATAACTTCCTTGGGAAGTTTGAAAACTTGGATTTAATACAGAGCAAAAGGATCCCTGAATACCCAAGAAGGGAATGGGGACATTAAATTTTAAAATCTACATTGCCAACAGGGAAGTGGAATGCTGGGAAACAGCCAGTCTGTCTGTTTTCTGTTGCTAATAACACAATATCATCCCATTTGTTCATCCAAACGAGCACTGATAATATCCACCTGGGTCCTCCTTCCTGTATATCCTCCCTCGGAGT
>CM053766.1:145608395-145726384 GCA_028658305.1 Pachyuromys duprasi | reverse complement strand
AACAACAACAACAATAATTTAATACAGGAACCCTTGGGAGTACATTTAACCTATCTTGCTATTGCAAGATCAATCTCTTGGGGTCGGACTTGCAGGATGAGTGGTGCTGAGATAGACCGTGGCCCTGCACAGACCTAGCGACACTGCTAAAGCCAGCAAGGCAGCCCTGTCCAAGGCCAAGTGGGTGAGCAGACGGGGAAGGAAGATGAGAGAGACTGGGGCCTGAAAACTCAGCAGAAGTGCAGACAGATTGACACACAGGGCAGAGAGAGGAGGAGCCTGCGCCCTGTCTGAGCCTTCAAGCCTGGGGTTGCCATTAGCAGAAAAAGCGAGGAAGACTGCCCAGGAAGAGAATGTGAAATGGAAAGTTGGCATCTAAAACTAAATTTGAGAGAAAGAAAGCAGAAATGAGTACGTCTGCTACTCTTTGAAGACAGATATTCCTGAGTCCGGAAAAGAAGTTGGGGGAGCAGGAAGAAATCACAAACCCTGCAAGTTTTGTTTTGTCTTCTATTTGATTGAACCCGGGAAAAGAAATAGCTGCAACCCAGAAATAATTGCCTAAATCTAACAGCAGGACAAGCTAGCTTCTGTCTGCTGTCATTGTCTAACTTGATGAAGTACTCAGGGGTAGAAAATAATAATTTTAGAAACAGGAAACAGGAGAAAAAAGTGTGTGTAGGAAAATACTTCTAAGTAATGGGAAAAGGCCCAAGTGACAGAGCCTGTGGAGAAAGCTATGGTTAAAATAAAAGTTTCCAACATGGATGGGAGTGTCATGTTTCAAAGACAACATGCAGGTGTGATCTTCAATGCAGGTGATGTGGAGATTTAGATGTAAAAGCACTTCACGAGTCAGAATCCCAGACACCAACTCTTGACAACATACCTGCTAACATAGCTTCAGTAAGGAGACGTTGAAAGTCCAGACCCCTCAGAGGGAAAGGCTAGATCCCGAGGCAGCTGGTCGCTTTTCATCCATAGCCAAGAGGCAAAAAGACATAAAGGTTGGTGCTCAGTCACTTTCTCCGTTTATTCAGTCCAGGACCTGTGAGAAAGGACCGCTCACATTCGGAGTGAGCCTTCCTTCCTCAGTTGGACCTCTCCAGAACCATCCTCACGGATACATCCGTGACAGCATTTTTAAGTTCCAGCAAGCTGACAGTAGATTAACCACTCTAGTTATTGTGTCTAGAGCAACAGGGCATTAACTCTGCATTAGCCAGACCCCCTGCCAACACCATTTTGGCGAAGACCGTGATTGAAGCTGATAAAAACTATCCTTCCTGGAGAAGAGTAAGAGGCTAGGGACTTCAGGCTGAGCAGAGCACTGACTTAGCATCTTTTCTTTTCCTTGGCTGATGGTTACTGCAGTCACCCAAGCCTTGTTCATCAGTATAATCAGCTTATGTTACCCAATTTTTCTTATTATTATTCTTAGCAGTAACGTGAGGCTCAGAGAAGCTAGTTGTGGAGGTGCCATGGCCATTATCAGTGAACACAGCAACCTGGTGACAGACATGAGGTAGAAGGACTTTTCGAGGCTAACTGAATATGTTTTGGATTCCACAATGAGAATGCTTGAAGGGACATGACAGCTGGTTTAGGGTGCCCTGGGTTGCCCACAGTAGAGGGACTGCAGTGCCTCAGAAAAAGCTACTGGCAAAGAAAAGGGCCCAGCAGTCAGGATGCTTTAAGGAAATGTCAGAAAGAAACTTGGATCCCTCTTGGCTCTTGAATCCAGGCTGCCTTCTTTCTCCACTTACGAGCTGGAAAGGTGGCACAGTGGTTAAGAGCATTGGCTACCCTTCCAGAGGTCCTGAGCTTAATTCCCAGCAACCACATGGTGGCTCACAACTATCTGTAATAATGACCTCTTCTGGCATGCAGCTATACATGCAGATAGAGCACTTATATACATTAAATAAATAAATCTTAAAAGAAGCAAACACACACACAAAAACAGGGCCACTCAGGACTGAACTATACACGTTTGCAAACCAAGATTGATGAAAGCTGAGGAGTGAAAGCAGTAGGGGAAGGTGGGCCTTTTCTGCCCTGAGCCCTGAGATGATATTGGCCACCAACCTTCTGTCCCCTGAGCCTGAGGCTCTACACGCTGCCCTTCTCTCACTGCTGTCCTCTTCGTGGAGAGACAAGTCTGGGAGACAAAGGGTTGAGCTGCTCGAGCTCATATTCCTTCCAGGTCTTAAGCATGTTCCATAAGCCCAGTGATCTGGAATCTGTGCCTGCAAGACTGGGGAATGTTCCTGTGCCTGAACAAGCTATCTCCAGATCATTCCACCCAAAGGCTTCCTGTTAGAGCATCCATAGGCTGGAGACTGGGGAGGGGACAAGACAGGGAAGATGGACATGAAGAGGCATGACAGCCTGTGAGGCAGCTTCAGAACTGTCCCACAACCCCACATTCAGACACAAAGTACCACAGGTATGAAACGCCACATAGTTGGGCCTTCACGGTCCTTGCAAAGGTGCATCTGTCGTGGTAGAATGGAATACAACTTATTCAATATTCTTGAGTTTATGTCTGTTAAACATTCACACATTCAAAGTATATATAGACATCCATCTGTCCTCCTGCCCCAGCACCCCCTTGAGTAGCAGGAAAACCCAGGCTCTCTCTACTCTCCACATATACTGCCAGTCAGGAGTCCATCCGATCCTATGCCATCTGCTTTTCTTCTTCCAGAAGTCTGACTCCTGGGCATGAAGCAACCTCCCTCAGACATGATGTGTCCTCAGGCTCAGACACTCTGTGGTAGGACCTGAGGCTTCTATCCCCTCCACGCTGGGTACTGCACCAGCTGCACATTCTCTGTCTAACTTCTCTTTAAAAAGAGGGGAGGGGAGGGCACACAAGAGGACAGGATTGGTTGGAGGTGACTTTTAAAAAAGAAAACACTGTACTTTAAAGAGAGCCTTAGAGCTCAGGAGATGTTGTGGTAGTTGCCATTGGACTTAGTAGTCCATAATGAGATCCTTGAGTTACCCTAAACCTGTATTCTTGACTCTCTCAGCAAAGGACACAAATGCCATTGACCAACCAAGAAAGAGACTGCAACATGCTAAGGATTTGAGGCATCATCACTGACACTAAACCCCACCTATTTTGCTAATTTCAACAAATAACACTGAAAGCATTATGTGGGCTCCCACAGCTCTGATAGACACAGAGTATTTTGTATTCTCCTGCTTCATTATGTACCTCCTTTGCTAATTTCCAGACACTGGCTGTAGGACGGTGCAGCCACATTGCATTGATTGCATTAATTGATGTGGGGAGACCCAGTGTAAAAGTGGCGACCGTCGCTGCCTGAGCTTGGACCCTGAGCTGTGAGAGAATGGAAAGGGAGGTAAGCAGTCTTCATGCATGTGTCCTTCTGCCTGCCCTTGACTGTGGATGCGATTAGCTACTTCACGGTCTACTGCCTTGATTTCCTTGTGGTACTGGACTCTTAACTTGGAATCGTGAGCTAAACCAAATCTCTTCTCCCCTAGGTTGCTTTTGCTAGGGTATTGTATCACAGCAACAAGAAATAAAGCTAGGACTTGGGAGATACATACCGTTAAAGGATACCGAAATACATACCTGAAATCCTGTGTATGCCATCTTTCCATGTATGCATCAGCCGTTCTTCACACACTATGCTCATCACAGACTATGGCCACAGTGTTTGCACTTTGGGGTGTGACAATAAAATTACCACATTTCCCCCTTCTTCCCAAACAGAAATTTTATTGATTTTTGCTTAACTTCATAAGCTGCAAACCTCCACTATTTCATTTAAAGGCAATACCTCACAGCTTCTCCTTGCTCTATCCTGGTAGCCAGCATCACTTACACTTTGAGACCATTATTAAGTGAAATAAGAATTACTTGAATACAATTGTTTGTCTCAAAACCAAGGTACCTACAGACTGGCAGGTGGTATACACAGGGGCACTGGATGCTGCAGGGCAGACAGAAGCAACCATCACCCTGTGCAGAATGGTGCACGTCAAATTTATGAAGTTTACTTCTGAAAATTTCCATTTAATATTTTAAACCAAAGTTAACCATGTGAACTGAAAACATGGTTGAGGGATGAATATAGTCTTATCTGTGTGTTAATTTGTGTGTTATGTTCATGCATGTGTATATGCATATTTGTATGTGTGGATGCACATGAGTGTGCATTCATGTAGGGTTTAAGGCTGATGTTGAATTCCTTGTCAATCCCAGATAGGATTCCCTTGTCTTCTTATCTAACCCCTAAAGCCATGGAACTCACCAAGCCTCAGACAACAGACTAAACACATGAATTCTTTAAGGTTATCCTAATGGCACCATTGAACCTGGTTAAGATGATAGCCAGAAGCAGTTGTGTCCACGTGGTGACTAATACACGATTTGTGGATAAAGCATGGTCTCCGTGGACAGATCTGATTTCCTACATTTGCTGTAGTTTATTACTTCAGTGTATGAAGAGTCAAATTATAAAACCTCTTCAAAGACCTTGTGGCCTAGACGTGGTGAGTGAAGTGCAATGGTGCACTGGCATTGGGTCTGCCTACTCCCCAGAACTGATCATTAAATTCTTGTGTCTTTTGCCAGTCTGTTGAAGTCATGCTGGAAGGTTGGAGTCAGCTATTGTAGAAGCATTTATACCACAAAGCAAGCAAATGTTAAAACTTGGGGCTTTGAGTCCCCAGCAAGCCAGTTGCTAAGTGTTTTTTATAGCACTTTACTGATTTAAACAGGGAGAATAAATGTCTTAATGATAAATTGCTAGTTTTGGAAGGTCCTCAATACACAGCATACAAAGAAGAAAGTGGGTGGGGTGTGTAGGTCTGTGAAAGTATAATTTCACAGACCTTGGGTCTAATCAGTAGGAAGGAGGGGGAAGTGGAGGAGGCAGCCACTGTGTGACTTTTGTAGCTCTGGCAAATTTTAAATAATTTTCTATAGAGAGAAGCTGTTTTGCCTGTAGGTCCGTGCACTATGGAACATCATGACAGAAGAGCATTGAGGAGAAAGGCTTCTCACTTCCTGGCAGCTGGGAAACAGAGGGAGAAGTGAGAGGGGAAGGCTAGGGATAAGATCTACCCTCCGACTAGGCCCCACTTCTTGATAACCCATTGAGCTGTGAATTGTCTTAATGAGGTTGGTGCCTTCATGATCCAGTCGCCTTTCAATAGCACCACCAAGCAAGCCTTCAAACCCTGAGCCTTTTGCCTCAGACCCTACACAACTCAGTTCATGGTGCTCAAGACCCCGTGCACTCCCAGGCTACTTTATTATGGTGTAATGATGCTCCTCTTTCCTTCCCTCAGACATGTAGGGGTAACATTTTGACCCAGGACATTTTTTTAAAGATAGAATATAATTATGTAGCCCAAGTTGACCTTGGACTCTGGCTCCTCTAGCTTTAATCTCCCTCATGCTGGGAATTCATGTGTGTCACCATGCCCAGGGAGGCATTTTTATGCAGCCATTGACTTGATATGCTCCTTACTTTTTAGAAATAACATAAAACGGCTAGTAAACAAGATACAAATATTAAAGAATAAAGAGTATTTGTTTTGAAATTATTCTCTTTAAAATTTAAATTAAATGAACATCTGTGTGGAAAAATCCTCTCAACTTTCTATACTTCATATCTTACACAAGGACCAGTTTTATACAGATAATAAACCTATGCATGAAATTAAAACTGGTAAGCATATAGTACATAGAAGAGCTGAGGGTGCAGCTCAGTGACTGAACACTCAACTAGGAGGCCTAAGTCCCTGAGTTCAATATCCTGCACTACAAAAAAAAAAAAAATTCTTCAATAATTTAACAATTGACATTAAACAAGGAGAAATTATGCAAAAACAAAATAAACCTGAAGTGCAGTTTTAAGCATGTCAACTGTGTTATATAAGAAAACTATCCAAGAAATTAAGATGACCTAATGGAGTTGCTCTGGAAAAAAGTGTTTTGTATGAAAATTATTCATATTGGGATCATTCCAATGAAAATACTTGTGTTTGTTAAACATGGAGTTGAAACTTTCTTAGGGGTCACAAAGACCCGATTTAAAAAAAACAAAACAAAACAAAACAAAAAAAAAAACAGAGCAAAAGCACCTTCCAGCAGTCACAACTGTGTCCTATGATCTAATTCTGAACCAAGAGAGAACAGGGTGGTTAGGGAGAAGGCGAGGAAGGGGAAGGCATGAGGAGGAGAACACGAATGAATACATGCAGGTCTCCTTGCGTTTGCAGTAGTATGGAAGAGCAGGCACACACCAAATCTCTAATTTGTTCTCCATTTACCAAGATCTTCATCAAATGTGGCCTTTTTTCTGTCCCAGAGCCTTTGTTAGTTTATTCTAACATCTTTGAATTAAAGGCTGGGCTGGAGGATAACATCCTCAAACTTCCTCATGCTTCTGAGAAGCCGAGGTCGCCTCAGCCCCCATTGTAGCTCTTCTGATCAGAGATTATGAATCTGTTAGCCTGCTCAGGACTCAGGGACACATGCCTGCCCACTGTCATCCAGCGGCCTCTTGTACCCATGCATGTGGTTTTCTCCCCAGGCTCTAAATCTCCACTTCCCACAGCAGAGGAGCTGTCCCTTGCTCCGAATCCAGCTTGTGCCTCTCTAGCTTCTGAGCAAAGGACTCTACTCATCCACAAGCAGCTAGTTTGTTGCTAGCCTGAGTCAGTGTCCGTCCAGATAAACTCCACAGAGGGGTGGTGATGGGCAGAATCACTCAGGGGCCATGCCAGCTGCAAGATGCAGTCCAGGTCTCCTCCAGGTATACCCTGTAAAGGTTGTGACATACAGCACACAAGTGAGGGAATAACTACTAACAAACCACAACCAATCTTCCCAAACAAACAAAAAACAAGCAAAAAAAAAAAAAAAAAGAGCAACAGCCACCAACACTCACCTATTGGGGCCTTAGCATTTATGTGCCCTCTGAAAAATTCCTAGAGTTCCAAACATAACACAATCATGGAAACTATCTGCAGCTGGCAAAACCACGCCTCTGCTAGAGCATGAGGCAAATCATAGTCAGCTGCTGCAGACAGTCCTTAGCAGTCCCACATCCCCACATCTGTGATTAAAACAGAAACATATTATTTCTCTGTGTATGTGTGTGTGTGTTTTAAAAAAACAAATTCTAGAATGCTCACTACAAAGGTGCCTATTGCCAAGACTGATAATCTGAGTTGGCTGTCCAGGGTCTGCACAGTGAAAGGACGACTCCTGCTGGCTGCTCTCTGGCCTCCCCACACTTGGTATGGCATATATGAGCGCGTGCACACACACATCAAACAAGTAAATAAATGGAATGAACTAGAAAATAAACTGCTCAGACATGAGTCCTTATCTCAGTATGTTGATATAGACCATTTTAAAAAAAAAATAATAAAAAAGTCTTTAATGTGGCTGGAATGTAGTTCAGCAGTCAACCACTTGTGTAGAATATGCTAGGCTCTGTCTAATTCCCAGCATTGTGTATTTCTCCCTGTGTGAGTGTCTGTTTCTGTTACTCTGTCTTTGTTTATCTGTCTGTCTCTCTCTGAATACACACACACACACAGTCTTTGATGCAGTCAAAGAGCTGCCAAGTTGCAACCTCTGTTGACTCGACAGAAATCCTTGGAATAGGAAGCCTGAGCTTCATCCACTAACTGGTTGACACTGACCTTGAGAAGGACCTAGAGCTTATGGCTTCTCTATTCACAGGCTCTGAAGAGCCAAGATGGCTGCTTCCACATTGTGAAGTCACTAATACAGTGTGTGTGTAACACTTACTAGGTGGAGCTTTTCAAGTGAGAAGGTTTGAAGGTGCACATCCTTTGTAGTGACCTTGGGATAGAATCCCCCTCTCCTTCCTCAGCCATATTCTGCTTGGCAAAGGCTACCCATCCTGAGGCCTGTGCCACAGGTTCATAAGTTGTCACTCAAAGTAGGAATAAGTGATTTACACAGGGATGTAGAAGAGGCCTAATGTATTCTATTTCTCCAAAATTCACTTTCAGGATGTAGGTCAGTGGTAGAGAACTGCATGTTGTATTAGGTAGAGTCCATCCTGATGGGAAAGGGATGACATGATGGGGAAGAGTTTATTTTAGCTTTATGAGAGAGTCTGTCATGATGGAGAAGGAAATAGGGACATCACATTTCATCCACATACAGCAAGCAGGGAGAGAGGGAACAGGAAGCAGCGTGAGGCTATATATCCACAAAGTCCACGCCAATGACATACATTCTTTAGCAAGCCTCTGCCACCTCTCCACCTTCCCAATCAGCACTGCCAACCTGGGACCAACCTCTCAAACACATGAACATATAGGGAACATTTCTTTTTCAGATCGCCACACATGAGCAAGCGTTCAGACCCCAGTAGCAACAAGGAAACAATTCAGAACTCATATTGGGAAGGAAGGAGAGGAGGGAGGGGAACATCATATTGGAATGTAATCCACATTATGAGGTACTAAGGATATACCAACTATGTGTTTAGAAGTGGAGTCTATGGGTGCTGGTTACAATTAGACAAGGTCATCACGGTTGAATTCCGACAGTTATTTTACTTCTCTGTGTATGGGTTTTGCCTGCATGTATAGTCTGTGTACCATGTGCCTGCCTGGCACCCAGGGAGACCAGGAGAGGATGTCAGATAGAAGTTAGACATGATTATGAACCACCACCATGTTAGTGCTGGGAACCAATCATTAATCTTCTGGAAGAGCAGCCAATGCTCTTAGCCACTGAGCCATCTCTTCCGTTCATATTGCATCTCTCTACAAGAAAAAGAGATATGTGTCCAGAGATAATCCCTGTCTCTGGATATGTGAAGCCCTGCACCCCCTTAAGAGTGCCAGCCAGAAAGTGAGGCCTTGAATTCCTAGTACTGATACCTAAATAAATCTCTTCCTTATGAAGGTGTTCGGCCTCAGGTATTTTTTTATAGTACTGTAACAGATTTGTAGAACACTAATTGCTGAATGGCCCAAGGAGGGACGTGAAGGTCAGCAGTAAGAGAGGTAGTTCTTACCCAAGAAAAGGAAGACTTTCTCCACAGCAAGCTGCCTGCTGTAACCACCAGGTGTCCACGTGAACATCAACATCACTTCCAAAGCACAGATACAGAAAGAATTTCTGTGGCTGTATGAAAGAGAGATCACGGAGGGAAGGAACGGACCTCTACTGAAATTAGTTCTTTTACAAGCTGACCTGTGTTTGTCCCGAAACCACCTTGCTTATCACGATAGCAACAGCAGGAGCCATAGTAGTAATTCCTTCATTTCCTCAGTTTCTCTCAGGAAAACAGATAGTGAGTGTTACCCTCATTCTGTTTACAAATATGCTTGCTGACTAAAGCAGACAAGGGGGTTGGGCACATAGTCATTTGCTTCAAATGTATTGCTTTCTCCTGAACTTGCTTCTCACTTAAAAGAAAATACTCATGTGTGTAAAGTGTGTGTGTACTATGTATGTGCATCGTGTGTGTGAAGACGCCCATGGAGGTTAGAAGATGTCGGATCCCTAGGAACTGGAGTTGCAGGAGGATGTGAGCCCCTATGTGGTTGCTGGGAGCCAAACCAGGCTCTTCTTCAAGAGCTGTAAGCATTCGCAGCCACTGAACCAACTCTCCAGCCCATTTCTCTTTTGAATGAAGTTTTCATGATCTCAAAACTGTATAACCTGGATGTGATGGTACACACTTGTAATCTCAGTGTACAAGCCAGCCTCCTCAGGGAGGCTAAGGCAGGAGAACTGAGAGTTCAGGCCAATCAGGGATATACTAGGATATGCTGTTCCAAAACAAACAAAAGACACAAATCTTTTATTTTTATTTTTTTTAAAGTTAGACTGTGGAGTAAAAGACAAGACCCTGAAAACTGTTTTTGAATCCACATAACTGAAATTGTTGAGCCAGAATCTGGAATAACATTTTCCTGTCCAACTCAAAAAATCCCTGGCAAGAGGAGGCAGCTATGGAAATGCTCAGAGACCTTTCCTGAATACAGACAGGAGCTTCTGGATTCTCAGGGAAGGCAAACGCCACACGGAGAAAGTCTACTACACCAGGAGCAGCTTGAAGAGCCAGGCAGCGGGCGCAGCACCTTGGTCAGGTTTGGACTTACCCTGACTGGTCTTCTGGGGTGAGTCATTTTGGCAGTAAAATAATCATAAGACTGAGCTTTTGTTTACTAGTGTAAACCCAGTTACCATGCTTCACTCGGCTACTAAAAGAAAAAAGGATTGGATAGAAAAATTTTGTGTATGATTAGATCTGTAGGTAGGAGTTCGAGGCTGGCAAAGCTATACACTTCCTTTTTTTGTCTTTTTATATTCATTTATTTTATGTGTACGAGTGTTTTGCTCACATGTATGTCTGTGTCATGTATGTCCTGGAACTAGAGTTAAAGATGGCTGTAAACTGTCGTGTGGGTGTTGGGAATTGAAGCCAGGTTGTCAGCAAGAACAAGTATTCTTAACCACTGAACCTTGCTTTGACCCTCGCTGTGAGTGATGGATTCTTAGCTGTTGCACATGCTGTTCTTTGGTGAGGTTTGCCCTTGTGACCTAAAGCAAATGAAATATCAGAGGGGAAAGGATTAGGGTCAGGTTGAGCAAAGCATATAAAATTTCAGTCAGATAAGAGAAACAAATCTGGAAAATCCATTGTAGAACATGATGACTTTAAATGATAATTATGTATATTTATGGAAGTGGTGGCTCAAGCCTGTAACCCCAGCACTTAGGAGGTAGTGGTAGATGAGTTCGAGTCTGGCCTGATCTGTGTAGCAGGTCTATAGCACAGGTCTGTGTAGTGAGAAGTAAAGATTGGACTTTACTGAGGCTTTTAAGTGTTGTCCCAAATAAACAAGTGACGAGCTGATTGGTGTGCCAGTTAGTATTTACAGTGTTTACTAGATTTCAAAACATTATATTGTGTACCATAAACATGTGCTTTAAAGAAAATAGAGAGGATGCAGTTTGAGTAAATTAAGAGGAGGGGAAAAGAGAGAGTGGGAGGGAAGATATCTCTTGTAGCTCCGTGCCACATGAGAGCATTTGTCAACAGCAGACCAAGTGTAGGCCTGTGGTCCCCTGGGTTATGTCACCATGTGACTCAGTAGTCAACCTTAGTTTGTGTTTGGACCATGTATGATATTCACGCAGATATCCTATCCTTAAATTATACATGACTGCAGGCTCCAAGCCTTCAACCTTTCCCAGATCTGACCCCAGCAAGATAGCGCAAAGGCTGGAAGCAGGCTGAACTAGAGCAGATCATTAACTGGCCAGCCATACACCAGAACCCCCTGCACTTGTCTCTGCTTTTGACTCCACAGAGGCCAGGCTGTGCCCATGTCCAGGCAGAAGTGGCGGCCTCAGTGCCTGCCCAGGTGGCTCTAGGACTTGGAGCACTCTTGCCTCAGCAGGCTTGCCAGGACAGCTGGTGCCCAGCCAGGGGACCTGGGTTTCATTTGTGCTTTTAAGAACAGACCTTCAGTTAACTCACAAGTCACCCATGAAACCATCCAGAAAGCCACAGAGCCCAACTGCAGAGGGCATGCCTGTGGTTTTGGGCAAGTGAGTGAAGCACCTGCTTCCTGCCTTTGTTCTTTATCCCTGTGGCTCCATTTACATCCTTTCAGTGGGTGATGGAAAGCCCTGGCTTCTCTACATTACAGAAAGATGCAGTGGCTTTTTGCTAGCTTCCAGTGGTGTCTGGAAAGACAGGTCACTAGACAGGTGGGCCTCATTTGTTAAGAATCCGATAATTTGCCCCTCATGGAAACCAGGCAAGGTCTTCAGTGGTCCAAATCCGGAGGAACTATATCAAGTCTCAAGCTAAGATGCAGTTTTGTTGTGTTGTCTAGCTGTAACTGGGTGGTCTTGGGTCCTACCGCTAGATGATGGTTACAGGAAGGATGGGGAGCTGAAAGGAGGGGAAAGCAAACACGGTCACCTCGATTTTGTGCTGTGAGTATTGAACCAACGTATTGAAATGGGAAGAAAACCATCGCAGTGACAGGAATGGTCATAAACTAAAACTTCCAGGCACCAAAAACCTTTTACGTGTCTACACACAGACATGCCCACCGCAGTCTGGTTCAACTGTGGTCTTGTCTCTATCTCCCATTATTTGACATGTACCTGCTTGTCTGGGGAGTTCTTTTCCTGGAGAAGCCTTGCAAATAAGAAAGGACCCCACCTTCATCCTTCAAAGAAAGACAACAATCTGCCAGCCCAACAAAATCCAAACAGGGTATTTAATCAGAACCGCCTGAGTTACAGGTGTTTGTGGATATCAGCCGCTAATTAAATCAGCAGCAACCTTCAGGAATTCAGACGACTCCATTGCCAAAAGCAAAATTCCTTGTGAGCCTTAGCTCATCAGCAAAGGTCTGTATATGGAAAACCCTGGGACAGAACAAAGAAACTGTTCTGGGTAAGGAATGAAGTCTTGGCTCTCTCGTAGCAGTTCCTGAATTGCCAGCTATTTGAAATCTCCTGCCAGGAAAACGTCCAGAAAAAGAGACGACAAGCCTCAGGTTTGCTTAGTGTCCACTTTGCGTCTGTGTTTCTGGATCTAAACCATTAAGCATCTGCTGCCCGAGGTTCCCATCTCACTCCCTTTCTGAACCCAGGGCTGTGTTTTCTCTCCGGCATGAGGGCAGTCGGTGGACGTTGCTAGTGAGGGTGGACTTCAAGGGCCTTGGAGCTTGCCCTCAGATGCTGAACCTCTGGAGTCAGCAGGATTGCCATGAAGCTTGCTGCCTCCCCAGGAGGGTTTTGGAACATTGGCCTTCATCCCGGCAGGATCACAAATGGACTTAAAATGACCAAGGCATGGAGCAACACTTCAAATAGAAGAGGTTTTGGAAGGAAGGCTCGGTTTGTGAGATGCTGTTTTTTTCTAGATGAGATTCCACACCTGAGTCCAACCAAACAGCTCACTGTGGGTGAGTTGACAGGCAGTTTGTGGGCCAAAGGAGTCTCTGCAAAGGTTCTTGCTTCATATTGGTACATTGCTCCATAGTTGTCTTTGCTTTTCCCCTTGTTAGGCTGTCACTAGCACTGTCCTCAACATCCAGTGTCTGACGCTGGCTCTGTCACCCAGACTTTGGTACTCTCCATCTCATGCCTGCAGCCCAACCACTTTTAATATTCCTGAGTGATTCAAGTGATGTTTTCCCTTCCTACTTCCTGTGTTGTTCATGTCTGCAATGTGCCCTGGCCTGTGCATGTTACAGCAAGTAGGATGCTGGTGAATGTGTTAGGAGACAGTTTCCTGGGTCTAGCTATCTCGGGAACAAGTTCCATCTTGCTGTCAGAGTCAAAACTGAGTTCATATTCCCAGGCCCCGGAACCCAATTCCTATCCTTCTTTTTCAGACATTTCATGTCTGTCTGTTAACCAGTAAAGGATGTAAAGAGGGAAGTTGCCATTATCCGGTATCTGAACTAAGGCACACAAGTTGTAAATGTGTTGCCTGTCTTGACCTAAAGCTTGTCTACTCCTTTGTTCCCCTATCACTCTAAAACTCCAGGCTAAAGGCCAAGAAAGGATGTGACTGCAAAAAGCTGAGTCGAGGGTCCTGAAACCAGGTGACCTGGAAAGGCCCAGTCACCCCGTTTACTTCCTTGCCCAACCACTTGTGTCAAAATATGATTGGTTCCCACTCTTAAAAATGTCGTACAATCTCCTTTTAGTGACGCAGTTCAGATCATGAACTGGCCACCTCCCTTCACGCACAGAAAATAAAGCTTGCATTTTAAGCTTCTGTCTTGGAAGTGAGTTTTCTTGGCTTCTATCTGGAACCCAACAGTATGGTTGAAAGGGAGAGGAGGAAAGAAGTTGGAGAGACTAAAGGGAGGAGGGAGAGAGAGCACCGTGTGTTTTCTGTTTAAACCTGTACAGTTTCACTGGGTAAGTAAGCCTTTGGGGACTTCCCTTGCCACGTCAGTGCACACCTGTCTCAGCCAGGTCTATTGCACCAGGTGTGTACAGGCATTTAACTTGGGAGTGAAGGTGGAAGGCTTTGCAGGGTGTGTGAGGACATCACTGGTTTGTGTGCTTGCTGTGTGCTAGGAGGGGAAATTCCAAGCATGATCGTCTTGGTGATGATTCAGGACCATGTTGTTACCCTGCCTTTAAATTTTCCTGTGTGTTCCAAATGAGCCCTACCCCCAAGCCCTTGGATGATCCTGGAGCTGTTTACATTCGTCCCCTTACACAAATGAGCTCTGTAAACACTGACTCTCTGGGCTGCATCCCAGGCCCACTGTCTTCTAAGGGGGGAAACAGAGGGATTTCTCGTAGTGCCCTTCTGCTGACCTTGCTTGCCCGGGAGGAGAGCTAACTGAGGGAATGCTGACCTCACTCCCTAACAGCAGGATTTCCTAGGACATAGAGAACTCCATTCTTCTGCAATCTGCCATATGAAATCTATAAGCTTTCAGAGCAGATTATGGGGACAACTAATATTGGTTCCTTTTGGACTTCAGCATAGGGTCAAGCAAACACACAAAGCCATCATTATGCTCCCCGAGGTCCTAAGGACCTTCTACGTCAGCTGCAGGCAGAGGGGGTGGGGCAGTGAGGTGGGGCAGTCTAGGAGGAGTGCTGGCTGCGGCAGGAAATCAGGCTGAAAGGAGATGTAAGGGCTTTGGTGGGAAATAAATGGCACAATGTTGTTGACGGAAAAAGATCTTGGCAGGACTGTTGTTGTGAGTGTTCTGTGGCTTAGAAAGGAATTTCCTACAGGCTGGACTAACCATTGAAAATGTCTCTACCTTCAGGAGTCCCGGGCATACAGTAAAGCCTCGCTGGGGGAAATGTCAGCTTGGACTATGGGCGCCCGCAGTCTGGACAAGCGAGGAAGTTTCTTTAAGGTAAAAGGAAACCAGATTTGGGATCTCCGCTCTGCTCCCTCTCCGTGGCTGCCTGGGGAGCTGCAGGCTGGAGCTTGGAAGCCTGCTGGCTGAACCAGTTGGGGCAGGGGAGCTTGCCTGAGAGCAAGGTTGGCGCTCCGCAGGCTGGGGCTTTGGTGATTTACTACTTCCTTGCTGGCGGGGGGGCTGGGGCAGAGATGCCACACTGTAGGACCCTGGAGGAACCCTGTGTGGGTGAGCTGTTCTGGCTTTCTCAGTTGGGGCATTTCAGCATGAAAGCTGGACTCTGCTTTCCAGAAAATTAATGCTGTAAGACCAGTGTACTTGCCTGACTGAGTCATTAAAGTGAAGAAGAAAAAGAAAACCAAAGCAAATCACCAACTGATTCCCGGGCCTCACCTTAGGATCAAATGCTAGTTCCTGGTGTGTTTTCTCAAATGCCCAAAAGCTTTTTATGGTGGGGCAAGGGTAAGGGAAGATTAAAACCAAAAAACTTTTCAGTGTCTTATGGGCATTGCCAGGGCTAAAGTAACTTTCTGGCTTAATGGATGATTTTAACAGTGTTTTAAGGAGAATGCATATGTTTAAGATTTGACAGTCATTTCTGATGTGTACTTGGAAATTAGTTTCCCTTTTGTGGCTTTTTTACTTGTTTAATTATACCCTGAAATTATACCCTGAAATAAATTTATTTTGGAAAATTATGAATCACAGCCCCATCCCTGAAAAAAAAAAAAGAGTAAAAGAGGTTAAATGTACATTTAAGTGTATGTACATGGGAATACAGGTGTTCCAAACAATCACCCTTGTCCCCAGAGCAGGAGCACCAAGGAAACTTTATTGCTTTATTATTGAGAGAGAAAAAAAGTGCTTGTGCTTAGTAATTCTGAATTCCTTAAATGTTGTAAAGGCTGCATTTGCTCTTATCTGTGTTCCCTGTTTCCAAAGAGATTGCAACTGACACCATGGCAAAGGTTGACTCAGAAAGTCCACCAGAAGCCTTGCTGATAGAGCCAAGCTGAGTTTATTGCTGAAATGAAGGTGCACCAGGACGATAGTCTTACCAGGGTCTAGGTTAGGGACCAACCAGAGCTACACTCGTAGGGTTTGGATGTCGAGTTCCAAGTCCATTCAAGTGTATTTTTCAGAACAGAACGTGATTGCATTCTAGCAAAGCTTGGTAGGTAGCATCTCAGAACCGGTGAGTCTTGTTGAATAAATCATCAACAAACAAGTGCCCCCCCCCCCCAGTGAGTGAGCAAACTGTCAGGGTTTCCTGCAGCAAATAGAAAAGCTTAACTCTATGGGCAGGAAGATCCTGGAAGAATTAAGTTGTGTTGATACAAATGACCTCCATGTCAGTCCAGGTACTTAAACTTTGTCCCCATAAGTAATCGTAATCCCCAACTGTTGCCCAGCCTTCATCAAACTGCAGTAACTTCTACCCACATGGGACAAATAGGAGGGTGTATCTCAGGTCTCCTGGGGACCTATAACTGAACCCCAGAGCCTTCGATTGTATCTTACACTGAACTATACATGCAAAAGCACCGTCTCAAACACTGCTTAATCCCAAAGCATTGCCTAAATTAGCCTAAATATTGGCTAGGCCTTAATTACCACCTTAGGATGTACACGGAGCACTGTGGAATCATAGCTTACATAGTAGTTAGACTTCAAAGTCAAGGCAAAAGAAGAAAATAGAGTGTGGTCAAAACTGCGTCGGAAAATTTCTGAGGAAGATGTCTTGGACTCATCCTAAAGTCGGTTTTGGGCAAGTGTTTGTTTGCTTGTTTGTTTGCTTGTTTGCTTCTTTTTCCAGTCATGGGAAAGTGGCTGTTTTCATTTTTAATTTTCAGTGGCGTTGCAGGCGCAGCTCATAATACTGTCTTATATTATATGAAAGATTCAACCAGGGAAGAGAGGAAAGCTAGCTAAACCCACTGTGAGTTCTGGTTCTTGACCTATCCAGGGTCTGAGGCCCCTTTGGAAAATTCTGGCAAAGATATCTGAACCATTTGTTATTATCTCTTATTTTTGTCAGAGCTTAAATTATATACTTTAAGTTAGATATTCAAGTAAATGAGAGTCACTTTTTGTTTTTTTGGTTTTTGTTTGTTTTTTTTTTTCGAGACAGGGTTTCTCTGTGTAGCCTTGGCTGTCCTAGACTCACTTTGTAGACCAGACCTCGAACTCACAGAGATCCACCTGCTTCTACTCCCAGAGTGCTGGGATCACAGACATGCGCCACCACCGCCCAGCTGAGAGTCACTTTTACGTAGTAATTCTCTCTTTCTCTCTCTCTTTCTCTCCTTGTGTTGATGGGCATTGTTCTTCTGTGATCTTCACCAGCTTTAGGCATGACGTTATCTACAAGGCTAAAGTAATGCCCTTTGAACATTTATTAATAACAAACTGGATCTAGTGGTCCATATGATTTGTGCCTCAGCATGTTCTAGGACCCATGGGCTCTTTCATCATGTCTCATGTTTTATTTAGAGTCTTCTAAGCACCTGTGAGTTCACCAAGCTCTGATCTAGGCCACCTGGAGAAAAACCAAAAGCCATCCCTGACTCATGGAACTTCTAGGTTGGTAGCAAATAAAGATAAATACCAAATTGGACCACAGTAGTATCATCAGGAAAGAAGACAGTCCCTGGGATGGGAGTAAGTTACCTAACCTGTGGCTCCAGAAAAACCTCTATTAAGGAAGTTTACTTGACAGCTGAAATTGGAAGGCGGGAGTGGCGCTAAATTTTGGAATGATACCTCAGGAGCGGTAAAGCACCCCTCTATAGACATCACAAAGGATGAGGAGTCTTGATTGACAGCCCACATTGGCTTTATCATCCCTCATGGTTATTGGTACTCTGTATTTTTGTGCAGAGCTCAGTCACAGAAAGACACTCAGTGACCCCTTCCTTGTCACAGCTTTCCCTGTCCAGTGTGTGCTTAGCCCAGAGTTGCTAACCACCAGTGGCAAGCTTCGATTGGTGGTTTCTTGTGTGTCCTGGCTCAGGAAACCAACTCAGGTTAGAGGACACAAGGTGCATGGAATAGGTCCAGATTCTCCAAGCATCCTGGAATAACTGGATGCCCTTGGTCATTGTTCCTTTAAGGTCACATCCTGGAAGCCACATAAATCTATGCTGGACACATGTGTTTTCCAGTTGTTCAAAGCACTGTGATTCATTTTCTTTAGATGCCTCTGAAAAGTGCTGTCTTCCTGCTCTGTATGGCCACTGAAAACATGGGGCGATGGAGAGACGTGGAGCCCTAGGTAGAGTCACCAGATATCTGTAGTCAGGTAAACGATGAATACAACCAGATTTGAAGGGTGAATTTTATGAAACAGTTTATATAAGAAAGATGTCATTCCAAGCTGGAGATGTTCCAGATGGATCTGATTTAGGAACCTGGGTTGGAAACCATCACGATCCTGCCTTTTCTGAATCTCACAGCTTTCTCCTAAGATGACCCTGCCCAGTTTAGGAACCCATTGCTGACAAATCTTTCAAGAGTCCCCAAAGTCAGTACCCTTCTTCCTTCCTATATGTCTACCATCTGCTGAGGACCTCTGTAGAGAACCTCAGAAGTCGGCTCAAAATACTGGTACCGTGACCAAGCTCTCAACACAAAGGAGATTTCTTTGCCCCAGAAGGGCAAAGGGCAGGGATAAGGGACAAAGACAGAAGATAGGGGAAGAGGGAGGAGGGGAAGAGAACAATGGAAAGGGGAGAAATGGGACAATGGAGAGAAGCAAGGTATATTTGTTCCAGGGGAGAGGGGGGATAAAGGAGTGTCTTTGGATAGAGAAGAGACAGACAGCCCATAGGAAAACAGCAATTTATAAAGGTTAAAGGGGGAAAGCCACGTCAGGATGAGGGGTTTAATTTTAATTGGGCATTTAGTTAGGTGAGCCAAAGGGGGCTTTTGGTTAATGGGCTTCTGTGCTTTGATAGCTAGGCTTTGGTAGTCAGGCTGGGGAGGGGAAGTGGCCAAAATAAAGGAATGGGTCTTGGGGCTAGCTTCAAGGATGTAATCTAGGGAGCTGGAGAGATAGCTTAGTGGTTAAGAGCATTGATTGCTCTTCCAGAGGACCCAGGTTCAATTCCCAGCAACCACATGGCAGTTTACAACTGTCTGTAACTCCTGTTCCAGGGGATCCAACACCTTCACACAGATATACATACAGTCAAAACTGTATATTGTATATACATAAAACAAAAATAAATAGATTATTTTTATTAAAAAAATAAAGAATGTAATATAGTAGGTTTTTAGCAAGGCAGAAGAAATTGAGAGAAAAGCAAGGCCTGCCAGAGCCATATTTCCCTGCAGCCTTACTCTTTCATGAGCAGCCATCGTGGATGCTGTTCCCATCCAGCCAAACTACCACCAAACATGGGCCATTGATCTAAGTGACCAGCTTCAGAGCAAGTCGATTTCACCTTCACAGTCTAGGACCATCAGGCTGTATCTGCGTTTCCCCCAACTCTCTATCACCTGAGGCCAAACCTCTGACTACCAGCCTCCAAGGTTTACCCTCATCCCACCTGTCCTTCAGGCCAGCTTCTGAGCTGTCCTTCCAGGCTGGGTAGATCCACTTCATCCCCTGGTAGCAGAACTTGCACAGGTTAAATACTGGTGATCTGCCTTCACTTTTGCCTCAAGATAAAACTGTAGTAGAAATTGTGTGTGTGCGTGCGTGCGTGTAAAGGTGTGGATGGGAGATGGCTTAGTTGATAAAGTGCTTGCCTCACAAGTGTTCGTTCAATCCCCAGAGCGCAGTTAAAAAGCTGGGTGCAGTGTCACACACTTGTAATTCCACGAATGGCAAATGGGAGTCAGGGACAGGTAGATCCCGTGAGTTCACTGGCCAGCGGCATATCCTAGTTGAAGAGGTTTCAGGCCAATGAGAGATCCTTTCTCAAAACAAAAAGGTGGAAAGCTCTTAAGGAATAATACGCAAGGCTGCTTGCCCTCTGACTTCCCAAGTTCACACATGTGTATGCGTGCGCACACAGGCACATGTACACAAACTTGAGTGCACACATGTAGAAATGGTATGTGGAAAGGCATACCTGTGGTCCCAACATAGTTCCAGGATGTAAACTTCAATCCACCATTTCAGGTCCATCACGGGAAGTGTTTCCTGTTCTGTCATTATGCTTCAGGCCCTAAGAGGACATTCTTCACTCCCATGGTGAAGAATGATGCTGGAAGGTGACTAGCACACACCACCCACATTTATAGAAATGCCTTTGTGCTTCCTTGGCTGGGCCACCCTTGCCTTCGTGCACTTGCATGTAGAGTTCCCCAGTTCTAAATAAGATTTCCTGCCTGGGCCTAAGGGACAAGGTGGAAGTTAATGAACCAGGAAAGAAATATGTTTGGGTCATAGAGACACTGCTCACCTTTGCCTCACAAGTGCTTGAGCCTTTTGGACACCCATGAACCCATCCCAAGCCAGCTGAGAACCTCTGGGAGTGTGCACACTGGTGGACTTACCTAGTACACCTGAGATGCCAAGTTCTGTCCTCAGCCTCAGCTGGCTTCATTCGAGGACCCTCATCACAGCAGGGACACTGTTTCAAAGATCCTTTTGTGTGGTTGGCTTGCACAGTTTAGACAAGCTGATGTGTCGTGCTTGTCTGTTAGAAATGGAAACTGCAGGTACATGTCTGAGGAACTCAGGAGAGCTCTCTGGCATGGGAAAGAATGGGGGTGCTTGGCTCTACCTAGTGGGTAATGGTTCTCTTCATCTCCACTGCATTTCCTTGACTGTCAGTCTTCGCCGGACACCTGAGATGGCATTCAGTCTTCAGGACCCTCAGTTACCCAAAACTCGACCTCACTGCAGTTTGGAGCTCTGTGGCTCTCCCTGCATCTGAGTTCTCAGAACTGCCTTTGTGTGGAACATCATTTCTCCACGTGTAAAAGGAACTTTTATCCACCTGGTGTAATTGTCATCTCCAAGCATACTGTCTTTGTCTGCTATCCTAGGTCTAGTCATGGCAGCTTCTAGCCTCCGTACAATTTAATCTAGGCCTAGAATGCTTTCAGCCTCTGAGACTTACTCTGGCTGGCTGGTTCAACTCAGCTGTTCTGGCTCAAACTCCTCTCCAAGCTGACTGATTCAATCTGGCTTCTCTTAGTTTCTCCTGAATTATGCTGCCTGTCCATAAACTAACTCTAGCAATCCATTCTAATCTCCTGGCTCTTTCTTATTCTCTGGCTCATTCTGTCTTTACCTGTGTGTCTAGCTTGCTCTCTCTCCAGCCTCTGTCTGTAACAACTCCCCCAGTAAAACTGCCTAAAGTCTACGAGCTGAGCTGCCACGGACTCAACTCCACTGCACTGCTTCTCAACTCACTGACTCAACTGGACTGACTAGAATGCAGAGATCCTCTATTTCTGTCTCTTGAGATTAAAGGCATGTACCACCATGTCTGGACCTAAGCTTTACCTTTAACTGAAACTTGTTCTATACCAGGCTGGCCTTGAACTCACAGATCTTCTTGTCTCCTGGGATTAAAGGCTTGTCTATCTTCTAGCTGCATCACACAGATCTAGAAGGTCTTTGGATGTGATCTTGTGGCAGAGCAGCCTGCTCTGAGTTAAAATTACTCTCCTTCCACGTGCACAATCGATACAATGCACTGTTGCATAATAGTGGAAAGATATAGCAGGGGGATGAAGAAGGACAGGTGGAGCCTGAAAATCGCATTGTAAGCAAAATCTGATTGAACAAAGCCTTTTCTCGATCTGTGGACAGTTAAACCATAGAGATGGTTGTTACTGTGGCTTCAGCCTCCCGGCATGTCCCCTAAAATATGAACTGATGCTGTCACCTGCCAGTGTCCAGGAAGTTCACTCATATGGTCTATCACCAGATAGCCCAGAATACCTTGTGGTGGAAACAGTGGTGATTAGAAATGTAGTCAGAGTGATAGGTAGGGTCATGGTATACTTGTAATATGGCAAAACACCCATGCTTTGGTATTTGCCTGTACCTCTGCTTTTTATACTTCTTTTTTTTCCCACAGACAGCAGCTGATAGAAAGACTATAGAATATCATGGTACCATGCAGATATACTCAAGCTACAGATATAATTTAATATTTTCTAGTAGCCATATGAAAAATGTTTTTGTTTTTCCTTAAATAAAAAAAGAAGGAAAGAAAAAGAAAGGAAAGAAAAGACAGCAGGGCACGGTGGTGCACACCTGTAATCCCAGCACTAAGGGAGGCAGAGGCAGGCGGATCTCTGTGAGTTCAAGGCCAGCCAGGATACCCACGGCTACACAGAGAAAAAGCAAGTCCAGGACAGCCAAGGCTACACAGAGAAACCCTGTCTTGGGGAGGGGGGGTAGAAAACACAAGTAAAGTTAATCTCAAAAGCCAAAATTTATTTGTGTATCTATAGTAGCTCATGAAAATAAAATTATTAATAAGAATTTTCATGTTGTACTGTAGCCTTGAATTGGCAATAGTGTATTTTTCCGCATACAGCATATGGTTCTGAGATATATGCTGAAGTACAGTTTTTAACTTCATCCTGTGTCTTGCACTCAAGCGTGTCTCAGTTCCTATCAGCTACATCTCGAGTGCTCAGCCGCCGTTTGTGGCTGGGGCTGCTGCCACACTGGAGTGTGAAGACTTGCTGTCTGGCCTAAATCCCTCCTTTTACAGGTGGGGAAACAGCCCAGGGCTGGATAATATACAGCATAGGAGTCCGCCTGGCCTGGCTCTGCCCGGAGGTACAGAACATTTCCTGGCAAGAGAAAAGATAGCCCAAGGGAACACACACACACACACACACACACACACACACACACACACGTAAGCCCTTTCTCTTCAGCCATTAAACTGCTGAGACAATGGATCCCAGGAAATGCCAGCCAGAGAGAGCTTTCACATACTTCTGACAGAGTTGAGACTGATGTTTCAGGGATGGAAAGACCGCGCTGTAACCAGGACCCTATGGCCACACAAATCACTTACTCTCTGTTTAGGCATAAACCTCATGTCAGATCATACATGCTCACTGGACTTCCCTTGTTTTTCCCTCTTCCCAATGTTTTTGACCACAGTGAATGCATCTCCTTGCTTGGTTTCTCTTTAATCCTCCTGTTGAGGACAGTGGCTGAGGCTAGCTCTTTATGGTCTCCAGGACCCAAGCTTTCATCCACTGGAGCCCTGCGGCCTAGGAGCACTATTTCCACACCAAAACGTGGCTCAGACAGTCTCACTGCTTTGCAGTTTTTCGGGGTTACCCATCCAAGAAATTCCATGTGGAGAGGTTACAGGGACAGTGACGTTTTCTAGAGATGACACGGTCTGCTTTTTTAGGTGTGCAGACAGACCACTCACCAGAGGGTTTAAAGCCTTAGCTCCCAAGGCAGCCCCCGGGATATGCCCTTCCAAGAACGCCATGAGCTTATGACATGGAATAGCGGCTGAGCTAGCGGGTACTGTGTTTGCCAAAAACCACGAGTGCACAGGTCACGTGGGTGTGCGGGAGAGTTTCCAGCACACTGAGGCCAACAGTGTCTGAAGCTGAATGTTGCCCACTGCTCTTCATGTGTGTCCCAGGGGACTTTGCTGTTGTTTTTAAACAAAACAAAATTTGGAACTGCCTAGTGACATATATCTAATCCTAGCACAAAAGTATAAGAACAGCCTGGATAATGTAGGAAAAAAAAATCAGTGACAAGGTAATGATAGCTGTGAGAGCAGACACCTGTGAGATCTGAGTGACAGCAAAACAGCAATACTGCCTGAACCCACAGGAAAGAAGGAAGGGAGTAAGAGAGAGACAGATGGAAGGCCTAGGTTTGCCTTCCCTGTTAGAAAAATGGAGGCTTGTGACCTTCCCACCTGGGCTGTAAAATGGATCAGTTCCAGTGTGTACTGATTGTGATTGGCTCTGAAGGTGTCCGTCCGTGTAAGCTGTGGTGTTATTGCTGCTCTCTGACACTCCGCTATGAAGGGGCCATTTGGTTATGTTTGTGGTGTGAGTGTCTCAGTGTCTGTTTCATTTCAGACACGTGCCTTAGCCGCCTGGGTAATCTCTGACTGCTTTCTCTCGCCACTGGTTACGTAGTGCCATAATTATGTCCTTGCTGTCTGCATTTCCAGATTCATGGCCTAGCTCAGAGTCTGCAAGATGCAGGTCGCTGCTGGAAGCTGCTTTGGTCTAGGCCTCTTGAGCTTCAGAAGTAGTTTTGGCAGCCACAACTTGCATGGAGGAGTTACTGGCCTCTAGTGGTCAGAGGCCAGAGGTGCTACCAGACTTCCTCCAGCACATGGGACCATTAACCAGCCCTAAGTGTTAGCAGTGCTGGGGCTGAGAGATCCTGATGCCCACTGTAAATTAGGAGATCATCCTGAGGTTTCTGTAGCTGAGCCTGCATCAGGCCTTCTGGAAGCAAAGGATATGAAAGGAAGAAAAAGTAGTAGCTTCCTCTAGCCTACTGCTTGTCTGGGGCAGAGATGCTTTTACTGACTTGATGTTGTCATAGCTCGGCTAATCCCTGGTCTGTAATGTCAAGTTTTCAGTAAACTGGCTGGATGGGTGTAAGTGCACATGTTTACATGCAGGATCCATGTAGCCTCCTGGTATGAGTCAGTACCCATGATGGCAGGGCCAGTCCTGGGCTCTGAGGGAGCAGTACCTGGGAAGTTTATAACAGAGAAAGTTGAGCTCACAGGAGAGGGGGAGGTGTAGGATGTCCTGTGTGAGCACTGAGATGCCTTCTTGGGGGGTTGAAAGCTAGGTTGTAGGAGAAAAAGATGCAGAAGAGCCATTCTAAACAAGGAAGCTGCCGGTGCTGGGGCTGGGGAAGCATTGAGGCTGTGTGCAGAGCCAGGAGTCAGGACAGCAGGGAATGGAGACAGGAGAGAAGTTTTGTGGCTGGGTGAGGTACTGAGATTCCATTCTTAGTACAGCTGAGAACTGAGGAAGGCCTGGGGGAGAGAGTAATACCTGAGAGCTGCCATTATAACAGTGACCCCCAAAAGCTGAAGTGTAATTCAGCGTCTTCCCAAATTTCCTCAGAGGACACCGCTACTTGAAGCCAGCTTGCTGGCCTCTCTGAAGATGGTTCTTCGTGTGCCTGGCGCACGTTGCCAGACATGCTCTCTTTGCCCTAGCTTCCAGCTCTTCTTTATGGAGCAGATCACCTTGCTCTGGAAGGGACTGTGCTTCCTGGGTTTCTTCTGTCCAGATTTAAAATCTGTCCCATAAAAATCTGACTTCAAGTTTTCACCTTCCACTTGGAGGGTAACAAAGGAGGAATGTTGAAAACTCCTGTCTGTCTGTCTGTTTGTTTGTTTGTTTTGTTTTATTTTGTTTTTAAGATTATTCCAGAGCTGGGGTGCAAGTCATTCACACACCATATGCTAAACATGCGCTGAGCCCTCATCTTGAAAAGATTAGTGTCAGACTGGCCTTGTGGCTGAGGATGACCTTCCAGCTGCCTCTGCCCCTGAGTACTGGGATTCCAGACATGTGCCACCCCACCCACTTTATGTGATGTTGGGGATCAAGCCCAAGGCTTCCTGTGTGTTAGCAAGAACTCTACTACTTTAGCTACACGCCCCAGCAATTAACCAATACTTTACAAAATCATAGTAAGTTCATGAAACACAGTGTGTGGGCTGGAAGAGAATCAGCAGGACAGAAGACAGAGTTAAGGACAGTCAGCAAACTGTGCCCCTCAAAAGTAAAAATCTGTACATCAAGTTCTCTTTGTATACAGCTCTGCTTACTGGTTTTTGTATTGTCTAGGCTTCTTCCATATAGTTCCCAACTAAATATCGTCACCCTCATTGACTTCAAAGCCTGAAATATTTACCCTTGATGGAGAAAGTTCACTGAATGCTGAGATGGAAAATGAATTCCAAAAGGCATTTCTCTTACTTTTCTTTTTCTTTTCTTTCTTTTTTTTTTTTTTTGATTGTTTGTTTTGAGGGATGTTTTGTTTGGTTTTTAAACAAGTTATCTCTAGGTAGCCTAGGCTGACTTCAATCCTGCCCTGGTTCCCTGAGTCAAAGGTAGCTATCATATCACAAAGGAACGAACACACGGGGCTAGAGAGATAGCTTAGCATCTAGGAACACTTGCCGCT
This sequence comes from Pachyuromys duprasi, assembly GCA_028658305.1. Classification (NCBI taxonomy): domain Eukaryota; kingdom Metazoa; phylum Chordata; class Mammalia; order Rodentia; family Muridae; genus Pachyuromys; species Pachyuromys duprasi. The sequence goes on along the minus strand of CM053766.1, from coordinate 145,700,334 downwards.
CTCCCAAAGGACCTGGCTTCAATTCCCAGCACCCACAAGGCAGGCTCAGAGCTGTCAATAACCCCGTTTTCCAGGGATTTGATGCCCTCTCCCGGCCTTAATGAAAATGGTACACAGGCACATTGCCAACTTGGTGCACATAATACTACAGAAATGATTGCTCTGAAGATAGCGCAGGGCTGCAGCAATCTGTGAAGATGAGGTCAAAAGCCTACCAGTTGGCAAAGCAGTGTGCAGGCTTGGGGTCCAGAATTGTATCCAATGCAGGCAGCATTGTATGATTCTCTGCTCTCTTTAAAAATTAATTGAAATAAAAAAAATGCTCCTCAGAAAATAAAGAAGAAAGCAACACAATGACCCGGTGCTGTGATCTGTAAGAAGCTAGAAGTCTAGATTTGAGTGTGAATTTCCTGGGTTTGTTTTTGTTTTCATGTGACATCTTTTTATTTAAATGTTAAAATGGTCTTCACCATGGGCTACAAGGGACGCCCAAGTGAAGCAAGACACCCAGGCTCCACAGGCCCCAAAGTGACCTTTAACACATGACACAGGAGCTGCTGTGACTGACAGCTTCCTGGGGAAGGCGTCAGGGCGGCTCTCTCGGACAAATAAACTTCCTGACTTCTCTGGCTTCCAGATAAGCCTTCAGCCCAGGACAGAGCTCCTGGCCCTGTCTCTTATCACCAGAGAGAAGGAAATACCCAGGAAATGCCCACCAGCCAGGGAGGATATGAAAATACAGGGAGGCTGAGCTGGAGAGGAAGAGGGTGGGGTGGGCTTTCAAAGCCTCTGAGTCTGAGGTCTCTAGGGATTTTCCCACTTTCTACAATGCCACAGCAGCTTTTCAGAAGCCAGGCTCAGTGTTACTCTAGTGCCTCAGAGCTGTGCGTGGCCTGCTTCATGGAAAGTGCCCCCCCCCCCACCCGCCCCGGGTCTGGTTAGTCAGTTACTCCCTGCTGCACCATTCACACTCGCAGCCTCAGTTTCTTCATCTCTGCTCCACAGTGCTTGAGGGGACATGTGAACTGAGGGGGATGGTGGGTAGTGCCTGCTGTACAAATGGCCTCACACTAAGGGGTGACTGCTGTCAGTTGAAGGTAGCTAACTAGGTGTCTTCCCTCCTTCCCTTCTTCCCATCCTTGGTCTCTTCCTTTTTTCTCTCCCTTCTTTCTTCCCTCATGCCCTTCCTGCTTGTTTATTTTGACAGTATGTCACTGTGAAGCCCAGATAGCCTCAAACTCCCAGACAACCTCCTGCCTCAGCTTCCTAAGTACAACACTGTGATTACAGATGTGAACAACCATGTCTGGCAGAGGCTTGCTATTTATAAGCAGAGTTGTTTAGGGCATGCCTGGCTTTAAATTACTTTATCTCATATATATATATATATATATATATATATATATATATATATATATTCCCACCATATATTATATTTATTTTATTATATTATATTATATGTGTTGCTTCAAGAAGTGCTTTTCAGCTGGGTGGTGTTGGTGCATGCCTTTCATCTGCACTTGGGAGGCAGAGGCAGGTGGATCTTTGTGAGTTCAAGGCCAGCCTGGTCTATAAAAACAAGTACTAAGGAGAACCAAGGTTCCACACAGAGAAACCCTGTCTCAAAAACAAGAATGAAAGAAAGAAGGAAGGAAGGAAAGAGAGAGAGAGAAAGAAAGACAGGCGCTGCTGCTGCTGCTGCTGCTAATGATGGTGATGACGATGAAAATGTTGTTGATGAGCAGGGCCTCATTTGGTACAGGTTGGCTTTAAACTCACTGTATATTCAGGATGACCTTGAATTTATGGTGTCCTGCCTCTACCTCCTGAGGCCTGAGATGACAGGTCGAAGCCACAACATCTGGTTTATGCAGTGCTAGGGATGAATTCACAGCTTTGTGCGTGACAGGCAAGCACTCTACTGTTGAGCCCCAACCCCAGCCCTCAAGTAGAATCTTGGCGGTGGTGGTTTGTTTTTGTTTGGTTGGCTTGGTTTGGTTTTGGTTTTGAGGTATTTTGTTTTGATTTGATTTGTTTCTGAGACAAGGTCTGCCTTAGATAGCCCAAACTTTGAAATCACTTTGTAGCCCAGGCTGGCCTCCAACTTCTAGCACCTCTGTCGGTATGACAGTGAAGTGCCAAAGCTTTGCCCAGCTCACAGTGTACTTTTTGTCCTTCCTGTGCCTGTGGCATTGACTGTCCGAGATGGCCCCTGACGTCAGGACAGTGTAATTCTGTCTCTAGCCTTCACATCCAAAGTTCTGTGGCTTCAAGGCTTGCTGAGAGTCATCAAAGAAACACTGCATTCTCCTCTGTGTGTAGGGTCTTTATAAAAGATCCCTTTGAATAACAAAGGCAGGTGACTAACACCAGTTCTCAGGAAATATATGAAGCCTGGAAAGAACTGCTCATGGCCAGCAGAAAGCTTCCTGAGGGCTGAGACAGTGTGAGGCAGCCCTGAAACATCTTTGTTTATTTGTTCACCAACTCAGCCTTCTAGTTTAAATTTTCAAAACTCTTCAACAAATCAGACCAGAGAGGTGGTAATTACAGACAGCAGAAGTGGGAGGACTACCTTCCATTCAGAAATTGTGGCTGTGTGCTGAACACCTACTATTCTACTTGCAAAGAGCTGACTCAGGGGACAAGTAATGGAAATTACATACAGGCTGCTACATGCCTACCCTGGAGACTCCAGTGTTGATCCAGGAAGGGAGCTGGAACAAATGTGCCTGTCACCTCTGGGTTAATAATCTCCAACGCTGGATGTCCCTTTCTGTGTTTCCCAGCCTCCCATTCACCCTGCCATTTTCTGTTCTACCCCTAAAGTCAGATCATATGCTTCACAAATTCAAACTCAGAGAAGTTTGGGTTCCACCATCACTATTTACATGAAACTGAATTTTAATTTCTTTTACTCTTTATTTGTATTTGTGCGCATGTATGTACAGTGGCCCAGTTTTATCATCTAGTGTCTTCTTCCTCTTGCTTTTCAACAGCATCTTCTTCATTTTGGGTCTTTGAGTTTCTCTGTGTAGCCCTGACTGTCCTGGAACTCACTCTGTAGACCATGGTGACCTCAGATTTCCAGAGATCCTTCTGCCTCTACAGTGCAGAGATTAAATGTGTGCACTGCCATACCTGGCTCGACCTTATGCTTTGAAACAGGGTCTCTAATTGCACTTAATAGTAGACTGGCTTGTCAGTGAGCTCTGCCCCTCACCCTGCATCCAACCTCTTCTCTCTCAGTCTCCCATCACTGGGACTGCAGGTACACATCTTCACACCAGGCTTTTAAATGGATAGTGGGGGGACCTAACTCAGACAATTCATGCTCGCTCAGCAAGCACTGTACCGTCTGAGCCACCTTTCCAATCCCGCTAAATAAAGTTTGCATTTTTCTCAAGTGACACCAAAGTTAACAATATACTACAATGGAAAGACATTCCTTTCTGGAACCACTGACAGCCAAATCCTTTGCATGAGTTCAGTAAATACAGATGTTTTTGCTGACACCAGGGAGGTACCTCCTAAGGTAGAGCCAGGCATGGGTGTGCACACCTTTAATTCCAGAACTTCGGGGGCAGAAGCAGGAGGATCTCTGGGAATCTGAGGCCAGCCTGGTCTGTATAGTAAGTTCTAGGACAGCCAAGACTTCATAGTAAGGCATTGTCTTTAAAAAGAAAAAAGTAATCTAAGTGTTTGGGAGGTAGAGGCAGGAATTCAAGGTCCTCCTCCTTCACTACACAGTGAATCAGAGACCACCTGTCACAAACAGGACAAAACAACTATATATGTATGTGTGTGTGTTTGTATGTGTGTGTCTATACATATGTGTGTATATATGAATGTGTATGTTGTGAATGTATACATGATATATTGTACATGTGTGTATAAGTATGCATGTGTGTACATGTATATGCGTGTTTCACTGTGTATTGTGTGTATATTTGTATCTATATGTGTGTGAATACGCATCTGTGTATATACATATATATATGAGTCTGTATGTGGTATATATGTTACATGTGTCAGTATATATGCGTGAGTGTGGGTGTGTACTTACACACACTCTTGTGTGTTAACGTTCTCACACACTCAGTGACTGTCACCCCCAGTGGCATGAGCTAACTTTGGCTGAGGCCTTATGCCCACAAAATACTGGGTATATTTCTCACACTAGCTTTCTGCATTTTTCCGCCAAACACCATTGCTCATTGTTTCCTTTACATACAGGTAAGTGAACAGGCTTAGGGCAGTTACAGTCTTGCCCCCAGGGTTGCACAGGAGCAGGAGCCAGAGAAGACTTCAGGCCATAGCTGTGGTCCCAGACCCATTGGGAAGCTAAAGGTTAGCCCTGGAACAAGAAGTCCTGCCTGGTGGCCACTGGCACTTGTCCCCATGCCCCGGAACTGCCAGTTTGAGCAGGAATGGGTGTGACCCCCAGAGCAGCTGGCTACACTTCCCATGTCCCAAGGGTACATGGGACAAGGAACAGAACTGACAGAACTTTACAGAACAGAGAGCTCCCAACAAGAATGCACAAAGCATGTTTTGAAGACACACTGCCAGCAGCCTGCTGTCATTCCTGGGTGCCCTGCTATGAGGAGTTTCCATTTCCTGAGAGGGGAGTGGTCTTTACCAGTAACTTTAAATTTGATAGAAGTTGCTGCCACAGGGTGAGAATTCCTGTCAACCCACTCATTGCCCTAGGTCCACCTCCTTACCCTAGGTCCACCTCCTTACCCTAGGCCCACCTCCTTACCCTAGGCCCACCTCCTCCTTACCCTAGGCCCACTTCCTTGCCCTAGGCCCACCTCCTCCTTACCCTAGGCCCACCTCCTCCTTACCCTAGGCCCACCTCCTCCTTACCCTAGGCCCACTTCCTTGCCCTAGGCCCACCTCCTCCTTACCCTAGGCCCACCTCCTCCTTGCCCTAGGCCCACCTCCTTGCCCTAGGCCCACCTCCTTGCCCTAGGTCCACCTCCTTAATTGCTTGCCCTTGCTCCCACTTGCTCTACCACTGTCTCTTCATAAGTTCGCGTGTGTCTGTGTTTGTATGTATGCATGCGTGTGCGTGTGTGTGGGTGATTTTTCTTTCTATAAGGAGTAACATACACACAGTAGCATATTTTCTGAGCCGCCTGAGAATACACTAGAGGAACCCAACTGTGTACCTCTGAATCCTGAGAACAATGATATTTATTTACTTACTTACTTACTTTGAGGCAAGGTGTCACTGTGAAACTAGGCTGGCCTTGAACTTAAAATCTACCTGTCCCTGCTTCTGGATTTCTGGGAGTACAGGTATATGCTATCACATCTGGTTATAAAGTCTCTGTTATTTCAGCATAGTCCATGATGAAGACCATTGATCAAAGAATCTTCTAGAGCCCATCCCTTGTGTTTGTTGAAGGCTCCAGCTGTGTCCTTAAAGAACTTCTTTTCCCATCTTCCTAGATCCACTCATTGTCATTAGTCTTTAGTCTCCAGATAATTCTGTTGCATTTGTTTTGCTGGTTAAATGTTTAATTTCCTACCGAAGTGTCTTGTAAATTTTCACTACGTCTGGATACTTGGTACTGATTTTAAACGGTGCTTATGTATGAAGCCAAGAAATAAATGTCGTGACTATTAGAATAGCTGATTCTCCTGAGGGAGTCCAAGAATTGGTGGCGTCATTTGGTGTTAGCAAGCTTCCCAGCATGTCCAGGGCCCAGGGTTCTGTCTCCAGCATCAGTGGCGTGGGTAACCTTCAGTGTCAACATGGCTAGATTTAGACTAAGTAGGAGACTGAAGCACACATGTCTGTGAGGGCATTTCCAGAGGACATAAGTGAGGGGGAAGGTCTAACTCAACTATGGCTGGCATCATGTCATGGGCTGGATAGGCTGGAAGCACAGGCAGAATAAAGGGGGGAATGGAATAAGGGAACGAAGACCAGTCCCACCCCCACCCCTTCATGCCTGCTTCCTGCTTTGTCCTGATGAGACGCTGACTCTGCCATGCCTTTCTAAATACAGCAGACTAACCCCTCCGGAACTATGAGCCAAAATCAGTCCTTCCTTCCACAAGGTGTTTCAGGCATTTTGATCATAGTGATAAAAAAATTACTTAATACAATTAGAAACTAAACAAACAAATCTCATGAATGAGCTTAATACATGGATGTGCAGCAAGACATGGTCGTGGTGCCACATAATAGAGATGGATTGTGGCTTCCACTGAGGGATTCCAAGGGCTTCCTTGCTTGTATTCCCAGTGCTTTGGTAGCATGTCATAATTTATTTTTAAGGCTGACTACCATTCCATTGTATGCATATACTTCATTTTACTAATGTGTTCTTCCAACTGGGGGCCCTGGGCTTGCTTCCATCTCTTGGCTGTTATACACAGTGATACTGTTAACAAGAGTTGGATTCCTACAGCAGCTTGCACCTATTTCTGTCTATCCACTCTGAGTGTTTTGATAGTTAGATTAAGCTGAGCATTAGAAACAGACTCCAAAGCTTGGTGTCATCTCCAAAAATCTTCCTCAAGTATGTACCAGCTTGATCCAGACAAAAGTCACCTGACTGCAGAAAATGTTCTTAATTGAAGCAAAATGCTATGAGCCAGGGTAAGACAGGGGGCTCCCAACCTTCTCCATAGACACAGGGAGAGAATGTTGAAGCTTGTCTAGGTTGGTCATCCCTGTCACATTGATGGGCCCTTCTGGGATAGCCCAGCCCAACCCAGCTGCTCAATTCTAGAAGGCCAGTCCGTGCTAAAGAGATCCTGGCATTATCAAGAAGATGGGAGTTCCTCATCACTCTGCTGACTGTAAGCAGCAGGGCCTTGTTTCACTGTCCTGGCTAGTTGGTGCCATCAGAAAATAGAAGCCATCAAGGTGTGGGAAGGCATTTTGTCTCCAGCATCTGAGTGGGTTCCATACGGAGATAACCTCATTCCGTGTACAAAAAAACCAATGAAAGTGCAGTAAGGAAGGGGCTACTTCATACTTGGGATCCTCCAGGCCTTGACATCACATGACTGACACCGGCATTTAAAAGGTAGACCTTATGATTATTTCTACAAAAGTAAGTCTCTATAGCATGGGTTTGTAAGCAAATGAACGTCTCTTCACTAGCAATAGTGAGCCCACAATAAAAACAGTCTTCTGCACAACCGTCACCACCCTTCAGCTTGCAACCTCTTTGCATCTTGCAAAACTGAAAATACCACGCCATTTTATGAAGACAGATATGAATGTCTGAGAATTCAGAACCTGTGGGTCCTGATACCCATATTGTTTAAGGGGGGGGGGGAGTGCACAAGAAGCTCAAGTAGGGGAGCAGGAAGTGAGGCAAAAGAAGGAGAAGAAGCCAAGATCAGGCTCAGTCAATCTCAGACTCTGGGCGATGTGAGCCTCTGAGGGAGCTCCTGACTGGCCCTGGCGTCCCTAGAAGGAACAAGGCCTTCGAGTTGCAGTAAGTTTCGAATCTCAGTGATTCATCCCCTGAGGTTGCTGATCATCTTCATGAAAGTGAGAATAACTGCGCATTTGCTTACCGCGCAGACTCCCTGCTCAGTCTCCCTGCCACACCCCTTCTCTAAGCTGGGGATTGTGCTTGGAAGACGTGATCATTCTGGGCTTACAGAAAACATCTGCGTGTTGCAAAATTCTCATCCTGGTGTTGCAAGTTGCAGACTCATAGTCCTTCCCCGACTCTAGTTCTTTCCCTTGGAACATTTGATCTATTCTTTGGATTACTATTATTATTAAAAACCCAAACTACAAATACTGTGGTTTGTGTCCCCAGGGGCAGTGCTCTAAGATCACATTCTATTCGATGATTCTGACAGGCAGCACTCCTGGGAGATGATCATCAACAGAGAGCCTCTGGCCAGGGGCTCTGCTGGACCAGCACGGTCTGTCCCGTCCCTGAATGCACACTGCTCATCTACGAGGTTCTGTGGAGTCTGTGGCAGTTTTACATAATTGTGTTCAACAGGTTGGCATCATGGGTGTTCCCAGTGTCATTGAGGCAGTGACCCCAAATCACATCCCATGTTACTCTGGCTGAGTTTAAAAAAAAAAAAAAATTCCTGGGGAAATGATACTTTGCTCATAGACATTGATGCTCAAGAGGTTGAAATTATAGGGATTTGGCATGGGTTGGGTAGAACCAACGAGGCACGTGGAAAATTAGAGAATTTGCGTATACTTTTTAATTAGGGAAAAATATCTTCTACATAACTGATGCTTGGAATAAAGAATGTGACTCCATACTAAAGTCAACCCTGGTATGTAATTGAGATTGGGGAGAAAGGAAGGAAGAAGAAAGGATGGACAGAAAAAAGAAATAAGGAATGGAGGAAAGAAGGAAGGAAGAAAAAACAAGGAAGGAAGAAAGGAAGGAAAAAAATAAAGAAGCAAAGCTTAAAATTGGGTGTGAGGTGCAAACTTGTGGTGTGTCAGCACACTGGCAGCTGGGTTATAAGTATCCCCAGTTCCAGGGCATCGTGGACTGCACAGCACGCCTGGATGAGCCTGGCTGTATGGTGAGAGATCGGGAGTACTTCAGTGAGGAGCAACTAGCTCCCTGGCTCCAGGAAAAGGAGGAAGCTGACTCGCTGGCTCCGCCGTGGCCATCGACAGAGCAGCCTAGACTGTTTATCAGGGTCTGCAGCAATGCAGGGACCTGGTGTGTCCACTTGTTTTATAACAGAATTGAGCCTCAGTCACAGAAGTACTAAGTAGCAGAACCCAGGGCCCTGAAAACAAGCCAAATGGTTAATCCCTCTGCTCACTGTGCCCCCCCCACACACACTGGGAATGAAGATATCTGGTTTTCCTTTGAGAGAGAAAAATAAAAAGTGAATCGATTTAGAAATTTTTACAAAAGTATAAAAAGGGAAAAGGCCATCGCCTGTATGGTGTTGTGCCTACAGTTGCTCCAATGGAAATGAGCCCCGAGAACAACAGAGTGAGTGTCCAGGTTTTTGCTTTGCCTATTTATATTCTATTTTTATTATGTCATCCCATACGTAAACGCAGACATATGTTATACTTGTGGCTCGGGGATGCACACCGTTTTGCAGCATCTTTATCTCAGTAACACACAGCAGCCCCACTTGTTGGCTGCACAGTATTCTGTTATGTTGCTGTAGCATCTGGGTTTATAGGCTGGGCCTTCATTCAAATACGAGTCAAACAAATTGATATCCCAGATGGCACTGAGTTTGGCTTGTTGATGCCCAATGGTAACTTTGTCTGTTTCTTAATTTATTTTATGGGTATGGCCGTTTCATCTGCATGTATGTCTGCATATCATGTGCATGGCCAGTGCCCACAGAGGCCAGAACTGGCCTAGAACTGGCGTTACGCTCAGTTGTGAGCTGTCGTGTGAGTGACGGGAATCAAACTCCCACCCTCTGGAGGACCAGCCAATGCTCCTAACCACAGAGTTGTTTCCACCCATCAATGGTGACTTTGAAGAAAATGTCCTTCCCCCTCCTCAGTTTTGCGCTGTCATCTTCTTAGCTGTACAAATAGGCCCTGCGGGCTGAACTGATATGTGGATGGAGAACCCTGATGTTAGCTCTGAAGCTCCTCAGGCTGCTTTCTGGCAGGGCTCATCTGAGGCTGGAAAGCCAGTGGAGCCGTACTGGGTTTTCATTTTCATTTCCTAGTCTTTGTGTTTCCTCAAAGGCGCCTGTGCACTATGCAAATATCTGCTTGCTCAGACTTCCTGCTCAGCCACAACAGAGCCCTGTTAGTCACAGTAAGGAAGGCACTGAATTGGGAAACATGGTGGCCATCCCCTTAGGCAGGGCCAGTTTTGTAAACCCCAGGATGCTGGTCCCTCCAGCACATTTGGTGAGTCTAACATTTAATAAGGCAAGGAAGCCAACCACAGGCTTCTTTATCCTGAGCTTCATGAAAGTATAAACCAGGGTATCTCGGGTCTGAGATTTGTGGGATTCAGTCACTTGCTCTAGATAGCTTGCAGTCCCGAGTCGTCTGTGACGTAAGTGTGCATCTTAAAATTGGAAATATCTTAAATTTGGTGGAACATACGATCATTTATTATTCTTCCCCATTTAAGCCAGAACCTTGTGCCTTTTTATTCTTCTTCTTTAGGATGGATCTCACTAAAGATACAGCCCAGGATGGCCTGAAATATACTGTGTGGCCCACTCTAGGCTTAAAGTCAAGATCTGCCTCCAGAGTGCTGGGATTAAAGGTGTGGCTTATGAAAACCTCCCAAAAATACAAGACAAACAAAAATACAAAGTCCAACTTAAAACACAATTGCTGAAGCCAGTCACTGCTGTAAGAAAGGTGAAGGCACCTAGAATTCCATTCTTCAAGGTGTTCTGTTTTGTAGCTCACCACTGAACCTGAACACATCGCCACAGGCAGAAAGGAGGAGCCATGTGGCTGTTTGAGGGCCAGGGCTCTGGCTGTAACACTGAGTCTATGAAACCCATAGCCATACTCCTCCCAGCCTCTACCATATTGGTGAGCCATGTCTGTCAACATAGAACCAACTTTGGTCTCTCTGACCTGTTGGCACATGGGGCTTATAATTTATTATTGGGGGGAGCATGTGGTGAGAGCTTCTATGGTATAGTGATGAAGCAGGGAACAGACCTGAGCATAATGCTTTTCTTTAATTATTTTAACTTAGCTTACAAAATAATGTGTTTCCTTGTAGCTTTAAATGCATATATATTAGCTGCTCAGTCCCATGAGGCAGGGTGTTTCTGCTGGTCTTCTGTATAAACTGGAATCCTGAAGAAGTGGCTGCACTGGATGTATTGGCAAAGTGAGTGCAAGCAGGCAAAGAACGAGCAATCCCTTCCTTCTTCCATTGTCCCTGTGTAGGACTCCAGCAGAAGATTATGACCCACATTAAAGGTGTGCCTCAAGGTCTGGATTAAAGGGGTGTGTTGATCCAGATCAAAAGGGTGTCACCCCACCTCAAGATCTGCATCAAAAGCTTGTATCTTCCTGTCTCAAGATCGGGTTCAGTCTGTGCAGGGGTTCTAGGTTATCTCCATGCACCATCCTTGGTTGGAGTATCAGTCTCAGAAAAGACCCCTGTGCCCAGATTTCTTGGTTCTGTTGTTCTCCTTGTGGAGCTCCTGTCCCCTCTTTTTATCTCCCCTTTCTTTCATAAGATTCCCTGCATTCTGCCCAAAGTTTGGCATCTGCTTCGATACCCTGATGGGTAGTCTTTCTGAGGCCCTCTGTGGTAGGCTCCAGTCTTGTTCCCTGTTTTCTCCCTCTCCGTTGTCCATCCCATTTGCCTTTCTGAATGAAGATTGATCATCTTACCCAGGGACCTCCTTCTTGCTTAGCTTCTTTAGGTGTACAGATTTTAGTATGTTTATCCTATATTAAATGTCTAATATCCACTTATAAGTGAGCATATACCATGTGTGTCTTTCTGCTTCTGGGATACCTCACTCAGGATGATCTTTTCTAGTTCCCACCATTTGCCTGCAACTTTCATGTTTTTCTTATTTTTAATTGCTGAGTAGTATTCCACTGTGTAAAAGTACCACAATTTTTGTATCCATTCCTCAATGGAGGGACATCTGGGTTGTTACCAAATTCTGGCCAGATTCTGCACAGATATAGTTCATGGCATCTCAGTCTCCAAGTGGGTTCCCTAGTAAGGGGAACAGGGACTGTCTCTGACATGAACTCAGTGGCTGGCTCTTTGATCATCTCTCCCTGAGGGGTCCGGGGGAGCAGCTTTTCCAGGCCATAGAGGAAGACAATGCAGACAGTCCTGATGAGAACTGATAAGCTAGGGTCAGATCAAAGGGGAGGAAGGCCTCCCTAATCAGTGGACTAGGGGAGGGGCATGGAAGGAGATGAGGGAGGGAAGGCAGGATTGGGAGGAATAGGGCTACAGCTGGGATACAAAGTGAATAAATTGTAATAAATAAAAAATAAATTAAATATATATATTTAAAAGAAGAAGAAAAAAGATCCAGTTCAAAGGCCCATTGTCTCCCTGCCTCAAGATCTGGGTCACAGGTGTGCCCTCCATTTCTAGATTGTAGTTTATTCCAGATATAGTCAAGTTGACAACCGAGAATAGCTATCACAGTCCCCCTTCTGATTTCATGTCCCATATGTATGTAGGGGTGGGGGTAGATAGATGGATGGATAGATGGATGGATGGATAGATGGATGGATATTACACTCAAGAGAAGCCAGGCAATGTTTAGTCTTTCTGCCCCCATTACCCTCTTATTCTCCCCTTCCTTTGAATCCTCCTTCCTTTCATCAGCGCCTTTTTTCTGGAGGGGGCTTTGGAGATGAATTTTTTTCTGTGCAGCCTTGGGTTTCCTCAAACCCCTCCTGTAGCTCAAACTCACAGAGATCCACCTGCCTCTGCCTCCAGAGTGCTAGAATTAAAGGTGTGTGTTACCACTGCCCGATGCCTGACTTAATCATTGCATTTTACTTTCTTGTCACACACACATGCATACACACACACCTAAATCCCACATACAGAAAAAAAAAATGAGATAGTTATCTTTCTGAGTCTTCAGCAGATCATTTTTAGTAGCTATCACAATTTCTTACTTCCCCATCCTGTCCAGCTGAGGATAAAGGAGTGTTCAGAGCTCTATCTCCTCAGTGTCCTGATTTACCCCTGTCTGGAAGACGAACAAACAAGGAAGTTACCAAGAGGAAGATGGGAGAAGGAAGAGCAGTGGGTTCCCTCATGGGGACAGCTCCAGAGCTTCACACAAAGGCGTGCCTGCGTGGGGAAGTTACATTCTGTGGAGGACACTGGGACAAGTCCCAGACTCCAGAAATTACTGGAAGGCAGGCCCAGCAGCTAGAATGACCAGGGTGTGGGTCCAAGCAGGAAGGTTAGAGGGCTTCCTAGGTTGCATTCTTCAGAGTCCAGAGCTGAAGATTTTCTTGGAAGTATCTTACCTAGAAATTCTCCCCCAGAACCCCACAGAGGAGTCCAGGTTGAGCTGAGGGAGGGAAAGACCTCTCACTGGTCTCCACTCCCAAGCAGTGCCCTGAGGGAGGCTTTGGGTCCATCGAAAGAAAGCATGAGGAAGGACATGCTGTTGCTTCAGTGTGGTCCAGCAGGGGATGAGGAAGCTGGGTGTGCTGCTTATACTTAAACAGGAGCTGTTTGAAGACTGATCCTGGTGGTGCCTTCTTGGTCTCTGTGTAGCAGACAAAGCAGGCTCCATAGTTTCATGTCTCTTCTGGCAAGAGATATATGGGGCTGGCTGTGAGGGTGGGGTCTTCTTCTCCCAGGGTGTGAGAGCCCCCAGTCCAGTCCACCAACAGTCTAGTCTCAGAGATTATCCAGTCTGAGGAAGATCTAATATACTGAAGTAATGGATGCCTTGTTCATCAACAGCTTCTACCATCACATAAAAGGGACATAATGTCCTCGCTTTCCTGGGGCTTAATTTTAGGGGGACAGATGTAGTCATCTCAGGGTTCAGGGCTTGGTAACCTAGGATTCCAGGTGAGACAGTATTTTATTTGCTTTTTAATTTTGAAGTGGTATTGTGTAGTTCCTTAAGACAGAGTCTTGCTGTATAGCCCAGGCAAAGTTCAGATTTTTTTTTTTTTTTGTCACATACGAAATTAAATTCCAGAGAAATGAAATGTTGGAGGAAGGACTGTGCTTTCCAATGCTGATTACAGTCCCTTCAGGTCTGGTTACTGTGCTGCCATGGGCGCACATGAATATTGAGTTATCTCCTGTAACCATGTAATGATAAGAAATGTTCCCCAGTTATCCCTGATTGGCTAAATCAAGATGCTGAAGCCTATGACTGAACAGTAAAGAGGCAGGCGGGGTTTTAGGTTCCCAGGCGTGGGTCTGAGAGATGCGAGGTGAGGGAATAAAACAGAAGAGGTAGCAGGGAAAGGAAGCTGGAGAGAAAGGAGTTGCCACGAGGCAGGATGATGATGAGTGCATGCCTGTAAGGACAGACTGACAGAGCTGAAGCCAACTGGAGTCCTCAGATTGGCCAGTGATTGGCTTTATGTGGGTTTAAAACTACTAGGACTGGGACAGCCCAGAATGTGCCCAGCATAGTGCTTACAGCTTAATATTAACCATAGTCTCTCTGCATCAGTCATTGGGCAACTAGCTAATTAAAGAAAACTGCTGTTATAATAATTTCCTGTATCAATTAATGTAGAAAGAATAATTTCTCTTTCTACAATGAAAGATTTACAAACAAATATATGTAAATAAGCAGCCATGTAGGCAAGTCTAAGTAGAAAAATATATGGGCTCTATACTACTTCAAGATACCAAGATACACAAGGACCATAATGAAAAGTTGGACGATTTTATTCTACCTTCTGGCCTGGTGGCATAGCCCTGTATTCCCCATTACTCAGGAGGCTGAGGCAGATGCGCCAGAGTTCAAAACTTGCCTAGACAACAGAGTGAAGGGCAATTTAGTAAGACCTGTCTTGAAGTGTTCTTCCTTCCTTCTTTCCTTCCTTCCTTCCTCTTCTCTTTCTTTTCCCTTCTCTTCTTCCTCTTCCTCTGCCCTTCCTCCTCCTTCCCCTCCTCCTCCTCCTGTTCTTCTTTGGCCAGGTGGGGTAGTTTACACCTTTAATACCAACACTTGGGAGCCAGAGGTGGGCTGATCTCTGAGAGTTCAAGGTCAGCCTACATATCAGGTTTCAGGCCTGATGGTGCTACCTAGTGAGACCCTGTCTAAAACGAACAAACAAACAAATAAATAAATAAAATTTGGGGTAGGATAGAGTTCAGTGGTAAATAAATAAATGAAATTAGGGAATGAGAACCTGTCTAAAATAAATAGCTAGATAAATGATAGATAGATAGATAGATAGATAGATAGATAGATAGATAGATAGATAGATAGATAGATAGACAGATAGGAATAGGCTAAAGCTCAGTGGTAGAGTACTTACCTAGTGAAACCATGTCTAGAACAAGTAAGTGATAGATAGATAGATAGATAGATAGATAGATAGATAGATAGATAGATAGATAGATAGATAGATAGATAGATAGGTTGATTTAGGGAGTAAGACCCTGTATAGAATAGACAGAGAGGCAGACAGACAGACAGACAGACAGACAGACAGATAGATAGATAGTAGGCTAGAGTTCAGTGGTAGAGTACTTAGCTAGTGAAACCCTGTCCAGAATAGATAAATGAATTATAGAGAGATAGTAGACTAGAGTTCAGTGGTAGAATGCTTGGCAAGTGAGACCCAGTCTTTAATTAATTCAGGATGGGCTAGAACTCCATGGTAGAATGCTTGGCTACCATGTATAAGGCCCCAGGTTTAACCATCAGTACTGGAAAAGGTTTTTAAAAAAGATTTTATAATCATTAAGGTTTAGGGAAAACATTAAAATAGTCTGAAAGTATTCTAAATCTATGGGACAATGGATTCAACCCACACGTTTGTCTAGGTTAATGGGAAAAGTGAAAAACCCTCAGCTGAGCAGCAGATACATGAACAGGTGAAAAGAAACACAAATAGAAAACAAAAATATCCTGGGGACTAAGTAAACCAAGGGGAAAAGGTTTGCTTCATCAGATTGAAGGAAGTTTAAAAACTGGATATTGGGGATCTATATGGTGGCACAGCCCTCAGGAGGAAGAGGTAGGCAGAGGCAGAACTCTGTGAGTCTAAGGGCATCCTGACCCAGTCCTAGGCCTGCCTATATACCGAACTTCAGGCCAAGTGGGGCTGAGTCCATATGTGTGTGTGTATACACATGTATGTATACACGTGTTTATGAGTATATATGTGTGTAAATATGTATGTGCATATATACATGTGTATATGTATATGATTATATACATATATCCATATAAAAGTGGATACATGTGTATGTACATATATAGCATATATATGTATGTGTATATATATATTATATATAATTGGATGTAGGGATAGGGAAATGCTTACCTCAAGTTAAAATTGGATGGCAGCAGGCTGGGGAGATGTTTCAGTAGCTAAAGCACTTAGCATGGGAGCAAGAGTTACTAGAAGTTTAGCCCCCCCAGAACCCGTGTAGAGTTGGCTACAGTAGCACACGCTTGCAATCCCAGCATTCCTATAGTGGGATGGGAGGCAGAGACAAGAGAACCCCCATAGGTCATGGCCCAGCTAACCTGGCATACACATCAATGAGTGACAAGAGACCCTGTCTCAAGCGAGCTGAAGGCAAGGACCCATGCCAGACTGTTTTCTCTCATGTGCACGTCATCCACACATTTAAAAATAGGACATCAGTGGAGCTGGAGGAGTCACTCGGTAGTTAAGAGCTCTAGCTGCTCTTCCAGAGGGCACAGGTTCAATCCCCAGTACCCACGTAGCAACTCACAACCATCTGTAACATTCCAGGTCCGTTGCCTTCTTTTGGCCCCTGAGGGCCCCACATGTATTGCATAGACATACATGCAGGCATGACACCCCCACACATATGTTCTTGAAAATTAGAATATCAAACTCAGACAAGTGCCACGGACACTTTCAAGTATGGCATAGGTAGTAAGAAGACAAAGACAGAGCGGCAGGACAGCTGCGACACCACCTTGGCCTGGATACTGAGGTGCTGGTGTTTTTTTGAGCTTTCACATGCTATCCAAGAAGAACCCGGATGCTCGGCCAGCACTGCCCATGATAGCAAAGCAGTGACGTTTACCCCAGTGTCTATGAAAGTCAAGTGGAAGTGCGGCTGAGAGTAGTGGTACATGCCCGTGACCCAGCCTTGGAGGCGCTGAGGCAGGAGGATCACTACGAGTTCCATACCAGCTTGAGCCACACAGCAAATGTTAGACCAGCTAGGGCCATAGCATGACCCTTCTAAAAATAGACAAATAAGCAAAGAAAATTAAGATTGTGGGATTTCCCCACATTTAGGAGATTCCCACCAGATTCCTTTTAATAAATCTTTCGGCATAACATTAGTAAGCTATGAAGCACGGTGGTATGATTCATTCCTGTGGGTGAATAAGCAGAGCGGTAACATTCAAGAATGATCCAGTTGGGCATTGTCACAAACTTCTGTAATCCCAGCATTCAGGAGCTTGAGGCAGAAGAATTACTTCAAATTTGAGGCCAGCTTGGGCTACATAGTTTAGGCCAGGTTGGGGTATGAGTGAGCCCTTCCTTGTCTCAAGGAAAACAAAACAAAACAAAGAAAATAGTTGATCATAGTGGCACATGTTTATAATTCTAGTACTTCTATGCAGGAAGATCAGAAGTTCAAGGCCAGCCATGGCTATGTCTGAGGCCAGCATAGTCTATGGGACCTTGTCTCAGAACAACACTAACAACAAATACTTCTTCACAAATGGAGCAGGGAGCTCTGTGCTACCTTTTATTCCCTGGTGATAGTTTCAGTAGCAAAGATTGTTTGCAAATATGGAAGAGGTCCATCAGTTTTTCAGAGTCGACTTTAGAAAATCCCCAATGTGGAATGCACCCACCAGACCCACAAAGCAACTCCAGGTCAACAGAAAGACAGCGGAGGGAATTGTTTGGGTCATGTGAATTCTCAGGTCCTGGATTAAGTCTTTTCCCACACAGTTGATTCCCAGAATGCAAAAGCCCACCAGACTCCAAGGCCAAGTTGATGAATTGGGTATAGAAGAGATTCAGAAGCTGGCAGCCAAGAGCCCGACTTTTCCCACACCCTAGGTCTCCAGCACTCATCCTATCAGCCTCACATACCTTCTCGGACACTGATAACATTCCTGAGTGACACCAGGCATTTGCAGCCTTGCTCTCCAAGCACTTTCTTGTTTTATTTTTACTTGACCTTCAAGAAAATTATTCTCCTTTTATCTAACCCCAAAACAAGAGAAGATTTGGGGTTCCCTCCCTTTTCCCTCCTCCCTCCTGTGTATACAGGGTTACATACAATGACTTTCCTTCCCACTAGAGGAAAATGGGTGCCCGGTAGATGACAGACTTCTGGACCAGTTAGAGATGGCCCTGCCCTAGGTCCTTGCTGCTGGGGCTTAGGGCCTCTTCCAGGCTCTCTTAAGTGACCCTTAGCATTAGCTCTCTGCAATCTCGAGTGTGAAAATGGGAGGCAATATATATGGGAAGAGGACAGAGAACACTTAGGCACCAGTGGCAGAATTTATTCCCCCAGTCACCTTTCTCATTGCATCAGTCTTGTGACTGGCCCAGGGTGACCCCGCCCATGGAGGAAGAGGAGATGGGGTTTGAAGGCCGGTCTTCCTGAACCCCAAGGTGACCCAGTTCCCACTGCTCCTCCCTGCTGAGCTGCAGGCCTCCTCGGAACTAAACTGTGCAAGCTGATATGGACAAGGTTCTGTCTGCAGGGAAATGATTGATTACAGAGTGGTGCAAATTAGTGTAAACTCCTATGCCAGACCTGGCACACAGGTCTTAGAGGATGGGGGGAAAGCACTAAGCCTTCATTAGTTATTCTCCCACTCTGGGCAGGGATGTCCCAGACATGCAAAGTCACCCAGGTGAAAACCCTGTGGGGACTGGGTTTCTGAGTCCTAGAATGAGGAGAGGGCCCAGAGACCCAACCCCTGGCCTGTCTTCCTCTCTCCTCCTGTGATCACCATGACCCTCCCCTCTGGACTCCTGGTCCAAGTATCTAGCCATGTCAGCAACACTTTTTCTTTCCCTTTATTTTGTTTGTTTTGCAGTGCTGAGGAGCAAACCAAGGGGCAAGTGCCCCAGCGTGGTGTCATAGTCCCTGCCCCTTGCCAGCTTCTGAATAGAGGTACAGCACCACTTTCCACTGAGCCTTCCCGTAGAGCCCTGCAGGGGAAAGAAAACCCAGATACTAAGCCAGGCGTGGTGGTGCATTTAATCTCAGCAGAGGCGGGCTGATTTCTGAGTTCAAGGCCAACCTGGCCTACAGATAAAGTTCCTACTGTGTACTGTTTTGGGAATGGCAGAGATATGCTGAGGTGTGAGGGTAAGAATCATTGTCTCACCAAGTTTATGCCACAACCGCCTGTGTCCCATCTCACCCTCTGACTGCACCAGGTAACGTTCACTGTTGCCCCCTTCTCTAAGGTCTGCAGGCTTCCTGTGTGACCAGAGTGGTAAGAAGCCACACTTACGGGCTAGCCTTGCAGATTCTTCAGTGTCAAGAGCTCTTGGAGCATAGCCTCAGCAGAGACATTCGGACTTCTACACTGATGCTTGTGTTCATCTAAGCTCTAGAAACTTCAGTTCAGTGGCTCTCAATCTGATGATCAAAACCCCTTTAAGGATTGAATGACCCTTTACAGGGTTACATAAGACCATTGGAAAACACAGGTGTTTACATTATGCTTTCATAACATTAGCAACAGTACAGTTATGAAGTAGCAACAGAAATAATTTTATGGCTGAGGGCTCACCACAGCAGGAGGAACTGCATGAAAGGGGCTCAGTGTTAGGAAGATTGAGAACCACTGCTTCAGTTAATAGCACCAAGTTTGGGAGAAGTTCCTGGTGGCTTTACCAGAGGTCCCTGCAAGTGGTGAATGGGCTATTTCTGTCCTCAAAGAATGAGTTTAGGAAGAACCAAGTGTAAGAGATTAGAACAGAAGCTTTTAGGAATTAAAAATAAGCAAATAAGCACAAATTTATCAAAGAACAATATGAATAACTCCCAAAGCCCAAATCATGGGACTTTGGAAAGGAAGGAAGGAATGGCTCTTGGTGATAACATTCGCTGGTGCAGGAGCCTAAAAACATATGCTAAGAGCAGGCCTTCCCCAGTTCTTGAAGAATTCCCTCTATGCTGTCAAGTGGGTAGGTTATGCAGGGATTAGATGGAGATGGGACATACCCTCTGTTGTCAGGGAGCCAGCCAAGAGCAATGTTTGCATTTATCCATCTTTGTGCCTTCAGGCCACAGAGCAGAGAAATGGCATGTTCAGTGATTAGCAAGCTTGGTACCCCTAAGTAAGAGCCACAGTACAGGATCTTGTGCGTGTCTAGGTATAGAGAAGGGAGCAGGGGCAAAGCCTGGAGATGCTGTTAGAGGCGCAGTGACAGGAGCTTAGCCAGAAGGGTCCATTGCTTCTTCTGGGGAAGGCCCCGGGGTGGGAATCTTCTAGGTTTGCCTAAGGCTAGAATAGGGTGTCCTTTGGGTGGGGCCCTCTGCCCTGTGTAGCTCTTCTGTCTAGACCGCAGCCTCAGCATAGCTGGGCTTCCGCTGAGCCATTCCAGCTGCACTTCTGTCCTTTTATCTTCGACCCCACCACCCCTCTCCATTCACATACACGCTTTCTTGTTGTTTATTTACTCCCTGATCATTTCATACACACACGTGTACAATGTGTCTTAAGCATGTCCACTACGGCTGCCCTTCCCTTCCCCCCAGCTGTCCCCAATAATGTCACTCTTCTCACCTTATTTTCTTCCTTTTTCTCTCTCTAGCATGCATGATGCTTAACCTTGAATATCACCAAACAAGTGCCTCACTAAGTAGCACTGGGTAGCCAAGAACTTACTATGTAGACCAGGCTGGCCTTGAACTAGCAAAGATCCACCTGTCTCTGCCTCCTAAGTGCTGGGATTCAAAGTCTGTGCCACCATGACTGGCCAACTTCTCTTTACACACTTACATATATATAATTTGTGCGTGCATGCATGTGTATGTACCCATAGAGTCTGGAAAGGGGTGTTAGTGCCCT
Organism: Pachyuromys duprasi; assembly: GCA_028658305.1. Lineage (NCBI taxonomy): Eukaryota > Metazoa > Chordata > Mammalia > Rodentia > Muridae > Pachyuromys > Pachyuromys duprasi. Next base: position 145,679,658 of record CM053766.1, on the reverse strand, counting down.
TTAAGCTATAGTTACAGGCTTTTGTGAATCACCCGGTATGGGTGCTACGATCTGAACCTGGTCCTCAGATAGAGCAGTAAGTGCTCTTAACTGCTGAATGGTCTCTCCAGCCCCTTGTTTGGGTTTGAGAGGATCTCCTTGTTCCAGACTGGTCCCTGAACTCTCCGTGCAATCCACGGTCGTGAATTATTGACCTGCTTGCCTCTTCTCTAGTACTGGGATTACAAACGTGCACCCTCACACCCCACAGCTAAATTTCTAGTTGTTCTTTCTCATAATTTTACATCCAGCCATCAACTCATATCCATTTTTGGTGAGTTGTTCTTGGGTCTTCTTCTTCTTTTTGTTCTCACTGCTCTCAAGAGGCCCAAAGTGGTCTCTTGCCTGGGCGCCTGCAATTGTTCCTCATCAGTTTACTTGTTTCTCCTCCCGCAAACCTAACTAGAAAATCTCTGTAGATCATAAAATGTAAGTCTTGTAAATGCCACAGTTTAATGCTTCCAATGGCTCTTGCTGTGGGAAACTCAAATTCTTAAAGACTGTGCTACTTGGTAAACGTGATCTAGTGCCTGCCTGCTTCATTTTCCAGGTTCTGGAACTTTCTCCATTTTTTGTTACTCAGGGCTCCATTATCTGTGCCCATACTGGTTCTGATGACCCACACTAGGTAGCAAGGCCCTTAGTTACTGTAAATACCCCTAATACCTTCATTCCAGAATGTCTCAGCCCCCAGTGCTAGGGTCTCTCTCTCCCAAATGCTAGCCCAGTGAAAATGGAGACCTGGAGCCTCACTCTCGACTTCATGCCTGGCGCGAAGTGGGTGCTCATTAAGGTTTGAAGCTGAATGGATGAATGAACGAATGAGTGAAGTCAGGCTTTTCAAACAGCTTATCAGTAGACACGTTGAATGTTAACATAAGCCTCATGTAGGTGAAAATAACTGCACTTTCAAAAACCTAGAGCAGAGTGGCAAATGTAAGCACTTTCTATATACATGTGGTGACGTGTAAATGCCGGTAAAAGCTTGTGTTGAGCAGCTGGGCGTGTAGCTCAGATGTGTATCACTGGCCTGGCATGCACAGTTCCTGAATTCAACCCCCAGCCATGCCAAAAAGATGGGGGAGGGGAGAGAAACCCAGGTGAGTGGGTGAGCTGGGGATTTACCCCAGCCCTTCCGGTGAGCTGCACACACAAGAGAGCCGAAGCGTCTGCCAGAAGAGGTCGTGTTTATCCCCTACATACCTCTGGGGACTCCTCACACACCATTCACCCATTCTCAGCCTTGGTCAGTCCTTTCTCTTCCCTTAACTTGTCTTCTTGCTTGTATTTTAGAGTATATATTCATTCATTCATTCATTCAGGTGTAGGCCCAGTCCATGTTGCCCAGTATGGTCTCAGTCTTCTGTGTTCAAATGACCCTCCTGTCTTTACCTCCCACATAGCTGGGAGTACAAGTATGTCCCATGGGATCTGTACTTACTAATCTTAAAAAACTAAGCTAGGCATACATAGAAGCACATGCCTATAATCCCAGTGCTCAGGAGGCTGAAGCAGGAGAGTTGCCTTGAGTTCTAGGCCAGTTTCAGTGTACATAGTCAGTTCCAGACCAGCCTGAACTTCATAGCAAAATCCTCTCTCAAAACACCAAAATAGAAATTGCAGTGAGAGAGAAAATGGAAGCAGGAGGATCTCAAGTTCAAGGTCAGCCCAGGTTCCATGGGAAGCCTTGGCTCGGTCCATGGCTCAGTCAACCAGTCAGTCAGTTGATCAGATCTGAAGATGTAGCTCTGGTAGAATAGCTACAAAGTGTGTGAGAGGCCTGGGCTTGATCCCTAGAACCTCACAAAAATTGAATGTGTAAGTACTGCATTGTTTACTTGTTTATTTCTTTTTGAACCAGTGTCTTATTATGTAGCTTAGACTGGTTTCAAATTCCTTTTTTTTTTTTTTTTGGTTTTCAAGACAGGGTTTCTCTGTGTAACCTTGGCTGTCCTGGACTCCCTTTGTAGACCAGGCTGGCTTTGAACTCACAGAAATCCACCTGCCACTGCTTCCCTGAGTGCCAACATTACAGGAGTATGCTACCATGCCTGGCTTGGTTTCAAAATTTTTATACCTCTGCCTTTTGAGTTGGTAGGACTATCGTTGTGTGCCACCATGCCTTGTAATTTTTTTTTTTTCCTGAGACAAGATCTCACTCTGTAGCCCTGGTTGGTCTAAAACTTGTTATGTAGACCAAGCTGGTCTCCAACTCACAGAGATCCTTGAAATACTCCTTTTGACAAAAATGAATTTGGAGGCTTGGTTTGAGTAGCATTTATTTATTCTTCTATATTCATGTTGAGCAACCCAAACTGGGTGTCAGAACCTTTTCCTTATTACAATACTGAAACTAGCTCTTTCCCAATACCAAAACCCAAGTTCTTCCTCTTTTTAAAGGGGAGCTGCTCCCTCCCTCTTTATTTTTTCCTCTGGTTAGAGGAAATTCACAGAGTCAAGGTTTAAAACTGGAGGGGGGGGTCATCTGTTGAGGGTAGGAGCTCCCTGGCTTTAGGAACATGGCCCGCCTCTTCACTTCCTGACGTCACGCTATTTCTGTCTTTGAATAGCTCATCGACACAATTGCCTCGGAGATCGGAGAACTGAAACGGGAGATGGTACAGACAGATAGCAGCCTGGAAAATGGCCTGGAACCTTCTGAAATCCGCAGGTGATCAAAGACGAAGTTAGGTGCTAGTTGCAAGTCGGGGGGACTCAGCGAGGCCTACGAATGAAGAGGGCTGGTGTCCCTCACCCCTTCAAAGTTTGGGAACTGGGAGTGTGGTGACAATGCCAGACGAAATTCTCTGTAGGAGGTGGGCGTGGCCTAGAAGCTCCTCTGCTTGTTTATTTTAATTGCTTTGACGGCACTTGAACTTTATACCTTCTTGATTCCTCCTGGCACCAGAACCGGGAAATTGTCGGTGCCATGTCACAATGATGGAAAGAGTAACACAGCGGACTCTCCGTGCATGAAGTAGAATTCAGTATAGCCCTGTCAGTCTCCAGAAGGTTTAAAGGGGAGCACCTAAAGAGGATGGACCCATTTTGCATTCTCAGGTCAGAAAATTCCCAGACCTACATAGCTCTTAACCTGGAAAGCCATCCAGGGGTTTTGGAACTGAATGAGGTGGTAAATGATTAAGACGGGAAGCAACAGGTTGTGCCACTTTGGCACTCTGCATACTCTTTGAGTATGTGGGAGGGGCTGGTTTTGACCTGGAAAGTGATCTTTACAGGGGTCAGAGGTGGGGTCCTAGCTGGAAGGTCAAGTCTTTTAAGCTCTTTGATACAGCCTTTGTTGTTGACAGAGAAGCAGAATGTCATTGCTGCAAAATGACAGCAGTTGGTGCCTCGAAAACCAGATTCTTCCCGGGTTCCCCCCTTTCCCGTCTGAGCCTGCCTGGAAGAGTACAAACTTAAGATTTATGGTGTAGGTTCTGCTTACAAGTCACAGGACACGCAGGCAAACCAGGTGACGTTGGTTGCCCAGGCAAGTTTCAAACCAGCCTGACTTGTTTATTCTCTGCCCAAGACTGAGGGCGAGAACCCATCATCCCAGCGAGGCAGGTGCTGGCAGCTAGAAGGTGGTGCTGCAATGCCATGCCTCTCAAGAAGAGCTGCATTTGCCTTAGCTGGGCAAGCTCCCTGGCCATCTCTACAAAGAAGTGGGGAGAGTCTAGGTATTCCTCCACGACTTTTGGCTTTTGGGGTTTTCTTTATATCCTAGCGTGAAGGACTTTGATTAATTTAATTGTTTTCCCCTGTAACTTTTGACACTCATGCACAAGTGCACAATGGTTCTCAGTCAGATTTTTTTTTTTCCAGCTCATATTCAAAGTCATTCAAAGGCTCTTCTTGGAACTTCAGCCCACTTTAGCCCAGGGTTGACCTAAAGGCCTCTGCACTGTTGCGCTTAAGCAAAACTGAAGTCCAGGCTGATAAGGAGTAGAATTTAGTGACGTCGGTTTCTTCCACGTGCAGGAACTGCGGTGCTGGGAGATAGACCCCAAGCTCTGCCACTGACAGGGGGAGTGAGGGGAACATCTCCCCTGAGTATGAGGCACAGGTGCTGGTAAGGTTTGGGGAAGGGGGAGTTGCAAGCCATTGAGATCTTGCTCTCTGGCCTCAGCAGATGATAGGGGGAGAGAGCTCGAGTTCATTTAATCACTAACATCGCCTGTGTTTATCTGTGGTGCGTGTTAAGTGTGTGTTGTACTACTGAGCTATACTCCAGCCCTAATACCTCTTTTCATCTTTTCCTTTTCAAATTTAAGAGTGATCAAAAGTGCCAGGCATGACTGGTCATGATGATGAACGCCTTTAGTCTCGGCAAAGGCAGAGGCAAAGGGGGGTGACCTCTGTGAGTTTGAGGCTCACCTGATCTACATAGCTAGCTCCAGGACAGCCAGAGCTACATAATGAATAGATCCTGTCTCAAAGAAGCAAGCAAACAAAAACAGAAAGGATGACCAGAAGTACACTACAATAACATTTTTATTTCGACTAATATACTTGGATCCTATGCTTAATAACATTGACTTTACCCATTTATAGAGTTACCTTACTTGCCAGACATAGAGGTAAATATTTGTGATCGTCGGATTGGGAGGTGGAGTGAGGAAGCTCAGAAGTTTGAGCCCAGGCTGGGTCTCAGGAAGTTATTGATTATTTAATGGTAAAGAAAGAGAAGGAACTAGGTGAATTGTCTTTAGCAATGTATATAAGCTGTGCTTATCATGTCCCGGCCTCACGGGTTTGTAGCTGCCAGCCAGCTGTGCTTTCCTAATGATACTAAAAGGCAGAGGTCCGTTATGACTCTTGTTCTACTGATGTGGAAGGAAGGAAGGAAGGGGAGAGTTAGCTAACAGCCCCACACTTCCATGGGGATTGCTGCTGAGCTTCCAGTGGCTGTCCAGATGCAGCCCTGTCACTTTCCTGTGACGTCCTCCTCCATGAGTCTGAGTCTCACAGCCATAGCCCTTGCAAAAAATCTGAACTTCCTCAGTTGATACAACCTGGAGTTAAATACCAAGCTAGTTCCCTAGGCAGAGAACCTTTACTCCCTTGCTTGTGTTAGCGTTTCCTTATCCCATGGTTAATTGTGAAATGCATTTGCAGTCTTAATGATTTGGTTTTTTGGGTTTTGTTTTGTTGTTTTTTGCACCCTGGACTCCTTTTCAGAAAACATTTTAAATACATGAAATAAAATTAATAGGCTGACACAGGAGAAACAACTGTGTTGAAAAAAAAGCAAAATGGTTAAAATGTAGGGTTTCACAGCATAGACGTTTCTTTACTAATGCAGGCAGGCCCAGCTATGGCCATCCTCTGAGCAGAGGGGAGCTCTGTCCCTGGTGCTACTGCAGGAGAAGCAACTCTGGGTCCTGCTGACAGCAAAGGCACAGGCACTGGGGATGCCCTTGCACCCACATTCCAGGTGGAAGGAGCTGCATGTTCTCATCCCTCCCACCCCCGCCCGCCGTGTACGTGTGTCTGAGCAGGTACACTGGCATGCCTGTGGAGGCCAGAAGTGGCCTCTGGGTGTCTTCCTCTGTTGCTCTCCACATTATTATTATTATTATTGAGGCAGATCTCTTGCTGAAACTGGATTTCACTGTTTCAGCTACATGAGCTGTTCAGTGAGCTCTCGGCCCCTCTCCTAGCGCTGTGGCTGAAGTACAAGCCACCATGTCCAACTTTTACATGGGTTCTGAACATCCAAACTCAGGGCCTTGTGTTTGTACATCAAAAACTTTACCCACTGAGCCACCTTCTTTTGGGCCACTAGGTTCATTTCAAAGTGAAATTAAAGAAGCATGAGGGCGTGTCTCAGCTATATTCTACCCCTACTACTGCTTATACTCTGCACACATCCTTTTGCATACGTTAAATCGTCGTTAAGCAGGATATGCTGGCACATGCTATAATGGCGGCATGTGGGAAGTGGAGGCAAGAGGCTCAGAAGTTTGGTGTCTGGGTGTCATGCCCATTGCGACTCTCCTCCCCTCCCCGCTGCTGCTTCTGCCCTCTAGTCTATGCTCCCTTGCTCCCTGGCCCCCTCAACCCTGGAGTACCCAGAACTCTTAGGTCTCTCCTTTTCATCTCTTTGCTCCCCTTAATCCAGTTGACCTTATCTAAGATATTTGGGGATTCCTCTACTCAATGCCCACTTCATAGCATTCTCAGGAAGACTGCACAAGCGGAGGGCTATAAAGGACTTAGCACAGTACCTGACCTAAGAGATGAAACGTATATTTACAATGTCTCTAGAGTCTCAAGTTAATCCCACCTGGCCTGTGGCTTTGATGCCATCTACATGTTGGTGGTTTTCAACTTAGATCCCTTACTTGATCCTCTTTATGGATTCAGAGGTTTGCATGACACTTATAGAGACTATGATTGAACCCTTGGGATCCCCTTGCAAAGCCACTCTGTCCTGGGTCTTTCTTATTCCACTCACATGAACCTTCCTGACATTTTTGCAGCCTCTCTCTCATAACCTCTCTTCCATCCATCTTCAGTTCCTAGCAGTTCCACCCATTAAAGTATATTCACAAAGGGAACACTGCTCACCAGCACCATTGCCCTGGCCTCTGTCTGGTATCCTGGCCACCACTCTCTCCATTTTTCTGGGCTGTTACCTAAGCAGTAATCAGAGAGTCTAATCCTAACTCATGCCACTACAGTGTTCAAAAATCTTCAACAGATTTTCATCAGAAACCAAATTCTCACCACAGCCTTCAAGACCCTCTGGGATCTATCTGCCTTCCCTGGCCCCTCTTAAACTACCTTTCCTTCTCTCTTATTCACTCAGTGGGAGCCCCCCAACTTCATCTCCAAGGGGCTCCTAACCTAGCCTTGTATTTACCATTCCTTCTGCCAGGAATGTACTTCTTCCAAGGCACAGTTGCCCTTGAACCCTCTGCTACTTTCCTTGACTTCCTTTATTTTTCTTTAAAGAACTTAGAAGGATAGGAGATAAGCAGCCCTCTAAATTGATGGGGTTTGCATCCATGGAGTCATACAACCACAGGTAGAAAGTACTGTCCACAAACTGCATCCATACTGAATACATTTTTCTTGTTTGAGTTGGCCTCACTGGCAGCTTTAGGCTGCCATGATCCTTCTCCCTTACAAATGCTTAGACTATAGGTGTACACCACTATGCCTCCTTACAGGAGGATGTGTGTAGATTATTAGCAAATATGATGCCATTTTCACATTAGAGACTTCAGCATCCACAGATTTGGATATTGGGCCTGCTTTTCATGAAAGCAGGGGTTTGGCTTGTTATCCTAGATTTGGGGACCAGGAATCATGTCTGGCATATGGTATATTATCTGTAATAGTGGGAGAATAGGTAGCCAACAGGCCCATAACTTGTGAAGATATAATAATTTCATCAGAGGGCCATCACAAGCATAAGATGTTCCCCACCCTGTACTAGTTAATGTAGTAAGAGGAAAGAAAGAAAGAGAGAAAGAGGGAAAGGAAAAGAAGAGAAAAGAAGAGGATAAAATTGAAAATGAGTAGTCAACCTTAGACTTCATCCCTTGCCACAAAATAGGACCTGAGTCCCTTCCGCCCTGTCTTCATCTGTGCTTCCTCCGTCAGTCCTGAGGCCTGGGCTTTTGGAGTGCTTTGCTTACAGGCTAAGAGTTGATTAAAGCTACTTCTACCCTCTAGCAAAAAGAAGCTGGATAAGCAGGAGGAAGATGGCAGGGTTATTCATAAGGGTCAACCCTCTCTACATGTTACTTCCAGTTTTTTTGTCTCTATCCTTCCAAGAGTTTGGGAGTATGGGAACATAAGAGCCTTTTGCGCCCCATCCCTCTGGGTGAGAGACTGAGGCAGGCCTATGCCCCATCCTCATCCTCCCTGGGCCCATCATTTGGAGCTGACAGTCTTATGTATTCCTCTATCCTCAGGCAAAGAAGAGGATTTAAAAAAAAAAAGCTTGGTAAATATTCTCTTGGCTCAGACTGGAATTTCAGGACCTCTGAGGATCCAGCTAGACACAGTCCTTGAGTGACATTGTTTCTACGGCCACCTTGCCAGTACCCTGTGACTTGGAGCGCTGAGTGATGTCTGTGGTCCTACAGCTCCTCGCTTCTCACCCTACCCCAACGTTCAGACAGGAATTTAAAGCTTTCTTGGCCAGCTCTAGTTGTTAGAATGTAACAGTTGCCCTCCACCAGTGGCCTGGTCTAGATGTCTGAGCTTCACAGTAGCAACGAAAGGGCTGTGACTTGAAAACCACTGCTCTCTCCCCTTGAAGATCCAGAAGGCAAGAGAGAGCTGTGGCTTCCATTTGAGCAGTGGTTCTCAGCCCTCCTAATGTTGCAACCTTTTAATGCAGTTCCTCATGCTACTTCATAACTGTAATTTTGCTACTGTCATGAATGTAAATATCTGTGTTCTCCAATGGTCTCTTGGGGGTCATGACCTACAGGTTGACAACAGTTGATCGAGAGGAAAAGGAATTCCATTAGAACATATGCCTAATGAGACAGCTGTGGTTATATCTCCTGCTCTGTGCCCTTCTCAACAAACTCTGCCTCTACTGGTAACACTTTCAAGACAATCCACCACTGTTTAACTTAATTCATCAAGAATACATGAGTATATAGTTAAGGTTAGGGTGAGCTTTTGCAGAGAAACCACACAGCCAGCACCCAGACCAAAAATGGCTTCTCAGCCCCCGCCCAGGGTTTCCTCTAGTACTATCCGCTTCACGCCTGACTAGCATTGCACTAGGTAGTTCTGACTGACGGGTTTATTGTTCGTCTTTATTCTGATGCTGGAAATTGAGCCCCATTCATTGTGAGTGTGCTTTACCTATCCCAGCTTTGCTTACTTTCCAGCTTTATATAATTGAAATCATAACAGCATATGCACCTAAAAATCTGACTTCTTTTATTCAACTTAAAAAATATTTTATCATATGGACACACAAAACCTTTTTGACCATTCTACTATTCATAGATATTTGACTTGGATCCAGTTCAGTGTTAGATTTTGTGGGTTTGAAATTTTGTTTTTTTGAGAGAGGGACTCATGTAGCCCAGTATGGTCTCCAGTTCACTTTGTAGTTAAACATGAACTTGAACTCTTTGTTGAGGGATGAGGTAGGGCATCTGACTACGTATCCCTGGCTGGCCTAGAACTTGCTATGTAGTCCAGGCTGGCCTCTAACTCAGAGACATGCTTGCCTCTGCTCCCAAGTGCTGCATTTAAAGTCCTAGGCCTCTGTGCTCACTCACCTTGAACTGTTGACCTTCCTGCTGCTTCCTCCTGATGGAATTACAGTTGTGCTTCAACACACACTATCCATTTGTCTAAAGAATTGTTCAGCATTCCCTGAACAAATAGCATCATAACTATAAATGTTCTACAGATATTTTGTAGTTCTGCCTTTAAGATTACTGTATCTAGTACAATTTCCCCTATTTAAGAATCTTCTGTCCTCACCTTAGTAACTTCAAATATGGGATTCAAAGCCTCTTCAGTTTATTCCTTCTCCATCTTTTCTTCAAGAAGTAGACACACGGAGACTCTGAATTCATCATTGTTCTGAAGATTTTAGAGAATGCATTTTGAGCTCCTTGGGAAGCCAGGTCAAGCCACTGGATGAAAAGTCACTATTTTTGATTTCTTACACTATCTGTGTCATGTGCAGTGTTAGCCAGTAAACAAGTAGTTTCTTCGCTTATCACACCTGGAAACCTGTTTAAACCACAGGTCACTGCTGCTCCAGACTTGGGGCACTTGTTGGAGAGTCAGCGGGAAGCTGGTCCTAGATGCTTGAGCCAAATTCATCTTTAAATGAAGGGTTGGCTTGAGAGCTGGGAGGTAGAGCTTTATGGTAGAGCCCTTGACTGGCATTTGCAAAGCTCTGGGTACCATTGCTAAATATATAAATGATAGATCATGAATGAATATTTGCCAATGGTCATGGGTGGTTTTGGTTTTTTGGTTTGTTTGTTTGTTTGTTCATTTTACATTCTGGGGTCTAGAAAATGGTTCCATTTTGGGATTTTTGTGTGTGTGTGTGTTAGTGTGGGTTTGTGGTTTTTCTTCGTTTGTTTTGTTGTCGTTGCTTGCTTGTTTTCAGTCAGTGTCTCTCTGTGTTGCTGGTCTATTCTTGGATCCGTAGGCTGTAGTGATCCTCCTACTTCAGCTTCCCCAGTGTCTGGGACCAGAGGCCTGTGCCAGGGCACTAGTTGCAGTCCTACTTTGGCCAGCGGCACCTTTCATGGTTGGCATCTCTGACAATAGGCTTTGGTCACGTAAGTGTGACATAGGGTTAGATTCATTTTACACTTCTATTTTTTTTTCTTTGTCTGTTCTTAGGGATCAAGCCCATGACCCCAATGCATGCTATAGAGGCAGGTGCCTACCACTAAACTGTACCTAGCCCTATTTTATTTGGCAGCCTTGCCTCCTGGCTCACTAGCTCTGCCATGAGCTATCTGCTTCGTTAGAATCCCGCTGGTGAATTGGTCCAGCTAGGCAACAGCATCAGCTCACCAGAAAGCTCTTTAGTAGGGGATAGGGAATGCAGGGGATAGGGAATGCACGCCTTTCTGTGAAGGGCGGGCTGGAGAGCAGCAGGGCAGACTGAGCCCGCCTGGCTCCTCCCCCAGCCTGCTCTCAGCTCCAAGGGCAACCAAGACAACAGGTTCTTTGTTTCCACTTCTTATTTTTACAAGAACAAATGAAAGCCTCTGCCAGGGCTAATTCCATATCTGGCCTTTTCATCTGGAGCTGGAGAGGAAGCTCCTGAGTGGAATCACCCTAGCCACTGTTCCCCACCGTCCCCCTTCCCCGCCACCCCACCATAGTCTTTCTTGTGTGAAAATGGCCACCCTGGGTGACAGCTATCAGATTTTGTCTCAACTTCCAAGTAATTTCTTCCTGAGCCTCAGGAGATAAAAATTTTAAAAATCAAATGAAAGCCCTAGAAGAAAAATGTGGGGTTTTTTTCCCCCCTCATAAAAATCCTCCTGCTACATATCATTAAAAATCACTTTCAGGAACTTGTGGCTTCCTTCCGCAAGAAGCAGTGCCTCTCAGCCATGCGGAAAGCCAATCCATAACCCAAAATATTGTACGGTTTCATTTTCCTTTTAGAGTTTGAAGGGATAAGAGGTCCTTGGAGAATTAAAGCATCATTTGTAGGAAACTGGGAAACTTCAGAAAGGAGACATGTGGACCTAGAGCTTTGGGATGGACTTGTGATGCACAAGGCTCTGGTTTTGGCCCCAGTCCCACAAAACGAACAAAATGGCAGCCTCAACTCAGAAAACCAGACTTGTATGGATTCTGTTTGTTTGTTTTTTAACATTTTCACCTCGAATAAGGAGTTAAGTTGGATGGCTCAACATCCCTCCAAACTTGGCTTTTAAAATATGCAAAGATTTTACAAGAACACAGTTCCCCAGTCCTCGGCCCTCACCCTTCCTGTGTTGGCCAGTGGGTAGAAGGGCCCTTAGATTACCTGCCAGCCTTTGTCCTACGGGCAGAATTTGTGCCGTAGGGCCTCACGTCATTGGGGTGGATCTGGGCGACCATTCATCTCCCAACCTTCCGGCTACCAAGAGCGAGTTAATTTAGCCTTCAGAGTCAGGAATTGTGTCGTGCCTGAAGGTGTTAAGCAATCATTGAATCACTGAAAAACCGGTAGGTGTTTTCGAAATTGAAGGTTTCTGGGAAGTTTTGTTTGCTTGGCGTATGTGTGAGGAATTGTTATTTGTGCCAGTAATATGTTTTTCCCTATATGGGCTCTTTATTTTTCTTCATAAGGAGCCTACATTTCCCAAAACTATTGATCCTCAGCTGTGACCCCTGTCACCACTCTACCCCCAGCCCTATAAAGCCTGAGATTCATCTCCCACCAAATGTGGGGTCTGATTGGCCCCTGCCAGGCATTTTGCTACTGTCTCAAGGATCCCCTACCACAAATATAAAATCGTTATATTCACAAGACTCTACCCTTGGTCTGGTCCTTGGTTCTTTTTTATTGTATATTTATTTGCTTGTTTGTTTGTTCATTCTACATCCCATGGTAGGCCTCCCTCCTCTTCTCCCATCCCATCCTCCTTCCCACTTCCCCCTATCTCCCCTCTCCTGCTCCTCAGATAAGGGGAACCTACCAACTCAGACCAGCACATCCAGTCACATCATGACTTAGCCATCTTCAACCCCAATGGTTGGCGAGACAGCCCCCAAGGGGAGTGATTGGAAAGCAGCAGAGTCCATGTCAGAGACAACTCCCTCTCCTCTTTCTAGGGAACCCACATTTTGGCTAAGCTACCCATTGTCTATGTATGTGTAAGGGGCCTAGGTTGAGTGCTCATTGGTTGGTGCTCGTAAGCTCCGCTGGGTCCAGGTTAGTTGGCTCTGTTGGTCTTGTGGAGCCTCCTGTTCCCTCTGGGTCATCCTATTCTTCTGCGAGGCTCCCTGTGTCCCGCCCCATGTTTGGCTGTGAGTCTGAGCATCTGTTTCAATCTGCTATTCTCAGAGGACAGCTATGCTAGTCTTCTATCTGTAAGCATAGCAGAGTATCATTAATAGTCTCTCCCATGGGGTAGGTCTCAGGTTGGGCCAGGCATTGATCAGACATGCCCTCAATTTCTGCTCTATCTTTATCTCTGCACACCTTGTAGGCAGGGTAAATTTTGGGTCAAAGTTTTTGTGGGTATTGGTGTTCCTGTCCCTCCACTAGGAGTTCAGTCTAGTAGCCTCTTCCATCTCTATGATACCTGCTACTAAGAGTCTCAGCTAGAGTCACCCCATATCCTCCCAGGAGCCTAATCTGTTGTAGGTCTCCAGCTTGTCTCAGAGATGCTCCTTCCCATGGTTTCTCTTCTCTCTACAAGCCTTCTCTCCTCCTTCCCTCTCTTCCAAATCTGATCTAAACACTCATTTCTCTCCATGCTCATTCTTCAACCCTGCTTCCTCTCTTCACCCACTTTTGCTATCTATTCTCTTTCCAGTTCTGAGAGTTATTTCAGTATTCTCCCTTGAGGATACTTGTTTTCTTTGGATCTATGAATTGTAGTATAGTTATCCTGCACTATATGCCTAATATCTGCTTATTAGTATACATACCATGTGTGTCTTTCTGGATCCAGGTTACTGATTCAGGATGATCTTTCCTAGTTCCATCCATTTGCCTGAAAATTTCATGATTTCCTTGTTTTTAATAGCTTAGTAGTATTCTATTGTGTAAATGTACCATAATTTCTTTATCCATTCTTCCATTGGGGGACATCTGGATTGTTTCCAGTTTCTGGCCATTATGAATAAAGCTGCTATGAACATAGCTGAGCAAATGTCCTTGTTGTATGGTAGAGCTTTTTTGTTTTGTTTTGTTTTTGCTTTTCGAGACAGGGTTTCTCTGTGTAGCCTTGGCTATCCTGGACTCACTTTGTAGACCAGGCTGTCCTCGAACTCATAGTGATCCGCCTGCCTCTGCCTCCTAGAGTACTGGGATTACAGGCATGTGCCACTGCGCCTGGCTAGTTTTTAGTTCTTAATATAGCCCAAGCACTAACCTCTCAAAGCAAGAAGGCATTCATATGTGCCAGTGGGTCATTAGATTTCAGATAAGTGAGAACTCATGGATAAATAGTAAAGCCCCTTTGGTGTATGTTTCGTGGTCCCCTGGTGTTTCTCCAAGCCTCCTGCAGGGCACCTGCCTTAACTGAAAGCTGGTTCTCACCAGTGCTGTCCACTTTCTGCTGTCTCTCCTGAGCACCACGTTCCTGTTAGAATAGTCTTCTCCCAGTACTGAAATAAGCCCTCTGTATTTGCTAACCTAGAGAGTATTGTCATCAGTGTCCTACTTTGTCCTTGCAAATCTAGACTAAATGTCATCACTGGCTTTCTGCCCTAAACTAGAAAGGTTATCTGTGAGAGGAATCCGAGAGCAATGAGGAAGGAGTTGCTAAAACCTTAGATTTGTTAATCTGCACGGAATGAGGCTGCTTCCTGGCCCAAGGTCCCAAGACAGCCAAAGGCTTGGTACCTGTGGCAACTTTGGCCAGTCATTTCCTGATAAACACACAGACAGGAACCCTTTGTCTCCTGAGGCTAGATCTAAGCAACCAGAGTCTACTTATCCAAACCTGACGAGGAAGGTCTGAGTCGAAGGTTGAACATAGGGGCCTCAGAATGAGGCTCAGATTCAATGCTCATGACCATCTCCTGTCTGCACAGCACCTCCCACTCAGGCCCCTGGTCACGCCTGCTCTGGGCTGGGTCTGAGCATGGTTCATGTGAGATCAGCATGTGAAAAGATAATGCCTTAGAGATGTATAGACATCAGTGAGGAGACTGGGGAGGAGGCTAGGATTTAAGCTCAGTTTTGACAGGTCAGAGGGAGCCAGATAGAGCATGGGCATTTGGGAAAAGCTTAGCTCTGTGGTTAGCATATGTAAGGCCCAGGGCTCTGTCTCTACCACCAGACAAATAAATAATATAGGAGCTGTTTAAACTCAGCAGGGAGGGGTCAGCATGAGAAAGAGTAGCTCTTACAAGGTAGCCTTCTTAACTGGGCATGATGGCAGACACTTGTGGTCTCAGCACTCAGGGAGGCGAAGGCAGGCAGATCTCTATTAATTCAAGGACAGCTCCGTCTACAAAGCGAGTCCAGGACAGCCAAGCTACACAGAGAAATCCTGTCTCAAAACAAACAAACAAACAAAAAAGACCAAAACAAAACAAAACCAAGGTGGTCTTCTCTATGAATCCAAGGGAGAGGTTTGTAGATATTAATAGGAAAAATAGTCTCCTTTTCTAATCCAAGATACTGTATTCCAGATTTCAATCATCTTCACTCTTTTTCTTTAATATTAACTCATGGGTTATTTAAAGTGCTTTTCCTTTTATATATTTTTACTTTCCTCTAAAAGTTAAATTTCATAGCTCTACTATGACTGGATGACTGGGAAATACTATTGTAAAAGGATATTATGACATTGTAGCTTAAAGATTTTAATCAGCTTTAATTTTTATTCTACAGTTGGACATTTCATTCCATGAACTAAAAGAAGTATTGCAAAGAGCAGATCAGGAGATTTGTAAAAATTGATGGAGAAGGACTAATAAAGCAGGGAATGGGGATGAACAAAAATCAGGTCAATCCTCTCAAAATTTCTTTCTCTGTAAGATGGGGGCGGGGCTGGAATCAGACTGATAGATATTTGGGCATCAGATTCCTTCAAGCTACTTGTTGTGCATGGATGAAGGTGTAGGAAACTTTGAGGAAAACTGGCCTTTGCAGACTTGCTATTCTGGCACCAATCGGTTTTTCTCAGAAGGGCAAATAAGTGGCTACATTTCAGTTTGGCAACACTGAATTTGATTAAATGCTTTAACACACTCACATACATACATACATATAGAGAGAGATGTTTTGTGTTTATGTATATATATATATATATATATATATATATATATATATATATACACGGTGGAGGAGAAGGTTTATTGTAGATAAAAGGGGGAGCATAGCAAGAGGCAGAGACTTCTGGGAGAACCCAGAGTAAACATCTGAACAGAGCCGGGCCATGTGAGAGGAGGTGGGGAGGAAGGACAAGAGAGTTGCTGCCAACCTGTGCCAAAAGAAACTGTCTGGTCTCCTGGAACTGTGTGGGGGCTGGGAACCAAAGGCAGGTGCTCTGCAGGAGCAATCTTCCCTCTTTACTGCTTTACTCCTTTGCAACGTGAACTTTAGCCCAAGTGACCTTTATCTTATTCTCTTACAACCTGGCACAGGGGTTCAGTCCAAAAACAGTGGCCTACTGTAAATCCCAGGTAACACTATTGAAGCCAGTTCTAAGCAGAAATGCCCATGCTTCTACTTGCTATCTTAATTACTCTGCCACATTTTAGGAAAATTCAGTTTTTATTTTTATTTGTTTGTTTGTTGTTGAAACAGAGTCTCACTATGTAGCCATGGCTGGCCTAGAACTCACTATATTCATCGAGCTGGTCTTATACTCACAGAAGTCTGCCTACCTCTACCTCCAAATATTTAAGACATGTGCCACCAAACCCTGCAATCCCAGCACTGTTGAATGGCTGCACAGGATTATTGCATGTTAAGTTTTGGGCCGGCATGGGCTACATAGTCAGACTCTACTTTGTTCCTGGTGGAACTGTTTTGAGTTTGCATTTTGATGTAGCAGAACTGTAGCTTTTTATGCTCAATGATGAAATGTAAGCCCTGATTCAGTTACTGGCCAGAGCAACCTAGAACTTGGGCTTGGCTTAGTTGTTGTTTCTGTTTTCTCTCCTTGCCGATTAGCATCCTATTGGTTATAATTGGCCCTGCCCACCTGTCTGCATGTTATACTGCTCCAGGAAGACATGAGGAAATTTGTTTCCTTTAACATCAAGAACCAGGGACTAGAATATAGGTCCGTGGTAGGGCGCTTTCCTAGTGTGCAAAAGCTTAGGGTCTCTTGTTTTTGCTGCTGGGCTGGGTACTCCAGGCTAGTTGGCCGATAGCCTTTTGGGAGATTATGTGTTGGGAGAGCTTCCTGTCTTAGCCTTGCATTTCAAGATAGGGATGCTGGGATTACTCATATGCACTTTTACCTGAGTTCCAGGGACTCAAACTCAGGCTGTAAGGCTTGTGTGGCCACGGCTTTTACTAGCTAAGCCATCTATCTCCCTGTCTAATTTAAAAACAAACAAGCAAGGCAACATGCTATCCTTAAAAGAAAACTGAGGCACATACTATCTTAAATGACAAAAGGTGCCCAATTTTAAAAATTCCTAGTTGTTCAACTCAATTGAGGTGTTTTTTATACAAAGAGAAGATCTAGGGATTGTTTTGTTCTGTTTTGTTTTGTTTGTTTATATAAGCTTATTGTGTTCTGTTCTGACAGAGGGAAGACAAAATTAGAATTTGGTTTAAAAATCTTAATTGGCTTTATTTTTGAGTATAGCAATTAGCCAAGGACAGGAGGTTGTTTTATAGCCAAAACTAGAACAATTTTTAAAAATTGATTTAGTTGTTTCAAAGTAACCTTTCTTGTAAGGTAGGACGGTCTCCTGAGGCTGCCTCGCCCAGGCAATCCAGGAGGCGGTGTCTTGAGGAATGGAAGGGGGCGGACTACAAATTTGAGAAGGCTGCGAAACCTTGACTTAGGCGAAACCTTGACTTAGAAAAGGAGAGAGACCCAGGTGTGGTGCTGCACGCCCGTGATCCCAGCACTCCGAGGGGCAGAAGCAGGTGGATCACTGTGAGTTCGAGGCCAACTTGGCCTACAAAGTGAGTCTAGGATTTCCAACGCTACACAGAGAGACCCTATCTGAAAAAAATTTTAAAAAGGAGGGGCTTGGTGTGGTGATGCTATATAGCTTTAATCCCAGCATTTGGGAGGCAGAGGCAGGCAGATCTCTGTGAATTTGAGGCCAGCCTAGTCTACATATCAAGTCCAAGAACAGTCAGGATACATAAAGAGACATTGACAAGAGGGAGGAGGAGGAAGAGAAGAAGAGGATTCACATAACTAACTGGTTAACAGGGGCTCCTTTAGATAACCTTTTTATTTAATTAAGGCAGAAGGAATATGGTTAAGTCAATTGAAGCAGTCTTGTTTTGGAAGTTGACTGTTACCTCTCTGTTGATTCTTTCTGGGGGTTGTTTGTATCTAGGATTCTTTGGAGGAAACAACTTAATTTGGATTTGACTTTGAGCAGCAGTGACTCCGTTTTGACTTCAAGTTACCTGTTGAGGCCTGGGCAGGAATTTAGTCTGTAACAAGGGAGTCCTATAATTTTTATCTGCAGTCCCCACATCCAAGGCTGACGGCTGAACCTTCCAGAACGCTGCACATCTGCTGAGATCTAACAGCCAGTTGGATATGGACTGGTTTGTTTCTGGTTTTGGTTTTGTTTGTTGCGTTGTTTGGTTTTTGAGACAGGGTTTCTCTGTGTAGCCTTGGCTGTCCTGGGCTCAATTTGTAGACCAGGCTGACTTCAAACTCACAGACATTCACCTGTGTTTGCCTCCCTGAGTGCTGGGATTACATGTGTGTACCACCAAGCCCAGCCATGGACTGTTTTTGAGTGACAGTAAGAATCTGGCTTTTTGCCCCGATGTTTTTGTTATTAATACCAGAAATAGGATTTTTATATCTGGAAAACTATGGGCTGAATTTACTCTGCTAATATTTTTCTGACTGAAACAACCTCCCCTCAATTTTAATTAACTAATTGGCTAATAAATATATGTATATTAGGCAGTGCCAGGAATTTAATCCCAATACCATGCCCATCCGAGGCTACCCCCCTAGGCTATACACTCTAACCTCCAGGTTTCCTATGTTTTTACTTCACTGTCTCACATTTGATTGAAAAGACTAAACTATAAAGTCAAAGCAAGCACGTCAGCTGTGTTGTCAGATGGAGCAGGGAAGGGAGCAGTGTGCTGGAAGCCTCAAGAAGGCCTGCTGGTATACCTCAGTCACTAGAACCTGCCATCAGCTGCTGCACTGTGGAAAGAGCGTCTCTCCCTCAGAATCTGCTGCGCAGCCACAGTTTCTCAGAGATGAACCTAATCCTGCTGATTCTAATGAAAGTAAGGCCAGTGTCGGCCTGGCTGTTCCGCTGAGGGTTCACTTCACTAGTAATGCCCGGTTGCCCGGTTCCTAGAAATGAAGAAAGCAGAAAGGCCCCTCACCCCACGCTCCGAAGTGCCTTAAGTCAGGCATCACCCAGGGGCAACTGGTGGTTAAGTCAGAGCCATGATGCTGGGCTGTTGTTTCCATGGCAACAGGTGTAAGCTGTGAGTTTTCCAGTGGGCATTTGTTCTCCTCCCTCCATCCTCCCCCGTCCTGCTTCCCACTCTCTTGCTAACCTCCTCCTCCCTTCAAATATTCCCTTTTGCTTTCAGGCTGAGTGTGTGTGTGTGTGTGTGTATTTAAATGTAGGTTCTGCATATGAAAGAAAATATGTAATATTTTGCCCCTCCCCTCTCCCTTTCACTCCCTCTTGCATTTAAACCCCTTCTGTGCTACCATGGACCTCCTTCGTTCCTTATGGTCTTTTATCTATTGGACTTAGCACACAGTCACAATCCTTGCTTGCTCTCAGGCAAGGGATCCTTCAGGCGTAGTCACCACCTGGTGTTTGTGGTGCCCTTTACAAATGAGGAAAATGAAGCCCAGAAAGGAAGCTGGTCAAGTTCTCACATGAGACGAACGTCATGCGTCCACCCTTGAGGCTGGCCCTCGGGAGAGCCCACTGTGGCCATTGTCATTATTATAAACGCCTGGATTGCATCATAGGACATCTTACTACCTTTCTGAGACACCCAGTCTTTGTCAGCGCTCATTTACATAGAGACACCATTGTTTTCTGTTACTCTCAGATGGGTCTGTCTTAGGGAGAGTTCCCTAGAAGCAGAGCCTGATTCAGGAATTCTTGTGCAGGTGGTTTATGGAGGGAGGCAAGGAAGCAAGGCAACAACAACAACAAAAAGTGTGGGCCCTAAATCTCACTCCAGAGATGCTCCACCTTGAGACGAGAAGGCCACTACCTTCTCCAGCCACATTTGTATGTCATGAGCAATAGTTGCTTTCCAGGGAGAGGGCACAGCAGCTCTCAACCTGTGGGTCATGATGACCTCTTTGGAGGTTGCATGTCAGATATCCTGAATATTGGATATTTACATTACAATTCATAACAGTAGCAGAACTACAATTATGGAGAGCAATAAAATGACTTTAGGGTTGGGGTCACCACTGCTTGAGGGTCTCCGTGTTAGGAAGGCTGAGAACCACTGGGCTAACTGGACCTCTCAGGCATTTCCAGGACAATTCGGAGGCTCTAAGCTGCCGGCAGCCAGTCCCCTAACGACTGGGTGTGGGCTTCTGTTCTGGAAGGGGGTTCTGCTGGGGAGAGAGCACACACCTGACAGTCCATATTTCATCCATCAGCTCTTTTCTGAAGATTATCCCTGATAAAAGCTACTTGGCCCTGTAATAATACACTATAAACCTCACATGGCTGGCTGGATCAAGTCAATACCAAAGACTAATTGCGAGGTCTAATTTATGGTTTCTTCTTTACAAGGCTCCATGAATCTTACTCACCATCTTCCTGTCTGGGCTCTGGCTGCCTAGGCTGAGGCTAATCATCAGAACAAAGAGCATTAAAAAAAAAACAACAACAACAAACAAACAACTTCAAACCAGGAAAGATTGGTGGGAGATGGCCTTCTAAGGAAATATGAAATGCCTTCTTACTTGCTGGACACACATGGGAGGAGCACCATTTTGTTAGACACTGTTAATTATGGACTTGGTAAAATACGGCAAATTGGTGTTGGTGGGAAATGTTGGACTATTGCTTTTGGTTTGGTTTGGTTTGAAGTGCTGAGAAACCAACTTAGGGCCTTGAATATACTAGGCAAGTGCTATAGTGCAGTATCTCCCGGCTCTGATATATTTACATTTTTAGTGGCATGTTACCACTCCCCTCTTTCCAGCCCCTAACAAAACCAAACAGCTAAGTGACCCAAAGTTCACATTTCCTACTTATCTCTCCAGCCAAATGGTCCACACAGCGAAGTCCTCTGATGGACGGGATCTGTGTTCCTCAGAGTTTGGGAGAACTGCAGCAGCTCTGGGCTACCAGGACCTACAGTATCAGGATCAAAACCAGGAGTCTGTGGCTTTACCATCCTCAGACGGTTCCCACACATGCTCACAGATTTGGCAAGCTATGGAGTCTTTAAATGTGGCTCCGGCTGGGATTCCCTGCATTCTCATCCACACATCCTGCCTCAGGTTGTTGACTTGATCTGAAGGACGGGGTCACCACTAACTCTTTTCAAGTTATTCGGATGGTTCTTATAGACAGCCAGGATGGAGAGGCAGTATTGTCTCACCTGTGTGATAGAAATCTTAGCTCCAGATCCCCTTGTAAGAGTTCGTTCTTTCCCTCTATCAATAGTCAGTTTAGAACACCCAGAGGGACTGCGGTGGCTTTTGCAGAAAGGACAGCTTTCCTTATTTGGACACCACTTTCTTAAAACTGTCAGCAAAATTCAAAGAAAACTTTCACATGTTTGAGCGAAAATAAAAGCACAACAAACATGACCTCTCTTTGATTCTGTGTGAGCTGGGGTCTCACAGGCTTGCCCTGGCTGCCCTTGACCTTCTTGGGTTCAAGTAATCTTTCTGCCTCATCCTCTGGCATAGCTGGTGCTTTAGGTATGCATCCAGAAGATAAGTGAAACACGAGGCTGTTTAGATCTGTATAAAACCAAGACACCAGTGCAAGGGATAGGGTGGGGGTGGGGTCCCTGGCCATCCTGGTGCTCTTCTTCCGTCTCCATGAGTGACAGAGGTGGTCCTCACGGGTTGGCTGTCTCTTCGGACTAGCATCGCCCACTTGGACAATCTCATGTTCCTTTCTCCAGTCCTCCCATCCTTCCTAGTCTTGAGGCTTTGTCCAGGACACACCCTGGTATGTGTTTGATGACTGAATGTACCGTATGTGCTTTTGGACACAAGGATCAGGTCTGATGTTCCTGCTGGCTGCTCCAGACCATGCTGGGGCCCTGTTTCCACAGAGCCGGGAAAGGTGTCAGTGCTGAGAGAGGAAGGGAGTCCCCAGAGTCAAGCAACCTTGGACTGGAATCTCATTACTCTTCCTCCTGTGCCCTTGATCAAGATCTGACCTGCTAATCCTTCTGTTGTTGTATTGTGTTTTGTTTTTGAAACAGGATCTCACCTGTAGCCTTGGCTGGCCTGGAACTTACTATGTAAATCAAGCTGGCCTCCAACTCAAAGAGATCCTGCTGTCTCTTCTGGGATTAAAGACCTGTGCTCCACACTTGGCTACCTTGAATTCTTGATCCTTCTACCTCCATTTCCAAGTGTTGGAATTATACATGTAATACACCTATGTGTCTAGACCATCACCCTGATCCTTCTTTAAAGCCTGCATCACAGTAACTACAGAGCAGTGCCTCAAGGAGGAAATGATCCAGTGCTTGCAAAGAGTCAGGCAGCTCCATACATCCCCAGGCCTCAGTTTCTCATTTCTCACCTAGAATTAAGTGTTAGCATCAAAGGAGGGCAATGTGGCCTGTTTGTTGATATGATTCACAAACCATAAAATGAATCATTCAGGGGTTTTCGGCGTATTCATGACATTGTGCAGTCCCTGCCATTACCACACACCACTACGACTCGCAAGAATCCCTGGTACCTGCTCTCCTTTATTCTCAGTCAACCACTAACCGACTTACTCTCCCTAGGACTTTTCCCATTCGGAACCCGTGTAATAAAGTCATATGTTACTGTGACCTTAGCCCACCACTCCTTTGTCCCCCACCACAATATGTGATGAACTTATACAGACGGCTCTTCTCATTTAGCATGATGTTCTCCAGGCTGATCATGTGGCAGCGCTCCACTTTGTAGCTGAGTAATATAGCTTACCCCTTTATCAGTGGACACCTTTTGGACTGCTTTTTTGTTGTTTATGGTTTGATTTTTACTTTTTATTTGTGGGGTCTTGGCTAGTTGTTTGTTGTTGTTGAGACAGGGTCTCACTATGTAGCCCTGACTGGCCTTGAATTCACAGAGGTCTGCCTTGCCTCCTGACTGCTGAGTTAAAGGCATGTGCCACCATACCACACCCAACTATAAAAAGCTTTTAGGATATACATTTGTTGGCTTTTATGAATAATGTCACCTTGATTTTATGAACAGCACAGCATCATTGAATTATGATATTGTTATTATCTATAATGCTGGGGCTGAAGAATGCTTAGGGTTATAAGAAGAAACTAAAACCAATCATTTAGATACAGGACAAATATCCTCAAGTGTGTTGGGCCTGTAAAGTGCAACAGAGCTTGTGTTTGTGATGAGTGCTTTTAAACATTGAGACCTCAGGCATACTGCATCTGAAGTTTGAAGGTCTGTCCTCCAAGTAACAAATACTTTATGCCCAAAGACAAACAAACCTAGGCCCACAGTATTTGTGGTACTCATAAATACTAAAGAGGAATTTTAATTCAGAACATGGCTGGCAAGAAATCACATCCAAAGGCCTTCGAATCTGTGTGATCTGGCTGGAATACAAACACACCTTTAATCCAGGAGACAGAGGCAAGCAGATCTGAGTTCAAGGCCAGCCTGGTACAGAGCAAGTTTCAGGTATACAAAAGGTTCAGGTGGTACATGCCTTTAATCCCAAACAATGAAGGTAAAGTTAGTTTGTAGAAGGAAGCACCCATGTTTGAAAGTGGCAGACACAGTGATGAATCAGAGAAAGATCTGACAGAATAGGATATGCCCAACTCTCAGGAGAAGAGAGCAAAGGGAAACTACTTCGGGCAATGCAGAGAGAGAGAGGAGGCAGTTTTACCAGGACAGTAATAGAGAGACAGTAATAGTGAGAGAACTCAGGTAAAGACTAAATGAGCCAGAGAACGAGAAGGAGCCAGGAGACTAGAGCAGATTGCTGAAGTTAGAGGCCAAGCAGAATAATTTAGAGGCTGAGAGAAAAGCCAGATTGAATAAATTAGCTGGCAGAAGAGTTTGAGCCAGAACAGCTGAGTTAAACCAGCCAGCCCAGAGCTCAGAAAGAGATAGAAAGGGTGAGCTTATTAAGCAGTAAGTCTCAGAGGCTGAAAACTTTGTAGGCAAAGGTTAGATTGAGCTTCCAGGACTAGGCCTAGGTTAGCAGACGCAGGCAATAAGCCTTCAAGATAACAACTGAAGCAGGCGAATAAAAGTTCCTTTTACACAGGAGTTTTTGAAAATAGGGATAGAATGAAATAAAACATGTCCATCCTCAATACCTTTAGATAGAAGGGTGGTGACCCCAGAGTGGTGCACGTGCTATGACAGGTCTGCCCGGTAGGTTTCTGGGGATAGCATCAGTCATTTGAGCCCAGTCCTTTTCTTTCTTTTAGCATGGTGAGACACAAGGATGATGGCTATTCTGAAGACAAGGATGGGAAGATATGTCCCCGAGACTCTGGCTACGACAGCCTCTCCAACAGGCTCAGCATTCTGGACCGGCTCCTCCACACCCACCCCATATGGCTGCAGCTGAGTCTGAGTGAGGAGGAGGCAGCAGAGGTCCTGCAGGCCCAGCCTCCAGGGGTAAGCCCCAAGACTTAGGAGAGGTTGAAGCGGGCATGTTGCCGCCTGGCAGAGAAACACTTTAGAGATGGTTTCAAAAAGCTCCTCCCCACTTCCAGGTAAAGAGATTTCCAGCGCTGATATCAAATAAAATGCAGGGAAATTCTGGGGTCCGCAAGGCAGGTTCTAGGAGCAGACCCTTCCCAGTCCTGTATTCTTATCTTCATCTTCTCAGTTATGGGACTGTATGGCTCAACAGGGTGCTAGGACATCAAAGGAAGGTGGGGCCTCTGGCCAGATTCCCTGGGCCTGACCTTCTGTGTCTGGTTCTGGATCCCTGGTTGCCACTGATGCTCTCCTTTCATTCTAAGTCTAGAGACCCTAAGAGGCCCATCTATTTGTCTGGGAATACAACCTTAAAAGGTTCTGTAACCATAGACTCATCCTCTCAGTCTCCTTTGCTTTTCTCAGTAGCTTTCCATGTGAATCAGAGTCTGATTCTGTTTCAACAGTTACAGCCTATCCAGGTCCATTGTCTCCTCTTACTCAGGCCAATCACTCTACAGCTAGACACTGCAGTCCATGTCTGCAATCCTGGCACTTGGTTGGCTGAGGCAGGAGGATCTAGATTCAAGACCGTCCTGGGCAATATAGAAAGATTCTCTTTAAAATAGACAGGGCTGGGGAACGTGTCAGGAGATAAAGCACTGTCATTTAAAGTATGAGGGCTAGAGCTCGGATCCCCCAGCCAATCTGTGAGCTCTGGGTTCAATTGAGAACCCTTTCTAAATAAACCGTAGGGCAAACTGACAAAGATACCTGATGTCAACTTTGGGTCTAAATACAGAAATACCATGGCTCCATAAAAGTTTCTTAAAAGCAAACAACAACAAAACATTATTCGATGGCTGGCACATCCTGTGTTGTTCACTGTAGTAGGGCCTCACCCCCATTGTTGCTATTTAAATTCTAACACACTGTAGTGAATGAAATGAGCAACTCCTTTATGGAGTTCCACTAACCACATTCTCTGTACTCAGGACGCACAGGTGGCTACCATTGTGGGTGTCCCAGAGAAGAGATCTTTTCCATCATTATAGAGCATCACTTTGTGCAATGTCCACTTCCAAGTAAAGCACAAATACAGTAAATCACAGATAAAATAAGGCTTAAAGTGCATGCACAAAGTAACTAGGCCATATGTGGATAGCAAGGAGAAAATTCTGCCAACAGCTAGCTGAGGAGTGCTGCAGCAGGGAACAAAACTCAGCTTAGAGCCCTGCAGCTGCCCAGGCCTACCTGTGGCACTGTCTGTCTCTACGAGTGAGTCTGTCTGTCTTTGCTTATGTCCTCCTTCCTGAAAACACACACACACACACACAGACACAACTAAGAATTCCATTAGAACGTACTCAGGGCTATGAGGCACAACGTTTGATCATCTTTGGAGAGAATCCTTGGCCAGTCTACAGGGCTGTTGCATCTAGGTTTGTTCTATATGGTCAGAAACTTCTTCCTGTGAGACTCCAATTTGTACTGGTTGAATTATGTGCTTGGGTGTTTTCTGTCAAAAGTTCTGAAACAGGCCATTACCAGGCAGTTGGTTCCCACCCTGCCCTGCCCCCTCCTGGGGTAGGGCATAGCCGTTCCTGCTGAGACTTGCACGAGGAACAAGCTAGCAGAATGTTCTCTCTATGCACCTACCTGAGCTCTTGACAGAGCCTTCCTGACAAGATGGGCAGGCTGAGGACAGGCAGCTGTGGACCAGAAGCGAGAATGAGGATGAAGGGAAAGCAGGTGGCCAGAAGCCTGGCCCTGGTGGCCTGGCTGTATTAAGGACGGTACTGCACCCTTAATTAAGCAAGATGCCGGTCTGGGGACTGCTCTGTACGGAGCCAGAGTGTGGATACTGTTGGTTTTTCTGGTCATACAGTCTTCGTCACCCCTACTCAGCACAGGCTTTTTGTCAGGCAAAAGCAGCCAGAGACAATGCGTAAAGGAATGTGGAGCTCTGCTTCAATACAGATTTACTTACATAAACAGGCTGGGGTGGATGTGGTCAGTGATAAGGCTGCAGTGTTTTAGGGAGCAGAGCCTGAAGGGGCACTCCTGATCCCCAGGGGGCTCCCCACTCTTTATTCATTCGTTCGTTCGTTCATTGATTGATTGATTGATTGATTGATTGATTGATTGATTGACCGAGATAGGATTTCTCTGTGTGGTGTTGGCTCTTCTGGAGCTCACTCTGTAGAAGGGAGGCTGTGCTTCATCCCTGCCTGCCAACAGCTGCCTCTCAGAGCGTGGGCCCCTTATCTCCACTCACCCAGGATGCTTTCTGGGGAGCATCTGCCTCAGTTTTAATCTGTTCCAGAGCCTGAGTTCTCAGATGTATGAACCAGACAAGTCCCTTGGATGCCCTATGGGTACCAGGGAAAAGAGAAAGCTCAAAAGGTTTTCTGCCCACTCCTTTCCCATAAGCGTCAGAGGTGTTGTAAGCAGAAAGAGAAAAGCAAAGATCAGCAGGGTGGGGGCTGTGAAATGTTGTAGCAAGATAGTGAGACAGAGAGAGTAAGGTGTTTGAATCCACGGGAAAGAGACAAAGAAAAGACAGTGTAGGGTCCTTAAAGGACGGCTAGTCACTCTAGAAGGGGACCAGGACTCAGCCAAGGCCACCACACTGCACACTTCATTCGAGTTGTACACTGTGTAGGTGATGCTGTGTCCAACGCAGCAGCACAGGGCAGGCCTTGTCTGCACTTAGAAAGGCCCAGTGGTCTTGACATCGCTGCTGGAAACAGCTTTGGTCTAAAACATGTAGGTGAAGACTGTGTTGGACTGTGTTGGCTGGAGTGAACCTCAGAGCACACCCACCCTCTTTCCTTCTAAGGGTTTTTGCCATGTGTCTGACTTCATTTTTCAAAAGAAGCTAGACATTCATATTCAAAAGCAAAAAATAAAACTGAAAAACAACTGCTTTGTCATTCTTAACAAATTCAAGTTCCTCTCTTAAATATGCCCTGCGACAAATTAGCTGGTGAACTCCCAGTTTACCATCACAGTCCGAACGTGTGAACCTGGTTTACAATTTGTTTCACCCACCAAGACACCTGTTTGAGACAGGAGCTAAGGCATTAAACATACCACAATGGAGCAGTCACCAGCGGCCAGTGCGTCTGCAGATGAGGGATGGATAAGGTTGGGTAGGAAGGAAAGTAGGGTTCTTCTAAGCCCCTTTTGAAAGAAAGGGGTCCTCAGTAAGCTCTGAGCTCTTTCTCTGTGGAGTGTCCTGCACCAAATTGTGTAGTCCTCCTGGGAAGGGTGATCCGTTCATGGGGCATCATGTGGAAGGAAAATTATGTACTCAGGTTTCAGTCTCCTTAACTTGTACTTTTCTTCCTTCTCCTAGACCTTTTTGGTTCGTAAATCCTCCAAAATGCAGAAGAAAGTCCTCTCCCTTCGCCTGCCCTGTGAATTTGGAGCACCTCTCAAAGAGTTTACTATAAAGGAAAGCACATACAGTGAGTGTTTCCGGGATAGTGGGGGCAGGGCTGATGGGAAGGAGCCTGGAATTGGATACAAACAAACATGTCTGGTCCTGGCGTTCAGTGCTGGCATTCTCATCTCTCCACTGTGGTGATGGTAACCTCTGAGCACTTTATAGGCCAGTTAAACAAGCTGTGCACACTGTGTTCGCCCTGGGGTTCAGCTCATGCTAGCGGCTGAGTGTAAATTACCTTTCTTACGCTGCCCCCAGTTGGGTACAGGGTAGATTTGGTGCCCACATTTGCTGATGACGAAACCACAGGGAAGCTGCAGCAACAGAGCCCTCTTACAAGATTAATGCCAAAACGTGTGTCCACACATCCTTGTGAATAAATAAGCCTCAAGCACGAGTTCCCTCCAGGAAGTCACTGTTCAGTATTCTACGAAAAGCAGTTAATCTGAGGTGAATCCAGCCCTGTGGGCAGATGACTAGCAGGAGATTTGCAGGGAGTTGATTCTCAGCACTGTTCCTTTCCTTTCTGTTGTCTTCTTTCTGGTCATTGAAAATGTGGATTGTCGGGAGGCCAAGTTTTAAATAAAAGAGGGAACACACAGTTCTGAGGTACTGCCAGTCTCCAAGAAGAGATCAGGAAATGGGTCTGCACAACAAAGTGGGGAGATCTGAGAATTCTAGGTTAGCAAGCAGAGGGGTGAAGGCCAGGAGAATCGAGTTAGGAGGCCTGCAGCTAGGAAGCATGACTTCAGTCCCTGGATTTGAAGGTCCTGAGGTTAACTCAAGGGCAGGCAGGAGATGCCCTCATCCTCAGTCCCCATAAGCCAGTGACCTTACATAGAATCTTCGAAAGTGACATTTCTGGCACAGGAAACCCCTGCCTGCATACATGATCTGCTTCTGGTTCAATTGTAAACTGGGAACTGATGTGGTCAAGGATGCCTGGGGAACAGGTCCACCTGAGCAGGCCAGACCTGGAGAACAATTAAATACAATAGGAGATAATTTGATGTCACATTTCAGACCCTCTGCCATTTTAAAGACAGTGAATATACAGTAAGTTAATAAATAATGGATTTGTGTTAGTTTGATTCCATTATTCTGAGGAGGCTTTTGAAAAGCTGCTAGCCCAGCCAGCAACTTCTCCTGGCTCTCAGTTTTCAGAGTTCACCCTGACAAGGAAATCACTTCCTTTCTTCTGAAGCACATTGGCTGTCGGTGAACCTTGTGCCCCACCCCCACCCCGTTTGAGTTCCCTCAAGCCAGAAGTTTTTCTTTTCCTCCCTCTGATTCTAAGACTTCAGTCATTCCTCCTAATACTCCCCCAAGGGACTTCAAAGTCATTGAAGAGCTAGTCTGTACAAAGCATTATCCTGTCCATAATGACTTGCTGTAGGCCCAAGTCCCGCCATAACAATATCTACCTAGCAAGGCTGCCTCCTATACAAATGGGGTGGGAGAAGGGCTTACTACAATAAAGAATATTTCAGCAGTGTTTCTGGATGATGCCATAGACACCACCACACATTAGCGTATAGTTCTTTCAGATAAGATATTTCATTAAAAACAAATTTTATTCTACTTCATCCCTCTGGTTGGCAAGGAACTGTTATTATCCATTTTATAGGTGAGATGAAGGTGGTTGGCCAAGGCAACCCTGTCCCCATCGTCTGGGGCCATACATGTGGCAACAGCCTCTTGTCAGAATGCAGCTTTTTTATTTGGGAGCTTGTATAACTCAGCCAGGCGAGAGGACAGGACTTTAGACTCTTCACATAGAATGTAACCCAGAACTAATGTCTAGAGCCCTTAAACTGACCTCTAGGCCCATGTCCCTCTGCCTCGTGCCTACATGTCAAAGGAAGTGCGGCACAGAAGGTCCATGATCTAAAAGGTCTGAGGTGGTGGGACTATGGCCAAGTGTTGGTGTCTCCTCGGGGCAGCCAGATGAACCCTCGCTCCTGCCCGACTCCAGGCTCAGAACTTCAAAACAAACAGAAAGGTTGTTGTGCAAGTGAGTGTTTACCGAGCATAGAGCATGTGCTGAGTGTGACTCAGGGAGGCCACCCTCAGCCTCCTGGCTGTTTAAAGCTGCCTGTCAGACAACCCCCTCACAGCTGGTTTGGATAAGCTGCACAGTAGTCTGAAAGGGTGGAGATGGGCCTACATATGCTGCCTTGAATGCCCTTCCTTCCCAGACACACAGGAAGACTCAGTCACCTTCTGGAATCTTTTTTTTTTCCTAGCGTTTTCCCTGGAAGGCTCAGGAATCAGCTTTGCAGATTTATTCCGGCTCATTGCATTCTACTGCATCAGCAGGTAAGGATTTTGAACATCTCATGACTTGAAGGACCTGCTTGGTGTGTGATATGATCTGGACTTTAGTCTGGAGAAGGCTGGTCACCTATGAGATGTCAGGGAAGGGTTTGCCACTTAAATCAGTTGTTCACCCCATTCCAGAGTTAGGCTTAGGATGGAAACAACCGCCTGGCTCTCCAGATGCATATTCTCATTAATATGATTGTTTCTTCAAGCCATTCCCATGGATCCTGATAGCTAGACCCATGGAGCAGGAAGCATACCCACATGCATACATAAACACATACTCACATCCAATATACTCACCTGTGTCAACACATGCATGCATAAGAAGACAGGGGTGGGGGAGGGAGACAGACAGATGGACAGGCAGGTAGAAGAAACTGGTACATAAACCTGTAACTTTCCAAGGACTCTGATAGTGTTTTTGAAAATTCCAGGGGACAGAGTCCATTTTTAAATGTGGATTCTTTAAACCAAGCCATAAATCCTCCATAGTTCTATTTCAGGCCAGCCAGGTGCTCACACCTTCTCCAGGGCTGAATTAATGGTTGAAATTAAGCCCCACATCAGAATGTGAACCAGTGTGGAAAGGATGTGAGTTGTGGATTTCTATTATTATTCTTTTCTTTACAACAAAAACAACTTTTCAGGGTCATTGTTCCAGTGCCTGGGGTTGTAGCTGAGTGGTAAAGCATTTGCTTACAAAGCAGGAGGCACTGGGTTTGATCCCTAGCAGTGCCAAAGAACAAAACAAAAACCAGCCACAGGAAGCCAGCATTCTTGCAATGATTAAGCAAAGAAACTCTTGCTGCCTGCGGAGGTTGGTCTGTCTGTCTTTCTTCCTTCCTTCCTTCCTCCCTACCTCTGTCTTCCTTCCTTCCTTCCTTCCTTCCTTCCTTTCTTCCTCCCTTCCTCCCTCCTTTCTCTCTCTCTCAATTTTTTATTTTATTTTATGTACATAAATGTTTGCCTGAATGCACGTCTGTGCACTACATTCTGCCCTAGTACCCACAGAAGTCAGAGGAGGGCATCCGATCCCCTGGAACTAGAGTCACAGATGGTTTGCAAACCACCATATGGGTTCTAGGAGTAGAATCCAGGTCCTCTGTCAAAGCAGGCAGGGCTCTTGATGTTGCCTCAGCTCGCCAGCCCCAGCCTTCTCTGCTCTAACCAGGCAGAGCCCAGCCTGCCTGCCTTAGCTTTTCTGTTTGCTCACTGCAGTGGCTACAAGGAAATATCTTTTCAGAGATCACAACTCCCAGTTGTCCCAGCAAGCCTGGAGAGTCACTTTGGTTTGGCCCAGTCTGTTTTAACATAAGGATTAGAGTGTTTAGCATGAATCATACCTGTTGACTTTCTCTGCCTGACATGGCAACTAAGCTCTAGTTGAAGCTGCATAGAAAATGGCCTGAGGAAGAGGAGGCATCTCCAGAGGGGACCCTAGTATTGCTCACTAGCAGGAAGAAAACAAGGGCAGCTCTCAGGATGGACAGTCCCTACCTGGTGAGCTCTCACAAGGGGATGCCACCTGCTTGCCAGGGTAGGGTCACAGTCCCTGGAGCCTGTGTGCGTCACAACTATGCATAATACATCCTTTTCAATTAAGAGAGTAAAGATATTACTTACCTAAGTAGTATGCCACTTCTCTTTCTTTGTCTTTTTAAAATTTGGGTGAATATATTTGCTTTGAACACACACATATAGTAACCCAAATGCAGGCGGAAGCTGTGCTGCTATTGCAGTGCTGGGTGCCACACAAACTAGTAAGTGGAGCTGCTTCCTGCAAATACAAAGCTTTGGGGACAACGTTTAGAACAAAGTACTTTTTTAAAAATGTAATTATATCCTGACCATTCAGGATTATATTAAAATTGTGCAAAAAAAATTACCTTTTAAGAAAGACTTTAGGGATCCTGGATGGTTCTGTTCTTTGTGACATACTGTCTCAGGCAACGAGATCATCCAGCTTCCTGGTGCCACACACATATCTAAAAGCCAGCAGCACCGCGATAATATGACATATTGCAATCCCCATCTCCAAAAAGTTTAAAAGAAAAGTGTTGCCCAAAGACAGAAGTGCAGCCCCCAGGACACAGCCTTAGCAGCACCCAGCCCTTCCCTCAGCTCCCGCCCCCAGGAGTCCACACCTGGTCCAGTCTAAAGCCAACCAGGTTAGAGAAGGTGCCAGCGCTGACACAGCAGCCAGAAGGGACGCTGGCTGGCTGCTCTCCATCCAGCTTTGCCTCCTGGTAATTGTGCTGTTCTTGGGGAAACAGCCTTACACCCACAAATGCTTGGCAGCCACAGAGAAGATTCCCATCTCTGTCCTCTCAACTCAAAAGCAGGCCAGAGTGTCCACTGGAGTAGCAGGGCAGGCCGGTGATTAAAAGCCACGAAGTAAATGGAGGCCTTTGGCAAATTACTAAACCCCAGCAAACACTTGAGTTACTCACAGGAAGATCCCTGCATCAACGTTCTGCAAGTACAGGGGCCTGAGAGTCATTTCTCTTCCCTTCTTTTTGCTTTTGTTTCTCCTCTACTGCTCCTCACGGGCATTCTTGGTCATCAGTGGTCAACAGGATCCAGTCTTACTGAAGTATTTCCGAAATCTCCTACCTGGTGGCTAGTAGAGAATTCATCACAGAGACTTCGTTAGATTTCCCATACAGAACATGTCCAGTATGCACACACAAAAGAATCCACAGTTAGTGGATGACCACCTCAGAGCATTGGATCCGCTCAGTGGAAAGCACCATTCAGAAGAGAAGTAGTGACTGGCATTGATCACCACCACCACAGAATGCCATGCTGCTTGGGTGTTGGCAACCCAGGATAGAGAGCCACTGCCTTTCATATTCAGTTGTGCCCCAGAATCACTTGTAGCACTAGTAAGAGGCAGAATCAAATTCAAAGGTCTGGGCTGTGCATGTCCTGCATGTCTAGCAAGCCCCAGGTGATGTCCATACGGCTGCTGGGCTTGGACCACTTTGTTTTTGTCTATTTAAGACAAGGTTTCTCTGTGCAACAGCCCTGGCTGTTTTTTAACTCACTTTGTAGTCCAGGCTGGTGTCGAACTCACAGAAATGTGCCCGCCTCTGCCTCCTGAGTGCTGGGATTAGAGGCGTGTGCTGCCACTTCCCAGCTCAGACCACACTTTTAATATTGAAATAGTAACTGGACTCTTCTATATTTGTGCCACCACATACAACAGGCACCCGAGGCTTGTCCCGAGCCCTCCTTGTGAATTAGCAGCTTTGTGAATTAGAACCATGGGGGGAGGGAGCTGCTTATACTACAAACCCAGCAGCTGTAAGGGTTGTAGAAACAACAGATAGGAGCACTGGCCACTGTCCTAGAGGACTGGGATTTGATTCTCAGCTCACCGCTGTAGCCCCAGCTCCAAGGAATCTGACATACTCTTCTGGTCTCCAAGGGCACCAGGCATACATGTAGCAAGACATACATGCAGGCAAAACACCCATACATATAAGGAAAAAGAAGCAAATCTGAAAAAGAGACAGAACTAACATATAAAACACACCTGTACTCTCGGCACTTAAGAAGTTGAGGAGATTGACAGTTCCAGGCCAGCCTGGGTTACATCGATGGCCATGTGTTGAGAAACTCCAGACTCAAACAATTTGAATCTTTTCTTACCTTGATGCCAAAGCCCACATTTCCTCACACTATGCCAACTACACATTCCTGAGTTTCAACCCAGCTGGTTCCAATCCCTGTTTTGCTTCCACAGGTTCTATGGAGTGCAACAAGGGCTCCACCAGTTAGTGTGTCAAATAATCCTGATCTCATTGAACGAGGGACATTACAGCTTCTTCCCAGCATGCTCACTAGGCTCACAAGTGTTCAAATGCTTAGTGCATCGCAGCAGTGGTGCTGGATAATAGTACTCTCCTCTTCGTTAGGAACAAAACATACAGAGATAAAGTAAATCTAGATTGTGTGTTTACCGAAACTCTTGGGATAAAGTTCTGTATTTAAGATGTTGGCTCTAATTTGCTATGTGCAGACTTTAACATCAGCCAGTGCTCTTACCTGCTCTTTTTTTTTAAATGATGTGTAGATAAGGAAGTGTGTGTGCTGGGTACTCTGATGTGAGCTGACCCATATACAACATCTAATTGTCTAAATAAGTCAAAACCTATAACCATCTATTAAGGACTGCCATGTATAACTTCCTGTCCTATGTCATTAAGAAAACCCCAAGCTAGTCAGATGATGTTTAGACTCCAGGTAGCTTGCTGAGCTAGGTAAAAGCTTAAAATAAACATAGGTTGGTCTTGTGGCATGTTTTCTCCAAATTGCATAAAGAAGGTAGATTTGAATGGACTGAGTGCACTTTTACAAATATGTATTTGTGATATACTTAGCTGTTACAAAATTCCAGTTCCCCTTAGTCTCCACTTCATATTAGATTCAGGGTCACTGTTCCTGCCAGGACACAGAAGACGCTGTTCACAATCTTAGGTCAGGTGTTAAGGCCTGATGGGAACAGGAGTTGACCAGGGCTGGACACACTCGGATGTCGCCTCCTGAGAGCACGATAGAGTTTTGGTGACGCTATCTGGTGTCGGGACACCTGTATATTGTTATTTTTATTGACTGTGCAGCTTTGTAATTGACTGTCAACAGCTTTAAGGGGTTCCAAGGTTCTCCAGTTATCCAGATTTGATCTAGCTCATTCCAGAATGTTGCCTAATCCTACCATAAACAGGATAATTTGGTGTAATATTTTCTTCATCAGACACTTTCAAGGCATTTTTTTATGACAAAATACAGGCAGAAGCTTCCATTTCTGGTGCTACCTCCACTCCATGCCTGCCACAGCGACCCTTCCCGTCCCGGACCTTTTCACCTACTGCTCTCACTCCTCGGAACTGTCTTCCCTGTGTGATTTACTCACTGGACACAGCTTTTTCTTTTTTCATGTGTATAGTGTGTGTGCATTTTGCGTGTGTGTGGATACATGTGGGCGGGTTGTAGACGCATACCAGAAATCGTCCTCAATGGCATATCCACCTTATTCACTGAGGCAGGGTCTCTCAGTCAAAGCCAGTGCTCACCATGGCTGTTCTCCCTCGCCAGCTTGCTCTGGGCATCCCTTGCCTCTACCTTATGAGGCTGGCATCACAGGGGTCGCCTACCCATCCGGCATTTACATAGATTCTGAGGTTCCAAACTCCAACCCTCAGGCTTATGAAGCAAGCACTTTAACTACTCAGCCATTTCCCGAGCCCCCTGGGCCATGTTATATTTTTGTTTTTATTTGCTTTATTTTGAGGTAGGCTGTTCTGGAATTCGCTGGGTAGCCTGAAACGTCTGATCCTGCTTCAGCCTCCCCATCACAGATATTGCTGAGATTACAGATGTGCCGCACAACACCTGGCTTCAAATAGTCTTTA
This sequence comes from Pachyuromys duprasi, assembly GCA_028658305.1. NCBI lineage: Eukaryota > Metazoa > Chordata > Mammalia > Rodentia > Muridae > Pachyuromys > Pachyuromys duprasi. The sequence continues at coordinate 145,644,250 of CM053766.1, read as the reverse complement.
TTTCCAGTTGGCGTTAGTTTTTAAAAGCTCTATTGTTTACATTTCTTTCATCTTCTTCTTCCTGCTCCACCCCAGTCCCTTCCAGCACTCCAAGGCCAGGTAAAAGAGAGAAAGGGTTAGTAGGAGAGATGGTGTAGTTTCCTTAGCTGCTTCCTGCTGGTCAGGGTCATCTGGTTCCTTGGAGCCAGTCCAATCCTTGTCTCAGATCTCCAACTTCTTGTCTCACAACAACAATGATGAGCAGCAATGGGGGGAGCAGGAGCAGCCTTGTTCTTTCTCAGAGTCCCCACAGATTGGATATCTGAGCTTTGGCATTTGTTCCTCTCCAGAGTCCTTAGATTTAAACTATCTGCAGCTGGCAAAGAGCTCCACTCAGAGCCTGTACGAAGCAAATAGTTTGCTGCTGTGGACCATCTGAATCAGTCATACATCCCACACCTGGGACCAAAACAAAAACATGTTTATATCCACAACAATTTCCCCTTCACACATACTGTTTTCCCATGGCTTGTGACCCTTCTCGTAAACTCTGTACATAGCTTACTTGTTTGTATTCTGTTGGTGTTCATTGGCACGGTGCTCCGTTCTGGCAGCAACTCATGTTTTGTTCCTGGTCCAGAACAATGTTTGTTTCTCATAGCTGATAATAAACATTTGTGAAGTAAAGGAGTGAATGATTTTTTTTTCCTAAGGCCAAAACCACTAAATAATATCAATAAGAATAACAACAACACCTTTTGTTCAAGTCACCATTGTCCTTGAATAGGACTTTCTCCTGCACAGGGGCATATACTGAGCCCTATGCTAACTTTATGAGTTCTTAAAGCTTGGTTTTTAGCCTTACATATGAAAATGAACTACTGTTTATTCCATCTGCCTCTACCCTTCCTGAGAAACACACCATGGTCCATACATTTGCTCCTGAAGACGTATGCCCTGACCGTGGCAGGACCCTGATGTCAGCTTGGCGCTTTCCTATTAGGCTAGTTGCTCCCTGGGGCCCCTCTGCATATGGTACATCAGCATATGGTGCCATTCTCTTTGAAGATTATTGGCATGAGGCACCTGAAACTTGCCTTCAAAGACTGGTCCAGTGGCAAGTGCCATCCATGGCCTGGGAGCCCCATCCAGACCTCCTGAATCTGAGTATGCAGCATGTAATAGAATGAGGTTCCCTAGGGAACCCTGTGTGCATCCAAGTTAGTGCACATCAGCCATAAAACACAGTAGAGACTTTCATCTCCAGCACACAGAGGTCACATGAGCGATCTCCAGTTGGAATATGTATTCAAGGTGGCCAGCAGGTACTTGCTGAGAACCTGCTGCTTGTAAGATAGCGGGAATTGAAGACTGAGCATTGCTATCTAGAGAGGTTCAACATTAGGATAGGCCTCTCGCCAAGCAGGGTGCCTTGCATTGGAGACAGTGCTGGATCTACCAGCATAACCAGACATTCTGACACTGAACTCTACATACCTAACGCCACCCAGCAGGGAAACCTGATCCTTGGCACAGTTTCAGTCAGGCACCCTTGTGTCTTGGCCTCTCCCCAATGTGATAATTCAGATGAGAGTCGCCAAAAAAGAGAAGTTCTGGTTGGCAGTGGTATGGTGTCACTTGAGATGTTTTAGACAGTTTAAGATGAGACATTTGTAGAATGCAAATAAATGCAAGCATCACCAGCCATGTAATTACATTCTCTCTCTTTTTTGTTTATATCAGGGATGTTCTGCCATTCACCTTGAAATTGCCTTCTGCCATTTCAACAGCCAAGACGGAGTCTCAGCTTGAAGAACTAGCCCAGCAGGGACTAAGTAAGTAGATGCTCATGATTGGATCTATCGTAAAATGAATCCATAAAGTAGAATCCCTATGGCGCTGCCCATGGTTCCTTCACTACATTAAACACACTTGCATACAAGGAATCCCACTTATCTCTTAGAACCTTGAGGTCTCTGAATCACACTTTCTGGGATTCCTTACCCAAATGTTCTCCCAACTCTCAGATACTGGAGCTAGGTGTTCCTGGGTAACCCCTAAGTCTCCTAGCTTGTCCCATCAAACTACAAAGGCTTCCCAGCATACCCGCCTGTGGCCTGCCTGGGTCTTTTCTTTCTGTGGCCTCTTGCTGGAGAAAGGCAGCACTCACGGAGAGAGAGGTCGTGTGTGGTGCATCCCGAATTCATGTGCATGACTTTTATAGTAAGTGACACATGGGCACCTATGGCACTCTGGTACCATGAGGAGGGTAAGGATGAAGCCATCTCTGTGACACCTGTCTCTCTTCCCCTCTTACTTAGCTCCCTGCTGCTGTGGCCATGTCCCTCCTCCCACTGAAGGACCTTACTCTGGCATCTGGGACTTATTTCCAAAGTCTGCTTCCTTGCCAGTTCACACACACACACTATGCCAGAATGTGGCTGACAGTGGACCAATACACACAGTTCACCTGGTTTGACTTTTTCCCTGTGCTCTGGCAGAATCAGCATGGGCTTAACTTTAGTTAAATATTTTCCTCCTAGATGGAAAAGGGCAATCTTTTAAGATTTTAGAACTTTGGTCTTTGGATAAGTTGACAGTCAGAATACAGCATTTGAATGGAAGTTTGGGATTTTTAAAGCCTCACACCAAGATATCTAGAGCCTAAATAACTCATACACACATGCACACACAACACAAACATACTGCATCCCTATTCCCCCCCCCCACCCCCTGTAGGGATGGGACCCTTGAATGCAGTTTTCCTCTTTGTTGGAGTTTAATGCTGAATGTGTAAAACCTCAAGTAGATTGTGTAACAGCCCCCAGGCCCAGCTGCTGCTCCTACCTCATAAAGGGGAACTTGGAGGCCAGATGGATTCCTTGGCTGGCAGCCGCCTCCTTGGAGGGCACCCGGGAGAAGTTGATTGGAAAGGGTGGCATTGCTCTCGAGGCTGACTGGGAGTTTGAAAAGCAAGCTCAGTAGCTCTGTGCCGGTTTCATCCTGGACCCTGTCCAGTTTTCCTTGTCCTTCTCACCTGTGTGGGGGGCTGGGCTGGAGCTGTGGGCTCAGCCAACCTTTCTCAAAGGCTTTGAACCTGAGAGGCCCCTGGAGCCTTCCTGTGAGCCCAGAGCTGGGCCTGGCTGCCTTTCTGCCCTTTCCAGTGAGGGAGCATTGTCAAAGGGGGGACGGGAGGAGGATCAAAGGAAAAAAAGCAGACCCCAAAATAAGCCTCTGTTACCCTACAGTGTGTGTGTGAGAGAGAGAAAGAGTGAAAGAGTGTGTGTGTGTAGGCCCATGTGCACTATATTTACATTCTTGTCTTCACTGATAATGACTTTCAGATTTTTGGAGCTCCTCGGCAGACAACAAACCCCCAAACTCCCCACCTCCCCACAGGCCTCCCTCCTCAGCCGGCATCTGCCCTGCCTCCTTGCGTCAGCTCTGCCTTATAAATGGAGTGCATTCTATAAAAACCAGGACGCCTTCGGAGCTGGAGTGCAGCCAGACCAACGGAGCCTTGTGTTTTATTAATCCTCTTTTCTTGAAAGTGCACAGCCAGGACCTCAGCACAGGCCCAAAGCGGCTGAGCACAAGGACTCCCAACGCGAATGGCACCGAGAGGCCGCGGTCTCCCCCACCCAGGCCCCCACCACCCGCTATTAATAGTCTGCACACAAGCCCTGGGCTATCCAGGACTGAACCCCAGACGAGCATGCCAGAAACAGTCAACCATAGCAAACATGGGAACGTAGCTCTACTTGGAACAAAACCAACTCCCATCCCTCCACCACGGCTGAAGAAGCAGGCTTCTTTTCTGGAAGCGGAAGGCTGCGCCAAGACCTTGACGGCCTGCAGGCTCAGCCGGAGCCCGGAGCCGGAGCCGGAGCCGGACCCGGAGCCGGACCCGGAGGAGCGGGAGCCCGAGCCCGAGCTGGGCACAGCTGGGCACGCAGGTGGAGCCCCGCCTAGGGACGCCCCCAGGGATTGCACAAGGGCGCCGCCGCCCGGTTCTGAATCACAGCCGCCCCCGTGCCATGGAGCCAGGCAGAGGCTGAGCGACATGAGCCTTTCCACTTCCTCCTCCGACTCGCTGGACTTTGACCGGAGCATGCCCCTGTATGGCTACGAGGTCGACACCACCAGCAGCCTGGAGGACTACGAAGGGGAGAGTGACCAGGAGACCATGGCACCTCCCATTAAGTCCAAAAAGAAGAGGAACAGCTCTTTTGTGCTGCCCAAGCTTGTCAAGTCCCAGTTGCGAAAGATGAGCGGGGTGTTCAGCTCTTTCATGACCCCTGAGAAGCGGATGGTCCGCAGGATCGCGGAGCTGTCCCAGAACAAATGCACCTACTTCGGGTGCCTAGTGCAGGACTACGTGAGTTTCCTGAAGGAGAACAAGGAATGCCATGTATCCAGCACCGACATGCTGCAGACCATCCGGCAGTTTATGACCCAGGTCAAGAACTATTTGTCTCAGAGCTCCGAACTGGACCCTCCTATCGAGTCGCTGATTCCAGAAGACCAAATTGGTAAGTGCCCTTCTCCCCGCATCTGTTATAACCCCTCTCAGTTGGCGCGTCCTGTTAGTTGTTTTGGATGAAGTTTACTCTGGAGTTTCAGAGGACACACTCTTCCACCTGATGTAAATGGAAAGCTTTCCCCTTGAAGGCAGATGCTGTACATCAAGCTTCCAATGTCTCAGAACTGCAGCAGGATTCTACCCAGGGATGGGGTTGGTACCACTTGGAGGGTCCGCGTTGCTGCCTGCTCTTGCTCTATGTGTGTGCGACACCTCTGAGCATTTTCAGTGTGCACCCTCTGCACTGCATAGTGCCGATAGTATTTTTGCTGTCTTTTGAGGGGCTGCGGGTGGTTTTGCTTTGTAGCGTATGTAAGGAGTGTGAAGACTCGGGTAGCAGGAGCACTCCTGTGTACAAGCCCCATCCCAGGAACCAGAACACAGACCCACACTCGGGCTCCTGGGACCCAGCTCTGCTCAGGCTGCCTCCCCGCCGGCTTTCAGCCCACAGAGGCTGTATCAGGCACAGTTTGGGAATAAACAAGAGAGGTGGGAAAGACAAGTTTATTTGGTGTACCTTCGAAATAAGCTACAGAATTTGGAGATCACATGAAAGGCATTCTCTCCAGAGTCAAGGGGAAATGCTTTCTTTGTGACCTCACAGAACAAGGCTGAATTGCTACTTTGGTAAGCAACTTGCCAAGGCAAATTTGAATTTGGCAAGCAGTCTTTTTTTTTCCAGGGCGAGAGTATCCAAGGGTTTTTGTTGTTGTTGATGAGTTTTAATTTCAGAAGTTGACGCTTAAAAGGTTAATTTCAGAGACTTCATTCAGTGGGCAGCAACAGCCAAGGGGTTGCAAACATTTCCATGGTTTAGCTAAACCCAGATTTCTTCTTTCTGATTGGGTGTGTTTGTTGAAAGTAGTAAACAGTGTGTGGTAGAGTATGTCTCTCTCTCTTTGTATTTGAGCAGCTCTTTGATTTGATCACAAAAGACTCAGAGCTGTGTTTGTTTTCTTGTGGTGCTCTGACCTAGCCCAGGGTTGTTTGGGTGTGGTTAGAGGAGCTGGGGTGCTCCAGAGAGAGTGGCTGAAAGGAAAGTGTCTTTGTGATGAGCCTAGGAATTGAAAGTGCTTTAGGAGGCTTCTGCAGAATGCAGAATATCGACACAAGTTGTCTCTTTCCCCTGCAGGCCTAGAGTCTTCCTTCTCCTAAGACCTACTTGAATAAGATGCTTCCTCCCAGGGCTGGGGGATGCCAGGAAGCCGTTGGCAGGACTCAGCTACATGCTGACCGCACCAGCTAGCCAACAGAGGAGAGGCTCCTTGGGGAGCCTAGGCTTCTCTGCTGATGGAAAGACCAATACAAGAAGGTCTTAGTACAGGAGGACCTCTGTGAGTTCGAGGCCAGCCTGGTCTACAGAGCAAATCCAGGACAGCCAAGGCTACACAGAGAAACTCCGTCTCCAAAAAATCAAAAACCAAAAAAGTTTTGGTAAGGTTGCCTGTCAGTTCAGATACTGTGGGGGGAGGAGGGCCAGAGGGAGAGGGAGCTCATCCTCTCCAAAAACATCCAAAAACTTTAAAATTGAAGTTCCTAATAAGAAGGAAGCCCACATCTGTAGAGTCTCCCATTTGGAGCTGAGCAGGTCAAACAAGCTGCTTCAGTGAGCACTCCCTTTCCCTTCCACACATTCCCAGTCAAAATGCCTTCCATCTCTGGAGGGACAGAGCAGGGCAGATGGTATGCCAGCCCACACCAGCTAGTGGCTGGTAGGTTCAGAGCTTGAACTGGTATGACACTGTGTACCTGGTGACCCGGACTAGCCTCAACCCCTCAGTCCTCCTGTGTCAGCTCCCAAGCCCCTGTAGTGCCAGCCTATTTGTGTTTGTTTTGTCATTAGGAAAGTTGTGACAGTTTGCTGGCCTTTTGCTGTGGCTAAGACCTATTTAAACAAACAACGTTGTCGTGCTTCTGTATTGGTTTTGCTGTTTGTATGGTTGTTTGGTTTTGTTTATTGGCCTAAATCAGGAGACCATCGGCATTGCCTGGCTGCACAGTCTAGATCCCAGCCATGCCCTGCTCAGTTAGAATAGCGGGACTACTAGAGGTGTGCTGCCGTACCCAACCTGATTTGGGGTGTTTGTGTTGTTTTGTAGCATTTTCCTGAAGGGAGGCAGTTTTTCCTGTTGCTTCATCAATGAAAAACATAGTGTTTTGAAAGGACATTGAAAAGTACCACTTTTGAAAGTAAGGGGAAGGCTAGTGTGGCGGAGGTCAGCCTGAAAGACTGTACCAAGGGGAAGAAGTGATCCTAATTATTAGAAAGCCAAGTCTATGTGGAAGTGCCCAAATTAGGACTCTGGTGAGGACATTGATTTAACCCGGTCTGTGTTTTGCATTTCCCTATGTGAAGGGCCGGTGAACTTGTTAGTACAGTGACACTTTTGAGACTTGTAACCCAATACTGGTATATTTCTGCTTATATTGTTCATTGCTTTCAAGTTCCAAAAGAGGGTAGAAGGTGGGTGAGAGCCCGTGGGGGGAATGGTGTGCCGAGCAGGTCTTCTGCTCTCTGTTCTATGTGTGTGCCTCCCCAAATCACGCTTCCTGCTAGGAACACTGGCATCTTCCCAGAGAATGCTAGCTGCAGACTCTCAGGCCTCAGATTTGTTCTGACAGGTGTCTGTGAGTGGTGGGAAGGCTTTTCAAGAATGCCATTTGGGTTTCTCTGCTTTAAAAGAATTTCATCCTGTCTTCCTTTCTCAAACTTCTGCAGGGCCCAATTTAGGAGATAGGAATCCTAATTCAATCCCAGATTTACAGCACGTCCATTCTGAAGTCAGGCAAGTAGGAGGCAGCATTTCATGAGTGTGCGCCCACGGATCCCGCCGGTGGATGCACATGGTGCTGATGTTGCCTCGTGAAGTTACACAGAGAAAAGGAGTTGGGGCTCCTCTCTGGAGCTTTCTAGTCAAGTGTAAATTTTATGCAGTGAGTCAGCCTCAAAATAAAAAGCTGTCACTGTCGATGATGTCCTGTCCTGAGATGGGGAAATTTCCTTTTATTGAGACCATCCTGTGGAGCACTCCCATCTCAAAGCCCTGCCATTTAGAGGTTCTTGAATATATATGTATAGTTGCCTTGAATCAGCTTGCCAAGTCTGTGGAACAATGAAGTTAATGTGGGTGACATGGGCCAATTTCCATGTGGCTTCCTCTCCCTTCATTCCAAGCCCACCAGTGACTTCCCTTCTGGACAGCTGTCACTCACCTTCACCTCTCCAAAGGCAGTCAGAGGAAGAACAAGCCAGTATTGTAACTAGAACAGGACACATGTCTTGGCTTTACACAAAACTCCATTGTCCACTCTTCTCTGGCAGAGCGAATTAAACTCGTAACTGGTACCCCATGATAGGAAGTACCTGCATGGATGGGGGGGGCAATTCTTGTACCCCAGCAGTCAGTCCTTGTTGGTATTCTTGCTATGCTCTCTGACAACCACTGAGAGAGAGTACAAATTTCCTTGTTAAAAAAAAATCTCCATTTTGCCAAGCTTACAGAATATTAAGTGTTTTCATTTTAGTAGAACAATTTTCTTCCCTTTTGACTTGATATCAGCCTTGGGGATTGCTCCTGTCTTCAAGTTTTGCTTGGAGAAAAGCAAAATTTCTCTAATTCTGGAAATATTAGTAGCCCTCAGTTTCTCTTTCATACAAACTGTGTACTACAGATGACTAATAGTGGCAAGACATCCAACTCTCCACATTCCTAACAATTAGTAGTGAAAAATGAGACAATATTATTTTTTATTAATTGATATAAAGCAAAACATGCTCTTTTCAAAGAGCATTTTAATTCTTTGAAGAAGCATCCTCAAACTCAGTTCCCACATTTGTTGAAGAGTGTGTTAATTTATGTATTCAAGAGTTTTTTCTTTTTCAAATATTTGTTGTTGTTTGCTTGTTTTACTGAAGAAGTGGTACTGAAATGTGGCCGAACATCACAGAATAAATGCATTAAAAAGAGATCCTGAGGGCTGGAGGGATGGCGTGGTGGTTGAGAGCACTGGCTGTTCTACCAGAGGTCCTGAACTCAATTCACAGCAAGCACATGGTGGCTCACAGCCATCTGTACTGAGAGCTGATGCCATCTTCTGGTGTGCAAGTGTACATGCAGAGGAGCACTCATACATGTAAAAAAGCAAATAAATATATCAAATAAACAATAACAAAAGAGAGATCCTGGTGCAGGGGTGAATGCGTATAGCCCCAGCTAGTCAAGAGGTTGAAAGCAGGAGGATTACTTGAGCCTGATGCCAACCTGGATGACATAGAGAGAAACCTCACCTTTGGAAGGGGAAGGTTACTTGTGTTTTTGTCTAAACACTGCTACTTTAGTTCAGATTTTGTAAAAGGTTTTCGGTTTTGGTGTTTATCGTTTTTGTTTTGTTTTCAGTTTAGTTTAGTTTTTGAGGCAGGGTTTCTCTGTTTAGTTTTGGATTTGCTTTGTAGACCAAGCTGGCCTCAAACTCACAGAGATCTGCCTGCCTCTGCCTCCAAGAGTGCTGGGATTACAGGCATGCACTACCACACCTGGCTATTTGGTTTGTTTTATATATATAAAGGTTCCTGTTTTGTTTTGGCCTTTTGGGGGTAGTCTCTATTGGCCTGGAATTTGCCATGTAGATCAGGCTGCAACTCACTACCTATAGCTGGAGCTCATTAGGTAGACCAGGCTAGAAGTCAGTACGTAAACCAGGCTGGCCTCAAACTTGCGCCTCTGCTTCTGCCTCTCAAGAGCTGTAGGTTAGGTATTGTTTATAATGAGTGTCTAAGTCAGGCTCAAGTTTTGGTGTCTGATGTCATTTGTTCTCAATTTACAATGTGACTTAAGACCTTAAATGATTTGCTTTTTAGAAACCCTTATGAGTCATATGGACAGAGAGATGCCAGTGCCAAGCTGCGATTAAAGCCTTGCATCTTCTGACCCCTAATCTAGTGCTTGTGACTCGGCCACCTGAAAGGAGCAAGTGCCTTAGCATGAAGAGTTAGAGTGACGGGGGAAGAGTAGACGCTTCTAGAATATGAAAAGCATGCCTAGCTTATGATTGAAAAGGAATTTAAGTGCTAAATAGTTTTATACCCTCCCCGCTTGGTACAGAGGTTGGAACCTAGAGCCTGGAACAGAGAAAACAAGCATGAGTGTACCCTTACCAGGCTGGCCTTGAATTTACTCTTCAGCCCAGGCTGGCCTTGACTTGTGATCCCCTTGACCCAGCTTTGAAGTAGCTGGGAATGATAGGCCTACACCACCAGATCTCACTCTTCCTTTAGAATATTGAAATTGGGTCAGTCGTGTTGTATCAGCCACAAGAAGTCTCACCACCCTGTAGCTGAGAAGCCCTGAGGATGAGTCACCGACTCAGTGACATTCCACCCAAGGAGCCGCCAATTCTGCCATTCCCAACCCCCTGCTCGGAGGTTGAAAGTGAGGGTTGCACTACAGAGCAAGGCATGCCTGTGCTAGACTGTTTGCTGTGCTAGACAATTCTGCCTCTTGGGTGAGAAACACCAGAGTAAAGAGGAGTTTTTGCCAAAACTGAAGAGTGTGACTCAGGGGCCCCAAGGTGCCATGCTGATTGACTAGAAGAATTAGAGGTTGCTTTCCCACTACACTACTTGCAGAAAGAATAATTCCAGTTGGCTGTGTCAGCAAAGTGGGTAGTGCACAGGCCTTTAGTGGTCTGCAGATCTGACCTCCAGCCCAGCGTCACAAGTTCAGCATCTGAGCAAAGGACAGGCTTACTTCCTCTTCTTCCCTGCCTTGGTTTTTACTGGAAGGCACTGAAATCAGCCCTAGAGATTCCTTATGTGAGACCCTACTTGAGTGAAACAGAGATGTTTTCATGATGGCCTTTACTGAAACTCACCAAAGTGACCAAAACTGAAAGTAAGAGGCTAGAGAGAGTGACTAAGAGCATGTGTCACTCCGTCCATGGACTCAAGTTCAATTCCCAGAACTTATATTTGGTGGGTTTGCAACTACATGTAGCTCCAGCTCAAAAGGATCTGATGCCCTCTGCTGGCTTCCTGGGGTACCTGCACTCACGTGCGTATACCCATACATAGATACGGGTATATACACATAACTGAAAATAAAAAAATGTCAGTGAATCACTCTGCCAGTGCTTGCCACCTGTATATTGGTGCCTTTTTGGCTAGGCCAGTAAGACCTTCCTTAAAATATGATAAAGCATCTTTGTGTGTGGCTGATGTGCCTACAGGAAATGTTCCAAGACATCCTAGCAGAGTTGCAGGGGAGACTGCCTCATACCTGGCAATGATGTCATCATTAGTTAGGTATCTGTGATCTGCTGGGGTAAGGAAAACACATCATCTTCAAGCTGGTACCCAAAAGAAGGATTTTCTGCTTAATGCTTGGAATATGTGTTACCTGGAAGAGCTGTGCTGGAGTCTGGGTCAGTTCAGCGTTCTCCCCAAAGTGAGATCTTCAGAAGAGAGTTTCTGTTAAGGAGAAAGATCTAACCTACCCAGTTTCTTGGCAGCAGCAACAAAGAACACATGAAGGGGAGGCAATGAGAAAGCTGGGCAAATGGAAAGCTTCTTTGGAGTCCATGCTGAGAAAAACTAGAGCAGATGCAGGAGGAGCTTGTGAGAAGGTCCAGAAGTACACAGAAAAGTCCCTTCAGGTCCTAAAGTAGAGAGAATAGAGTAGGCACAGCAATGTGAACTGGGCTTCTCCAATCACTAGAACAAAACCTGCCCCAATAATGGGCTGAACCCACCCTTCATCTCACACTCGGCAGGAGGCTTGGCTGACCTCAGCCCCTGGCCTGTGCCATGTTTTCTCATCGAAGGTAGGGCGGGGGCTCTTTTCCTCTTGTACTTTCCCTGCTGTGATGGATTCGTGACCACACAAAGATACCCAACTCTGTGCTTTCTAAGCTGTTAGACAGGAATAGAATGAGGCTGTGATGAAACTCTAGAAGAACTGAATTCCAGAAAAGCTAGAAACTCTCTGATCTTAATCTTTGTACCAAAGGGGAAGAGCTAATGGTATCAGTACCTGAGCAAGGCGAGGTGGTAACCAGGAAAGCAAAGGGTTCTTAATCTAACCACAGTTTAAACTAAAAAAGCAAAACAAAAACCCTGAGCTGAATAATTAGACCTAGAGTCTCTTTTCAGAGGCATCATCATTTGTTCCAACGAGGGAAGCAGTGACTTTAGCATCCTTTGTAGGTATTAGATGCACACTGGGTACTTGTGAGACCTCACCAAGACCTCTCAGCAGTTCCACTGTGAAGCTGGAGGCTGCCCAATAACAGATGGGAACCAGGGGGTGGACTTCCTCCCTCAAGGTCACACATTTAAGAAGTGGCCACTTACGCTTCCTGACTCAGGTAACCTGTGCAAAAAGCCTTCTGCTTCCCTCAGCAACACACTGTGCAGACAGCAACTTCTCTGCTGAAGGGCAGGAATGTGGGGTGTGTCACTGGAAGAGCTGAGGCTGACCAGTAGGTTGGAAGTCTCTGCTTGCTGGCAGGTAACTTATATACACATGTTCTGTTCACAGTACCTGCTCTCTGCCCTTTCCTCCAATATGACAAGGTGTGGTGTACATTGCTGTGCCCTGCCTCTTGACATTTGCTGCCAGTTTGATGTCCAGTGGCCAGCACTCAAGACATCTGGCTTCAGGCTTTCTCATCCACTACAGTGTTTTTCCAGGTTGGTGGGGAAGGCTGAGCAAGTAATGCCCAGTCCACCCTCTCAGTGCAGCTAGTAGGAGTACTTCCAAAGAATATTCATCATAGTAACTTAGAATCCTCAGCTACACCAAGCCCATTTGTTCCAAAGCCTCTTATCAGCTGTTCCCCTTCCCTTTCTGGAACTTCCTGGGATCATCTCCCATGCTGGCCAACCACACACAAACTGTTGTCTCAGGTACAGCTTCTGGGAGACCGCAGACAGCTAGGAATTCTATGCCCAATTCAGTCAAAGGGTTGATGAAGACTACATATTGCTCACACTGAACTAGCATTCAGTCAAGTTCTAATCCTTTCTGTAACAATCCCACCAAAGAAATGTATTTTATTGCATGAGAAAAGAAGGGTCAACTCACTGTCACCTTTTTACACAGTGGAAGGCCCATGATGCATCTGTCTGCATCCTGGGAAAGGAGTGGTGTAGTTTAGGTCTCATCTCCCCCTTCCTTGGACAGTGATTTTGGCTTCTAATTCTCAGGCCCCATCTGAGATTGACCTAGTTTCTGCTTCATAGGACTAATATGAGGGTTCACAGGTGATCTTAAAATGGGAACTACACAGACAAGAAAGTTTTAAATGTTTAAATTTGACAAGTCGGCTTTCCCACAAAACCCCCTTGTATTGCTACCAAGCATTAGTTCCTCGTTCTGACACTTTCATCACTGTTAAATAACCAGAATGCTAGAATGAGAGTCAGCCGAGAGACTGTATAAGCTAACCTATTGTCTTTGTCAAGTAGCTTTACATTGCAACCCAAGCACTTTTCTTTTTTCCACAGAGGTGGAGCACTGAGCAGCCCTAGTCCAAAAATCTAAAATCAGAAATGCTCTGAAATGTGAAGTTATGTGTCATGAGCTCAGTTTCAGATTTTGATTTCTTTGGATTAGGAATGCAAAACCAGTAATTTGTGCAAATATTCCCATAAAAAACAGACAAACAAAACAAAAACAAAAACCCAACTCTGAAGTCTGAAACATTTCTGGCCCTATGTATATCAGATAAGGATTGTTGTGGTTTGAATATGAATGTCCCTCACACACTGTTTGAATACTTAATCCCCAACTGGTGCTGTCCTGGGAAGTTATGGAATCTTTGCAACATGAGCCGAGTTGGGTTACTGACAGAAGGCCATAAAGGGTTATAGCCTACCCTGCTTCCAGTCCCATTCTCTCTGCTTCCCCATCTGCCAAGGAATAAGCAAGTAGACACTGAGCTCCCACTGACAGAGACAGAACCACTCCATGCCTCGTGATGGACTGTGTCCCCTCAAACTGTGAACCAAAGTAAACCCCATCTCCCTGAAGTTTCTTCTGTCAGATATCCTGTTACTGTGACCAGAAAAGTAACTAACACAAGGACTCCCAACCCATGTTATTTGTTTAGCCTCTGGTTACTGTTAGAATACCTCAAAGGATAACAGCTGCTATTTTGTATCATTTAAGTAGTCACCAACTCAGGCTCAGACTAATGGTCATGTTCAACACTGCATGAACTCTGATTCTGAAGATAGGCTGGATGGTAACTGTAAAGAGTAAAATGTTGGTCATGACTGCTTAGGAAGGTGGAACAGGACTGGCTGCTAGGTGTAGTGACCACCAGTGCTCCTTCTAAAACAGCCTTCTTCTCTGGACTTCACCCTTTCCTCTGAGGTTCTCACTTCTGCCAGCAGTGGGTAATCAGAAAGATCACAAGCAAAGCCAATGTGTTATAGGGGCAGATGGTGTTTCCTCATGCCGTCTCCACCCTCCACCCCGAATCAGACAGAAGGAAAAAGGAAAGACTCTCTTCTCTTAATACTTGTTTTGAAACACAGTCTGGTGGAGCCCAGGTTGGCATTAGATTGCTACATAGCTGAGGCAGGCCTTGGACTCCTGTTCCTCCTGCTGCCTTTTCCCAAGTGCTCTGTCTTCATTTACTTATAGAAGGGTGAATCAATTGTTGCCTAAAGGCTACCATATTGAATATTTCTTATCAGTTGCTACATTAAGTAGCAAGTGAGACAAGGAGATCAGCTATGATCTTTACCACTTCCCACTTAGGGATTGTTTTTTTGATGTGACCCTTGTTTTCACAAACCTTATTTCCAATTTGAATCACTCAGAGGGTACAGCTAATATATGGTTTCTAAAATCCAAAATATTATATTTCAAACAATTCTCTAGTTCTTTATATCTATCTTCCTTTCTTTTCAATGGGATTTCTCTAGCCCTGGGTGTCCTGGAAGTTTGTATGTAGGACCAGACCAGCTTTAAAATCACAGGGATCCTAAATGCTGGGATAAAAATCACAGAGATACCAAGTGCTGGGATTAAAGCCATGTCTCACCAAGCCCAGCTCTTCTAGTGTTCTCTTGTTACCAGAAAAATATTTTTAAAAAAAAATTAGTGAGTATAAAGAAGAGTAGTCATCTATCCCTTGTCCACTGATGCTCTTTTAAGGTGTATTTGCACACCTCTGTCACACATGCTTTCTGTTGATGGAGCTCAGCCAATTTACCATCTAGAACCTTTGAAGCAGGTGTTCTGGATTGGAGTCCCGGCTCCCCTTCTTCCTTGCTGAGAGCGTGGGCTTCCTCTGTAGTGATGATACCATAGTCCTCCTTGTATGGAGTTTGTGTGAAGACTTGGGGTCTAGAATAGTGCTGCTGTTCTTAGTTGAAGATGTGGGTTTCTCGTGTTGGAATTAAAGCAACCAGCGGTGACGGAGAACAGCAGAAGGGAGCAAGTTGGTAGTCTACAAGAACTTGAGCGCCACCGCTGTTTTGCCTTGGGTTTTGTCTGAGCTAGGCCTCTAAAAGGTCCCATCTCTTATGTTCCTCAAATAATTTTTCTCTCTTGCGTAAGAACAGAAACTTGGGTTTCTTGCTGGAGAGAAACAGTGAGGCTGTTCAGGGGAGTCACTGGTTCTTTTTACTTCAAACCCTCCCCCCACTCTTTGTGAAGGGCTTGGGGGGGAGGGGAGAACAGTAAGAACATAAGCCAAAAACAAATGGAAGAGACCAGTCTTAGTTTTAAAGTGTAGTCTTTAAAAAGAACAAACAAAGACAGCTCAGGAAAAAGACCTAGCCCTGATGTCTCTGAACATCACCTGCTGCGCCCACTCTAATTATGTCTGAAGCCCCTGTGTGTGGCAAAAGAGTTTGTTCATAGAGCTGCCAAATATGAGATGGAAAAGTCCCAAATCCACCATCTTGAGGAGAGAAAGGGTTTGGGGGTGCTTATAGATAGGGCTCTCTGAGGTATGGAGAGAGCTGTTTACAGTTGAAGAAAATGAAGCAGTGGCCACCTGCACAGAAAACAGTAGCTGTTTTGAGAATGGAGTATTTGACCCTCTAAGATTCACCATTTCCTACACACCCACCTCCTCCATTTTTCTTTCTTTTTTAGAAGATGCTATCTCTAGGCAGATGTTCTAGTTCTCTGGCTCTTACAAGCTTCTAAAAATCAGTGGAGAGTCAGCCAAGCATAGACGCTGAGGGAGGAAGACCGCTGTGGGTTGAGGCTAGCTTGGTCTCTGTAGTAACTCCCAGGACAGCCAAGGGCAACGAGCTAGAATCAAGTGAAATCAGATGGTTGATTCAGGTTCTCCTTCCATTTTAACACCAGGAATTACTTCTTACTTTTGGGTCTTAAGAAAATGGGCAGCTCCTAACACATTCCCACAGCCCCACTATACCTAGGCCAGCACTGGTCCCTGGGAAGTGGGAGCCTGCTCAATTTGCTGAAATGAACCCTCCATTGTCTTGCCTCTAACGATGGCCATAGCCTTTTAGAGATAGTTTGTATAACACACAGGCACAGAGGTGACCCGGGTTCATTCTCAAGTTCCCCACTGCTCTGAGAGTCCCAGGTAAAAGCTCCATTCTGGCCTTCACTCATCTTATGTCCTCATGGGTCTTTGCATACATAAAGTGCTCTAGTCTTAACCATTGAGGCTCATATATATATGGACACTCAAGCAGGCACCGCCTAAATCTGGAAGAGAAACTTTTCCATCTTCTTTGCGCACACCATAGTGGCCCTGTGGCCCCTCAGCTGGTTCCTTCCCAGGGCACCTGCCAACCTGGCTCCTGACACTAGAGGCAAGCTGTGTGTGAGGCTTCGCAGGGATGAAAGGCGCAGGAGGCTTGTTTATTGTGCTGCTTTCACAGCCAGTGGCATCTGGGAGTTTCCCACACTGCATGTGTGCTTCCTCCCTGAATCAATGCTTCCCATTGTCTGAGTTCCATTGTAGTATGCCATGGTATGAATACATCCCATGTAGCCATTCTGCTGGACCAGGCTTTGAGTTCTTTCCAATTTGGAGCAATAATGAAAAGCACTGCTGTGAACATTTATGTGAATTCCTAATTAATTACTGGCAAGACCCACCCACTTCCTTGGTGGCTTGTTCCGCCAAGGTGCAGGAGACTGATATTCATTAATGCTACTTTCAGAACCCTTGATTGAGATAAACAAACTGGTCAGTGCTTACAACATGTCTTGAAATTTAAAATAAGAGCTCACTTACTTGGGGTGTGGCTTAGTGGTAGAACACTTGCTTATTATGCTCAAGGTCCTGAGTTTAATCCTTAGCGCACCAAAAAAAGGAGAGAGAAAAAGGTGATGATTTACCTTGAAAACCTGTCTGGGTGCTTGTTCCGAGTAGTCACATCACCTCCAGCAAGCCATTAGATATTTATAGACTTCTTCAGCTGTAAAATATGCATAGCATAGTATTAATGTTATGCAAAAGTAAGGAGCTGTTGCAAGGATAAGGTTATAATTAAGCAAAGTATTTGGATAGGGCTTACCTCATTTAAGCACTCCGTTGCTGTTATTGGTTTTTTATGGTAATGAGCATGCAGAGTAGAGTCAAAGCAGCCATGGCATTGCACAAGTTTATTAATACAACCAATGCAAACCAAGTGACCTGTTGGATGGCTCCTGTGAGATGAATGTGTTGCTCTGCTTTTCTTCTTACTTTAACCCCTTCTGTTTTGATCTTTAATTATATGGCATTCTATCTTTAAACAACGATAGTGTGTGGACATGGAAGAACAAAGGAAAACCCAGGCTGAGGAAATCTGATCCCTGTGGGACCACCATTAACCTCTAGACTTGGTACTGACTCAGGTACAGTCAGGTTGTTCCATGATTTGCACATCTAGCTTAGATTATTCGCCACCCCCCTCCCAGACTTCTAGCAATAGATAGTAATCTGAATTTAGTATGAGCTGACCCAATATCAAGAATTCCAGAGGCCACAGAAATAACCCAGCTCTTTCCAATCTTAGAAATAAGTGGATCTTTGCACTTGCAAAATGGAACCACATTAGTGTTATATATCAGAGAGTCACTGCAGTAAGACTCGGGTGGGTTGATGAGAACTGTGGCATGTGAGAGGAAAAAGCTGGCACTGAAAAAGCAGATAATTTATCATTGGGGAAGTTCCCTTCAGCCTAGAAACACAGAGTATCAGCACTGGAAGCTATTCCATTGGGTGACCACTCAAAGGAGGGAAAAATGGCTCCACCCACACCTCAAGGTTTCCCTAACTGTGGAAATTTAAATGTTTACACTTTTCATTTTGAAATAGCATCAGACTTACAGGAAAATTGCACAAAGAATACATAGAAATGCCTTGCCTCCACCCCGAGTCCCCGGCGCTAGCCCTGTGCCCCAGTTGCTTTGTCCTTCTTTCTGTCTGTACTCACTTGCACACACATGTACCTTACTTGTTTCTGAACCGTTAGCGAGTCCGTCACAGCTATTATGTCCCCTTTGCCCCAATATTTTGTTGTGCTTCCTAAAAACAAAGCTACCTATTGCAAACTACAATATTGAAGCTGTGTTTCTGCTGAAGGGCTCTAATAGACCCACACATAGCAAACCTGGTGCCAACAAGCCTCACCCTTTCCCCTTCCCTCTCCTCTGAAAACCACAGTAACATCCTTAAAGCCACCAAGGCCTGTTCCCTTGTTTGGACACTTTCTTATACCAGGCTCATTCCTAAGGCTGATCACCAAGTCCAGCTATCAAAGTACCGGAGTCCAGAAGTGAAACCCCTTTTGGCTCACCTAATTAACTTGCCCAATCAAGACATACCACTACGTCCTAGCCCATCCTAACATAGATCTCCCCTTTTTTCCTTTTAAACATCACACCCACAAGGTCATTTGCTGCTGTTTTCTGCCTAAGTCAGAAAGCAGCTGCTTAACTTTTCTTCCCCAATTAATAAAGGATCTGTCTGTGAAAATAACTGTTTGGGTGTAGTTTGTACCTAGTCCCTGGGGAGGGGGAGTAGTTCAGGAGGGAGCACCCCATTGTATGTGGGCCCCTTCAGTTACCAAAGCTGCAGGCAGTATTCAGAGTTCACCTAATGCCCTATTAATGTCCACTGTTGCAAATGAAATGAAGTTTTGGCTTAGAACCCAATCCAAAATAATCACACCCTCTATATTAGAAAACCCTTTGGACTGTAGGCCAGCTGGCCTGGCACACACAGCAGAGATCATGCCTCAAATAAGGTAGGACTAGACTGGACACCTGAGGTTGACCTCTGACCTCCATATTCCTGCCCACTGTCACTCACACATGAATGCATACACATATACTTTTTAAAAAGAAAATCCTGTCAGATAATATATAAACAGGAACAGACAGTGGAACCCCTGGGTCAGAAGAAGGTCTCCTGAAATAGTTGCTTGAATGTAGGGGGATTAACATAAACCTGCTTATTGAGTGTGTGCAAGGAAGGTGTTATCAGGGAAGGCTAGCCTTAGCTGTGTGCGTCATGGTGGTTCTGTTTGTAGCCTGTTGGGTGATGACGTGTCTGCCCTCTCCTCCACAGGCTGAGTAGAGGCACAGACATGCATCCCAAGAAAGCACCGATTGCAGTCGCTCTCTCTTCAGACAAGTGATCACAGTAGCTTCGTTTTCTTTGCAGATGTAGTGTTGGAGAAGGCCATGCACAAATGCATCTTGAAGCCCCTCAAGGGCCACGTGGAGGCCATGCTGAAGGACTTCCACACAGCTGACGGCTCATGGAAACAATTGAAGGAAAACTTGCAACTCGTGCGGCAGAGGAACCCGCAGGAGCTGGGGGTCTTTGCCCCAACCCCTGACTTGGTGGAGCTGGAGAAAATCAAGCTGAAATTCATGACCATGCAGAAGATGTACTCACCAGAAAAGAAAGTCATGCTTCTGCTGAGTGTCTGCAAGCTCATCTACACGGTCATGGAGAACAACTCAGGTGAGAGGACTTCTGGTGGGGCCCAGCGTCCTCCCCGTTCACTGAGCAGCCTATAGAAATGCAAATGCAACTGGTGGAATTGATTAAGTGAGCCTCAGGCGTCAAGAGTAATATAATAGATCAGTCAGCAAACATGGATAAGGACAAAGAGTAAGAGTTGCTGACAGCGCTGACTTAAAGAGTTAGTGCTTACGAATGCACTCTCTTCCCTCTGTGGATGAGTTTCTTTACTGAGGGACTCCTGCCATCCTAATCTTGTACCCGGAAGTTCCCCATCTGTTGTTTCCTGTGACCCTCTCCTTCATAATATGAGGCAACCCTTTCTGAATCCCAAGTGCAATGGGAATATTAGTGAGAACCTTTGCCACACTCTGTCCCATGAGCACTTATGCTGATAATCTACAGCATGGGCATGAGCAATCTGGAGTGTTTGGTAAGAGTGAGGATGAAGTATTGTGATTGGAATTCATCAAAGAATTGTAAAGTAGGAAATAAGTCTTCTGAATTCCCCTGGCTCTTTCTAAAGATGTGGATGTACCCATTACTCATGGGTACTAACTGAGCCTGCCCTACTCCAGGCCTTCGGAAAGCTTCTTGTAATACAGTGGACGATGGCCAACTTTTTCCTTGACAGAAATTGCCATAGTAAAAAAGCAATAGAGAGAATCCACAGGTTCTGTTACCCATGGCAGAGTAGACAGGAATGTATGTACATTGCAGACTCCTGAGTGAGGGCCTTAACCACTGAGCTCTTGGGACCAGGAAGATGGTTCAGCAGGCAAAACACTTGTCAGGCAAGCATAAAGACCAGAGTTCAGAACCCCAGCATCCACATAGATGCTGGGTGCATATGTGTGCTCACCTACTCATAATCTCACACTTGGGAAGCAGAGAAAGAGTCCCCCAGGATCTTCTGACTAGCTAGAATAGCCAAATAGGTAGCTCCAGGTTCAGTGTCTCTGCGTCAGTAAATACAGAAGAGAGCAATTGAGGAAGACGCCCAGTGTGAACCTCTGGCCTTGACATGGGTGCACACACATGTGCATGCATACCCACACCCACACCCCAGAGCCCTTGACCTGTTTGCCAGCCTGTTTGGGGCACCCATCTCTGTAGTTCATGAGATCACTTATAAAAACTCAGACGACATTGTTCCACAGTGTTGTGTCTCCGCCTGCACACTGGTGACATTTCAGACAGGCTCATCTTCACTGTGTGGGCTCTCCTGCTTCCTGTGGGGAAGGCCAGGAGCATCCTGGATACCCCCGTCGCCCTCCGGCTGTGATCATGAAAAAATGTTTCAAGATAGTGTCAAGTGTGCTCTTGGTCAGCAAAGTCACCTCCGTTAAGAACCACCATTGCAAATAACACAAAAAATAAAGAGCTGCCCATATATATGTGTGTTGATGTGCTATCATCAACACACATTTAAATAAATCAAACAAATAAT
Source organism: Pachyuromys duprasi (assembly GCA_028658305.1). Classification (NCBI taxonomy): domain Eukaryota; kingdom Metazoa; phylum Chordata; class Mammalia; order Rodentia; family Muridae; genus Pachyuromys; species Pachyuromys duprasi. Next base: position 145,623,281 of record CM053766.1, on the reverse strand, counting down.
ATTAACACTGAGCAGAGAACAGTTTTTCCCCCCCTGGTTTAAGTTCGGTCTGTCATTACATTTGTGATAAATGTGCACAGGACACAGTAAATAAGCCAGAAAGAATTAGCCTACGACATATTTTATTGAGGGCTTACATTATGCCTTGTTAACAGTTTCATACCCTTAAAGACACTCTGTTCCAGTGCACAAATCTTAAAAATAAACCGTGTTGACTGTCTGTGAGACGCTCATCCTGAGATTGTGAGCAAGGGCTAGTCGCAGCAAGCAGTAGGGAGAGTCAAGGGCCACGTAGGTCGAATTCCAGAACCCCCCACGCCTGCTTATAAGTAGCACATTTCCTGAGCATGACTCCTTGGTGGCTAAGAAAAGCAGCAAATAGGATGTGAAGGAAGGAAACATTGATAAAAATACCCTATCTTGCCTCCTCTTCCTGATCCCAGGGAGGATGTACGGTGCGGACGACTTCTTGCCAGTCTTGACCTACGTCATAGCTCAGTGTGACATGCTTGAATTGGACACTGAAATTGAGTACATGATGGAACTCCTGGACCCATCCCTGCTGCAGGGAGAAGGTAACGTGCTCTTGAGTGTGTCAGAGGAACATGTCAGCCATGTTTGTTATGGGAGGCGGCACAGTTGGCGGAGCTCACACATTTTAAATTTGAGATGCAATTCATGGAATGTAAAGTTAGCCATTTTGAAAGTAGGCATGGTGGGCCACACCTGTCATCTCGGCATTTGGTAGGTTGAAACAGCAAGATTCTGAGACCCAGACCGGCCTGAGTTACATAGCAAAGACCTGTCTTAAAAAGCACCATGAGGGCTGGGGAAATAGCTCACCCAGTGAAGAGATTTTGGGCCTGAGTTCAAGCCCCAGCAGGCACATCAGAAAGCTCAGCATGATGGTCCAGATCACAGTCCCAGCATTGGGTAGGCAGAGGCATGCTGGGCAGCTGGGCCAAATGCCAAGGAGAGATCAGGTCTTAAAAACAAAATGTATGGCATCTGAGGAAGAATACCCAAGGTTATCCTCTGGTATCCTCCTTCATATGTGTGTATGTGCCCAAACACACCACACACACCACACACACACCAATGACAGTTAGTACATATTGAGTGCTACTACCTCTTTCTAGCGCCAAAGCATTTTTTTTTTACCCCAAACACATCCCTGTGGCCAGGAAACCAGTTACTGCGGTGCTTGACATCTCACTGGTTAACTGCAGGAAGCTGTTTTTTGATTTAAAACTATGCACTACTCTGGGTGTTTGGCTGTATTCTTGGAATCCTAGCACTTGGGAGGATCAGAAATTCAAGGCTATCTTTGACTACATAGTGAGTTTGAGACCAGCATGGACAACATGAGACCCAGTTCCCCAAACAAAATACGTACTGTACTGACTTTTTAAAAGTTACAGTAATAGTGATTCACTGTAGAAAAGTCAAAATTAAAAAAGAAGAAAATACCAAAAAAAAAAAAAAAGAGAGAGAGAGAAGAAAATGAAACCAGTCCTGACAAAAATTTAATTTAGTAGACTCAAACATTTATAGAATATCTTTTTTCTTTTTCCTTTTTTTCTGGTATGTGGTTGGTTGGTTTGTTTGTTTGTTTCAGTCTAGTGGTTGAATCTAGGGTATTATACATGTAATCAAGCAGCCAATCACTGAGGTACAGCCCTTGTCCTTAGACTATCATTTTAAAAAACGATACGGATTCTCTTATTTAGGAAGTTGCTGCCGATTTGTTTTTTAATTAAAGAATACTTACACTGCTAGAAAAAATAACCTGCTCTTGTTATCACTAAAAATCAATGAAAAGCTGTTAAAAAAGAAAATAATTGTTGTTTAAACATACGAACAGCATTAGTTTGCTTCCCATTTCATTTACCTTGGGGTCCAGGTTCAGTCTTGTTCTGTGTGTGTCTTAGCAGAGGAAATTCTTTCTCCTGCATCAGTCAGAGGCTATATCATGAAAATCTTTGGATGCTTGATTGTGTAGCTCACAGCCTTGAAAGGCAGCAAGACCTAGGGTTCTCTGCCAGCCAGTCGTTCTTGAAGGAGGCAAATCAAGGCCTGTGTGCCCAACTGTTAATCATTTTCAGAAGTCCCTCAGGCACCCGGACAGACCCTGAGGGTGCAGCTGTGTTTTCTCTGTTTCTGTCTAGTTTCAGTCCAGGCTTGAGCACAAAGGTCCACTTGCCCTCGGGATTCCTTAGGATATGTGTCACCTAGGAATCTCCCACTGGAGGAAATTAAATGCATTGCTGTCTCCAGCATGTCCTCTAATGTCCTCCATCCTCTAAGCTGAATCTGTCAGCTTGGTTTTCTCCATCAAAGACCTGTTCTCCCTGGCCCCTAAGACCTCCCTTCCCATCTCTTTCTGGTCAGTGCCAGCTTGGGATAAGTATCCTCCATCCTGTCCCCCAGGCAGAGACAGATATGAATAGACTCTTTCAGCCTTTATCTCTCACTGGTATCCTCTCAGTGAAATTCCCAGCCAGGGACGCAGATATTTCATTAGGAGCCCACAAGACCTGGCATGTCTCTTCCCTTTCCTGGGATTGTGCAGGAGAGAACACTAGTGTGGCTTTGTCTGTGCATGGAGGTAGGCATTTGAAAGCTCCAGTCTCAAGCCTTCCCTTTGCCCACTATGTCATTATTGCACTTTGGGGTTTCTTTTGGTGGTTTCTGGTAGCAAGAAGACCCCTTGAGGCTTTGGGGAAAAGAGTGTGTCAGTCTCCCTTAGAAAAATCACCCTTCTGTTATCGATAGTGTGTACTTAAGATGCTTACGTCTTGTGGTCTGAGGACAGAGACAACCATTTCCTGCCCCTCTTCCTGGCAGTGCCTCAGAGCGAGTCTCCGTGTTTCAAGCTTGTCTTCTTAAAGGCGACCATCATAAACACTGCGTTATGACACTAGGCAGGAGCGTCTTCACCTGCAGGCATCTCTGTGAGGAACAAACAAACAAACCAGGACATGCTGATATATGAACAGCCTGATGCGCTCCTCTGCATGAACTGTGTCAGACACTGCTGCCTTCCTTCCTCGGGAGAGCATGGCCCCGGAGGCTGACTGGTTCTAGCCTGTGCGTCAGAGCATTGAACTGCCATATTTAGAAGCGCTGCGGTCACGCGTCACAGATCCATGCTGTCTGTGGCCTGTCCAAAGCTCTCTTAGGTTGGCTTCACAGCAGTCACGTGTCTGTTCTGCTGTGTCAGCAGGTGTTTACAGAGCCAGCACCGTCGATGCCCTCGCAAACTCAGAGTTCTTGCTTACGGAGGGGTGTGCTTTTTCTGAAATGTAAAACCTTCCTTTAATCGTATCCATATGTTTCAGAGTGTGGTCAATTCTGTGTTTCCAGCGTTTGAGGTTTTTCTCCATAGTGGTCAGGGCCATGGAGTCAAATTGAGAGTCCAAGGAACCCTCGTCACCCCACAGGGATTGTAGCTCTAGGAGCCACAGATAATGGTTGACACCAGGACATGGTCTGTTTCAATTCCGGCAGTCCTTGTAGATTCCCCCAAACTCCACCGTGCGACGTTCACACACTTGATCTCGCACTTTACACTGAGTCATGAGTGATTTGTTCACGGGGGCAAATACTAACTAAAGATTAATAATTCATAGCAGAGGCTGCTGCAGAGATCTTAAATCTGGGATGGTGGGGTCAAGAAAACTAAACAAAAAGCCTGATGTGGGCTGACATGGGTCGGGGATGTGGTTAGAAGATAGAGGACTTGCCAAGCATGCAACACACAACCTCTCTATCTGCAGACAAGGCTGCTTTGCCAAGATCGAGTCCAGTGCGGGTTCACAGGCCCCCAGCCATGCTCCTGAGAGGTGAAACTGTCTCAATTCTGCACATTGGTCAGAGAGAGTTCTGCAAGGTCCCATGTGAGCAACTAAAGGCTTTGGCCTTGAAAGCAGCACGTTCTCCTCGCTGAACTCGCTGAACTGTAATGAACTTCTGGTCCAAGCATGAACCAGTTGTCACGTCTGTTTTCCTTAATGTGTGTTTTCACTTCTGGGGTACAAGGATTCAGGTCCTTTTTCTTATGATCTCCCCCACCCCCCAACTCCATCTTGAGCACATAGTAGAACCTCAATGGATATTTTGACACAGAATAACTTTAAATACAAAGTGCTCTGCACTCAGAGAATTCTTCCCACACATTCCAGGCGACCCCTAGTGGCTCTCAAGCACATTTACAAATTTAGCAAGCAACGAATTATCTTTAAGACAAACCTAGGAAAATGCATAGATGTCTCACAATGTCATTTGTTTGTTAGCACCTCACAAAAACACGAGAGATTGATTTCTTAAGTGTGGGAACAGAAATGTTGTCAGCTTTTCGGTGTTCCCTGGCCCTGGCATGGGCTGGGGTCACTCCATGAATCTGTGTGGGATGAGTGCATGAATAGAAGGATGAGGATGTGAGTGACAGGCTATTTGATGTGTACCTCTGTGGATGGGATGGGGAAATCATCGTCTACTTCCTCATGCAAAGGTTCTGCCTGAGGATTCAACCAATCAAAGGCTGTTAATATGTAGGGAAAAAATGAAGTGAACATATACGAACTTTTGGGGATTGAGAGATGGCTCAGTGGTTAAGAGCACCGTCAGCTCTTCCAAAGGACTCAAGTTCAATTCCCAGCACCCTCATGGCAGCTCACAACTGTCTATAATTCCAGTTCCAGGAATTCTGAACCTGCATTCCAATGCACAGAGAAGAAAATTAAATAAATTATTTTTTAATATAGAAATTTTTTCATTGTTCTTTTAAAAAATTCTTTGTGTAGCATTTCTATTGTATGGGGCATTATAAGTCATTTGGTGATGATTTAAGATTTACAGGAGTATTATGTAGAGTATATGCAAACGCTGTGACATTTTTAATGAAGATTTAAGCATCTGTAGATATTGAGGTTGGATCCTACACTGCATCCCTCGAGGATACCCAGTGATAAGCGTATACAATATGCCACTAATGTCATCACCAGTGTGAAACTCTTAAGGACCCATTCTCTTTGCCCTTTCAGGAGGCTATTACTTGACCAGCGCCTATGGAGCCCTGTCTCTGATAAAGAATTTCCAGGAAGAACAGGCTGCAAGACTGCTCAGCTCAGAGGCCAGGGACACCCTGAGGCAGTGGCACAAGCGGAGAACCACCAACCGAACCATCCCTTCTGTAGATGACTTCCAGGTACACACCCAAATCCCAACCGTGCTTCCCCGTCTTCCGGGAAGGCGGAGCTGTCTCCTGCAGCACCTGGGCTCAGAGCCTGAGGTCATAGAGTGGGTGAACCACCTGGTGGAAAAGGAATAAGTAAGCCACCCTCTGGCCTCGCTGCTTCATTTCTGTCTCTTTAAACGTGAACACAGATGCACCTCAACTTTCAGTGGGCCTTGTCCCCTTTGACTACACTCCAAGAGAAAAGTGCATCAACTGTGTCTAGCCCACCAAATATCCTAATGTAGGAAGACAGAGGAGTATGGTAGGGAGGATCTTGTGCCTGATTGGCAGTGCCAGCTCGTCACTACTGCCCTGCTTCATAAGGAGGATGGTATCAGTTATAGCCAGCCTGGGGAGAGGTACAGATTCAAACCCTGGCTGTTGGTGTAGTCCAGCGATAGACTGGGTTGCATCCTACCACTTACAGAAAAAAAAAATTGAAAGTCAAGGTGTAGTTCCTACTCAGTTGACTCACTTTAGCACCAATATAAATATAATTATTACCACATAAAGTAAGCTCTGGCTTACAGTTAGCTGTCATTGGGACAACAATGTTAAATTAAAGCCCAAAACGTCCAGCCTCCTGCTAAATACCTAACCCAACAAGATGTCAAAAGGAGAAAGCCCAGGAAAAGGCATTGGTTATCCAGTTTCCTTAGCAAACAGCACTGCTTACCCCTGGTTGCCCTTTGGGAAGTCTGGGAGGTACAACAAGGTGTCTTTCCACCTCTCCTTCCCCTTTTCCTCTCTCATCCCCCAAACAGAATCCCTTGGAATCTCAGCCTAGCACTTAGGGAAACAGGTCAGTCTGAGAGTGAACACTGCAGCCAAGCCCCTCTGAGGTTTCCAGGCTGTGCTGCTGGGGAATGTATGGTTCCCAATGAGTTTATTGCTCCCCTGGAAGGGAGCAAGGGCTACAGGGGCCTTTCCCTGACCCAGCAACCCCTGATTTACTTCTGTCTGTGCAAGGATTAACCAATCTGCAGCTATCTTTGGATAGTCATCTGACGAGTTCTGTGAAACTCTGAAACCCAGTGGTCTGCATGAGCTAAAACATTTACCACGTGGATGCTCTTTCTAAGTTTCATGCAGCATCAGGTTCCCTAGCAGGAACTTTAAAGGCAAGATGAGTTTGCCTCCGTATCCAGATTCACCTCCTTTGCCATGTCTCTCCCACTTTTCATTGCTCTGAAAACAACCCTTGGTTCAAACTCAGCCCATGCTTAAAAAGCAAGGTCAGCATGTTCTTCTCCAAGACTGCAGTTTTCTCAGAAATTCCTTCCAGACACATAAACTATAAAGCAAGAACACATGCTGTGCCCCACCCCCCTACACACATACCCTGCTTGGCTTGTTCAAGAGCATCCACGTGGTGTTTTAGGTCATGCAGGCCACTGGGCTACTGCCATGTAGGCTATGCAAGGAGGAGGTCCTCTGAGATTGGAGGAAATGAGAAGAGTATGTTCTCCCTTCAACAGGCCTCTCCTGTCTCACCACTGCCCACCAGAAGCCTGTAAGCTAGAGACTGGCCCGCAAGCCCCAGACACCAGAGTGTATCATTTCACCCTGCCTTGCCCACTAGCCTCATCTACTTTCAAGATGCATGTCTTCTCGCAGTACCACCCAGGAAAGAGAGTTTGAGCACTTGGCTCATGAACGAAAACAAAAATACAGAAATGGAACTCCAATACCAAAGGTCACAGACACAAACACCCCTAATACTCCCTCCTTCTACAGGAAGAGGGCTCCTTCGTTGCTAACATGTTTCCTCCCTGGAACTGTGTAGGCTACTCTCACAGTTCTCTTCCGGAGTCCTTGAGCAAATGCAGAAAGTGCTGGCAGGGATGGGAGGGGTGCGGTCCGGTGGCACATACTGTGAGCACAGATGTTCACATCTGAGAGTATGACACTCCACCAGACTGCCACCTGACCTAGACTGCCCCTCTGCCGAGTCCTCAGGCTGGCCAGTGTCCTCCCTCTATGAGACATGAGACATCTTGCAAGTCCAGAGACCACATTCCTTCCCAAGAGCCTCCACTCCTGTATGCCAGCTAAGCGGTATGGCAGCCCTGGGAAAAGCAAGGCTGAGCTTTTTGCAGCCGCTCAAACACCTAAGAAGCAAAAAATGTGTGTGTTCTCTAGATGGAGCTAGGACTTGACTAGGACTTCTCTGCTTTAAATGGGAACCATTCTCAAGGACATGGAAACAAAGGAGCTACCCAGAGTAACAAAATCCAGGGGAGCCTGGGGTGTGTTACCAATGCTTGGCCTGGCCTGTGTCCTCGGAGCCACAGGCTTACTGCCTCTCAGGGTGGTGAACACCTCCGTGAATCTCGACAGCAGGCCTGTGGCCACCTCCCTTTACTTCCTCCAGCATCACATTGTGCTTAGTCAGCTCCCTCTCCAAAGCCTTCTTGCAGAATTGACATCCCTTCCCTCTGATTCTTTCCACCTTCCACCCTGGGCCACTGGGAGCCTTAGGTAAGGTCGCACCACATGAGATCACCATTTGGGGAGAATGGTCAGACATCAGCAGTTCGACCAAGTATTATTGTCTTTCGGTAGGCTTCCAGAAACAGCACACAGTGAGTGTCATATGTGAGTGAGTATCACATGTACTGCTGTGGCTAGATGCTTTAAATCCCTTCCTGATAACTCTTCTGCTGTTTGGGTTATTTTTCAAGCTGGAAAAAAAATTCCCAACTTCGGATATCGTTCACACTCTGACTCATTCTTCAGCAGCTGGCTTTATAACAGATATAAAAAGATGAAAACCAGGGCTGACGGGACTTCCTGTTGTTTCGTTTTGCAGTGAGCTAACATGTGGCAGCTCAGCCCATGCCATAGTCCCTGCCACTATACAAGGACAGATCAGACTCTTTCCTGGCAATCTGGGCTACATGGTCTGGCTAGACATTGGGACAAACTTGAGCCTTGAAGTGGCTCACCAGTCCAGCCTATTGCCCGCCTCTGAACCATGTCTGCTTTCTCTTCTGCCTTTGCTCCTGACATCTCTGTTTCCATTTGCAGAATTACCTCCGAGTTGCCTTCCAAGAGGTCAACAGTGGCTGCACCGGGAAGACGCTCCTTGTGAGACCGTACATCACCACAGAGGATGTGTGTCAGCTCTGTGCTGAGAAGTTCAAGGTGGAGGACCCGGCAGAGTACAGCCTCTTTCTCTTTGTTGATGAAACATGGCAGCAGTTGGCAGAGGACACGTATCCTCAGAAGATCAAGGCTGAGCTGCACAGCCGGCCTCAGCCCCACATCTTTCACTTTGTCTACAAGCGAATCAAGAGTGATCCTTATGGTGTGATTTTCCAGAATGGGGAAGACCTCACTCCTTCGTAGAGGATACATGGGACTTCCCATTATTACATCCAAAGGGGAGCTAGGAGTCTAGCCTTCTGGCTGCCACATGTTTGAGCTTGGAAGACAGCTACCTCTTCAAGGCCCCTCAGTTCAGTGACAGCCACCTCTGTCTATAGGCTGGCTTGGCCAAGGGCATCTTTTAGATGCATTGCCCAAATGAGGTAGCTGAGGTTTGTGAAATACTAAGATTCTCCTCCAGAAATGTATTTGGTGTTCAGGTGTCCTGAGATCACTGGCCCCTTAGCCTTAGCCAGCTTCTGGTTTGGCTTACATGTATGTTGTGCTGAGAGACACGTTAAGATACAGACTCTTCTCTCAGATTCGATAGCAGGTGTTGACAAGTCTGTTGGAGGCAGCGCGTCAGGTACCTCTCAGCTCTGTAGGTGGCTCCGACTCCTCCCTTTCCCCTTCATCCTCCACCCTTCATTCTATACTTTTTTTTTTTTTTACAAAGAGTCTTTTGTGTTTTTATATATTTCATAGAAAATTTTATAGCAGTTGCAGGTAAACTGTCAGGATTGGTTTTTAAAATATTTTTGTAACTTTTAAAATATTCTTATAAGTATGCATGTGATTTAACATTTAATATTTGAAGATAAATCTCTTGCTGGATTTGAGAGTACTGCCTTTTAGATGTCTCTTAGACATCTCTTCTGTAACTGGATGTTTCAGCAAATTTGTGGGGAGTGACTTCGGTTGTCTTAAAGCAACCACTTCTGACGCTGGCCACAGGCTCCCTTTGAAAAATCAGATGTACTGTTCCATTGGTCACCGTTGGTAGTGGTGTACTGTTTGCTATTTGTTTATATTTTTTAAGCAACTGATGCTGAGAATTAGGAGAGAAATGAATGTAGAGAAAGGTAGAGAGAGAAAAACACAGACTCTAAGGAGGGCTGAGAAATGTAGTCTGCAGGTTCAGGCTCTTCGGAGGACACAGGAAAAGGAGTCGGTACTGTAAATATGTGCTGCAGTGAGTTCTGACAAAGATCTGGGCCCTACGCTATCTCCTTTGGGAAACAGTTTTAAGAATCCCCACAGGGAAAAGTAAACCAAGGATAACGCTCCCTAGGCCTCATTTTGTAAGCCAGAAGTAATGGCAGCCAGTTATTTGGAGGCAGAAACCAAGTTATATAATATGGCTTCTGTTGAGTTCAGCAAGATGGTGATTAAAAAAAAAAGCACCAAAAGCAAAATAAAAAACAAACCAAACAAACAAAAACACCCCTCTTTTAATATAAGAATGGACAGTGGCAGGGCTGGCCCACACAAACTAGAATGCTGGGTTCCAGCCTCAGCATGACAAATACAAGCAAAACAAAACAAGCAGAGAGAATGTGACATGTGGTGTACAAGATGAGCTTCTGGGCACGCAGACTCTAGAACGGCCACGTATCTGCATCATACAGGTCATTGCAAAACAAAAACAAAGCACCGTTTTCCTGTACTGTGTAAGGGTGCACTGGCGTTTGATTCAGGGGCCTTGTTCCTTGTACTTTTGGCTTTTGTTGTACTAGAACCCTCGGCACATACTGTGTTGTACTTCCTTTTGTAAATGATTTTCAATGGAATTTTGCACATAATACATTGTAATACTGTACGATAATCCCGTGTAAAATAATTTTTGCAATATTCTTCAGTTGTCTTTGTTTTGTTGGTGATGGTGATTTGTTTTAGAGTCAGAGTATAATCAGGTATGCAAAGATGCTGTGTGAATGAACATGTCAGTGGCTAGGCTCAGCGGCTGTGCCTTTTACCATAGCACTTGGAGGCTGAAGCAGATGGGACTCTGTGAGTTCCAGGTCCACCTGGGCTACATAGTGAGACACTGTTTCACACATCTGTGTACTTGCATGAACACACACATACACACACACATGCACGCACTTGCACACATACACAGTATACACAGTAAATGTCATATTGAGTTGGTAGTTGTGAAGAACAAACAGAACATTGCTCAGAACTTTATGGACTGATGGAACAGAACTTAAGCAGCAGGAAGAGTGAACAGATGGACTGTGACCTAGTAAGTGTTTGTGGGGTTACCCAACACAGTACTTGGCTTAGATGGCTCCAGAGCAAATCACAGCTAATCTGAACTCAGAGCCAGGCAGGGCCTGCAGACAGCTCCTCCCTGTCCTGGGGCGACCTCTGCAGTGTCCTGGCTAAGAGTTCAGGATTGATTGCAAAATCAGCGGCACAGGCCTGCTCTTCTGCACAGTGGTATGCTGGCAATTGCAGCCATGCCTGACTGCTGAGTGCTCATCACATCCCTGTTGACAGAGAGAAGGGAAGTTCAGAGGGTTTGTGAGACATCCGTAAGATAGCTACTTAGAGACTGGAAGGAGGGCTGAAGGAGCTTGCTTTTGATGTTTGGAGGGAAGCGCTGCTGCTCCTTACATCTATACGGCTGCCCACCCGACTCCACAAACTTAGACCGCGAGGCTGCCCTTATGCTGACATTAAAAGCAGGTCACGACGTCTGAATTAAGTGGTTTGAGCAGGCCCCGTGAGAGCAGAATAAGAAAAGTAAGAATGAGCAGAGGAAAACATCACAAGACTTCGCCTGGCTTGTCATTGGGCAATGCTTCCCTGGCAGACTTTCAACACATGTGTCTTCATTTTTCCCCCCACGCAGGCATTTCTCACTTCTCAGTTTGCCAGGAAACAGACCCTGGTGGAGTTTGGATAGAATAAGAGCAGAGTAAAAATATACATGCTGGGTGGAGGGAGAGAGAGTGCACTTCCAAATCTAAAAATATCTTGAACAGCAGCCAGGGGAAGGGATCTTGTGTTTGATGTTGGACATCCTGCCAAATATGACCCCCTTAGGGACACAGGAAAAAATGGAAATTGTTAAAGTCGTTTTATCATGTGGAAGTTACTTTAGAACTACCAGCAAGTGGAAAAGGCAGGAAGCTGGGCCTCACTGCTTCCATTCATGAATGTGCTTTCACATCCCTAGCAGCTCCAACCTTCCTCTCCTGGAAGAAATATGAAATAAGTGGGACCTATGGTGTTTAATAGCCTGCTTTTACTCCCAAATGTCGGTGAAAACTGACACAGAAGGGATCCATCTACATGGGACCCGTGTCATAATTGCCCAGCCATGTCTGAGAACAAAATCGAGACTCTGTTTGGTTTTCCAGACCATTTGCATATGAGTAAATTTGAGACCCCAAATGTCCTTTCCCATTTGGAGCTCCTCCCTAAGTCATATTACAGTGCAGAATCACAGCAGATGACTGGAAAGGAGAGGGCGGAGAGAGCTGGCATTTGTTTCAGGAAACAGGTTCTGTTTTGAAAAGGGTCTAGGTTTTAGCATCAAAGAATGAGTAGCAGCTGGTCCAAAGGAACCATGGGGAGTTGAAGAAAAAAAAGAATGAGAAAAAGAAAAAAGAAAGGCAAGAAGGAAAGAAAAAAGGAAGAGAGAGAAAAAGAAAGGAAGGGAAGCATATTAGTGCTAGCCTAGCATACTCTTGGTCCTGTGTTTGACACCCAGCATGCAGTGCACACACATACCTACCCTCCACTCCTCAACTCCCACCCCCTGCCCCCGCACTCCACACACAGATTGGAAGGGTAGCAGTACTCCTCATTTTACTTTTTTGTTGCTGCTGTTTGATGTTTAGGACAAGTTTGACTATGCAGCCAAAAACTGGCTGTGAACTTGCGTATCTGACTGTTGGGTCAATGGGTCAAAGATTTTGTTTTGTTTTCCTTCGGATCAGGAAGTAGAACCCAGATTAGACAAATGCTTCAGTACTGAGCCCTACCCCCACTCCTGGGCCGGTGTTCTCTTCTTGTTTTGAAATAGGGTCTCATGTAGCCCAGACTGCTCTCAAGCTCCCTGTAAAGCCAAGTATGACCTTGAATTCCCGATCCTGAGTGTTGGGAACACAGGCATGTGACGCCAAGCCCAGCTAGTGGGCCAGTACTCTTATGAGGGACAACCAAGGTTTTCCCTAAGGATTCTTGATGGAAAAATCTCCAAGTAGTGTGACATGTGTAGGGGGCTGGAGACAGCTCCTTTATCAGGATTCTAATAAGAATTTGCACCCAAAAGCAGAATTTTACAAGTTTTTTTTAATAAAAGAAAGCATTTAATTGGGTTTATGGTTTCAAAGGCTTAAAGTCCATGATGCCAAAGCAAAGGCATAACACAACACTGAAGCATGCACATCGCAAACAATAAATGAGGTAGAAAGCACCCTGGGAATGGCATGAGCTTTTTAAACATCAAAGCCTCACACACCACCTCTAACAAGGACACACTCCTAATCTTTCCCAAGCAGTTCCACAAAGAGAGCAAATACTCAAATACATGAGCCTATGGAAGTCATGGAATTCAAATTACCAGAATTCTCTCCCTGGCTTCCTTAGGCTCATGGCCGTATTATAGTGCAAAATGTATTTAGTACAACTTCAAGAGTCCCATAGTCTTCTACAGTCTCAGAGTCAAGTCTCTTCTGAGACACACAGCATTCTGTTACTATAAAATAAAAAAGGCAGATGGCATACATCCAACAACAATGCAGAATGTAAATTATCATTCCCAAATGTAGGCAATAGACATAGTAAATAAATGCTGGACCAAAGCAGGAACTAAACTCAGCAGAGTAAATTACAAAATCTGTAGCTCCATGTCTGATGTCATAGAGATTAGATGGCTCTGCCCCTCAAGCTTTTCTACCTGCAAGATAAATCTTTCTCTTGGGCTAGTTAACTTCCTGTGTGCAGCTCTGCTTGGCAGCTCTCCCATGCCTCTGGAACTTCTAACATCTTAGAGTCTCCAACGTAATTCATGCTTCACTTTGACTGTCTGGCCTTAGGGGCTTTCTTAATCTTCAGAAAAGCTTTCCACAACCCATTCACTCATACATCCTTTGTGTCTTTAGAACCCAGAGCCATGCGGGCATTGTGACAAAGTGCAGCTGCCTTCCTGGCCTCCTTGGCTCACATTTGCAGCAGCTGTGATTTGTTGTTGGTTTGTAGACTCAGAAAATTGCTTATGCCTTTTCTTTTCCCAAGTTTGGGAGCTAAGGGCATCCCTCCCGTTTACTCCTCCCAGGGATCAGGCTTTTCTTTATCTCTTGCACCACAAACCTTGTTCTTTTCTCTTTCCTCATTTCTTTCTTTCCCATTTGCTCTTCTTTGTTGTAGACCTGAATAAGAGTGATTACTAACCTCAGGTCAGACTCAGTATTAGGTTGTCTTGAAATCTGTTTCACTAAAGAAATTATTCTATTGCTTCTCAATTTAGCCTTAGACAAATTCTTAGGACAAGAACAGAAGGCAGCTACAATCTTTGCCAAATTATTACAGGAGTGGTCTTTAACAAAATTGCTATTAGAGTCTTTGTTTCCCTTTGAAGCCTCTTGAGCCAACTCTCCACAGCCCACGTAGCTTTTCACACTACTATATTCCAAACTCCAACTAGGATGGCCCATTAAACTCTGTCTAGATCATTCAATGCTTCCGACGTCCAAAGTCCCAAGCTCCTCTACATTCCTCCAAACGAATATCAAGTTGAGAGGTGGGCATGGGGGATACTGGAGAAATTGAAAGGCAAAAGGAGTTTAGTATGATCAAAATACATTGTATACATCTATGAAATTATCAAAGAATAGATAAACAAAAACCTTAAATGTGAAGTCTGTTGAGGAACAGTACGTGAGCAAGCTTAGAGTTGCGAACAAGGGGGGTGCAGATGATGAAGTTCAAGGAATCGATTCTGGTGAACAGAACCTGCTTGCTCTGTCGTGGGGCAAGGCGAAAAGGGGCCCCAAAGGAGGAACCCTCTGTCAAAGGACAAACACGTGAACATTCAAACTCATTTGGAAGGAGAGAGCCTGAGCTGAGAATTCCAAATGGGGTTTCATGCTCTTAGAACACAATTGCCTAGGGAAACGTTTCCCCCAGGGCAGCACACAGAGGCCGATGTAAGTGTGGTCTAAGGGGGCAGGTTCCACTAAATGAAACTTGATAGCATTGCCTGGTACTGGTTTTTTGTTTTTTTTTTTTTTATTTGTTTTTTTCAGGTATGAGAGATATATGTGATTGAGGTGAGTCATGGCCTCTTGAGTCAGGGTTCCTGACTCAAAAAAACCTGCTGAGACCAAGAAATGTGTGGCAAGATCACACACTTTGCAAGGAGATACGGAGGCCACTGTGAAGCTGTGCAGCTGAAGTCTTCACAGCCGAGACTGTGGGCTGTGGAGAGTCAGCTGTGCAATGGAAATTGGAAGTAGCCAGGAAAGGTCAGATTCCTGGAC
>CM053766.1:145554094-145607895 GCA_028658305.1 Pachyuromys duprasi | reverse complement strand
GGAAAATCTTCTAATCTAACTCTGACAGCTCTGCTGTCTTACAAACTCTTAATGCCTTAAGGGTGTTACCCAGTCACTATCACCAAAATGTCTCTCAATTTTGCTCCTGACAGCTCTGCTGTCTTACAGGCTCCTTACAGGATGTTTAAAATAGATATTACTACATTAATAATTTGAGATAGAAATTTTATTTTACTTAATAAATGTTTTTCTTAGAAATATAGAAAAACATGTAGGCATGCTATTACTTTCATAAGATTCAGAGAACAATGTAGCTGGAGAAATAGATTTGTATGGACATAAATATACATATAAGTAAAGATAGTAGCACCTGATGCATATGGATAAAAAATGTAACTATTAGCTATGATGCCAATTATCTTTTCTGGTTTGAAATTTTTTCATTCATTCATTCTCTATAGTAAAAGCACTTAGAATAGCATTCTAAGAACGACTTTGGGCATTTCCTTTGGCAGAGTATATCAGAATTCATGTAGCTGAATTGTTCACAGCTTGCCATGTGGGGATGAGGTCCACAGATGGCCAGGCAGGACATTCAGCATGCCCCTTGGTCCTCTGTGAGCAGCACTTAGGACTCTCATCACTCACACAATAAAAGGTGTCATCACTAGCTCTTTCCTCCTTCCTTCATGGTGACCATCCTTCTACTTCTTCTTGTGCCCCCAGGGGAGTCTGTAGGGTGTTTCTCTCTCACAGCAAGTCTTAAAATGCTTGTATTCCACTCCAAGGCTCCCTGCCAAAACACAGGCTCTGATTTGTTTTGTCTTGTTTATTGTTTGGTTTTCCAACTCCAGCTGGAGGCTTGATTGTGAATGGACCCCAGGGATCCCATCACCCACTCACCCTGTCCAGCAGTGAGACTCAGTGTCCAGTGCTGCTGTTTTAAGTGTGTGTGATTTTGGTTTTGTTTTTCAGTAGTGTTGGGGATGGAATCCAGGTCCTCATGTTCTCTAGACAAGCACTCTATGACTGAGCTATACCACCTAGCCCTAGGCTACATCTTGCAATCCCCTCAAGATGATTTCTAGGCAGTGTGGGGCTACCTAGACCATCAGAAAGCCCTCAGTTGTGACCCAAGTGTCCAGGTTATTGGCACCTTAGGATGCTCCCATCAAGAGCCACCAGACACAATTCTTTTTTTTTATTTTTTAATTAATTACAGTTTATTCACTTTGTATCCCAGCTGTAGGCCCCTCCCTCGTCCCCTCCCAACCCCACCCACTCTCCCTCTTTTCCTCCCGTGCCCCTCTGCCAGTTCACTGATAGAAGAGGTCCTCTTCCCCTTTCCTCTGATCCTAGCCTATCAGGTCTCATCAGGACTGTCTACACTGTCTTCCTCTGTGGCCTGGTAAGACTGCTCTCCCTCAGGGGGAGGTTATCAAAGAGCAGGTCAATCAGTTCATGTCAGAGACAGTCCCTGTGCCCATTACTAGGGAACCCACTTGGACACTGAGCTGCCATGGGCTATATCTGTGCAGGGGTTCTAGGTTATCTCCATGCATGGTCCTTGGTTGGAGTATCAGTCTCAGAAAAGACCCCTGTGCCCAGATTTTTTGGTTCTGTTGCTCTCCCTGTGGAGCTCCAGACCCCTCCAGGTTTTTCTATCTCTCCCTTCTTTCATAAGATTCCCTGCACTCTGCCCAGAGTTTGGCCATGACAGACACAATTCTTAAAGTGACGGCATACCTGGGAGAGTTAGCCTCTCTATTAGCCACTAACACCTGAACAGTGCAAATTCCTTATGTGGTTTAACCTTTTGTTTGGCTTTGTCCAACATGAACATAAAGCTAATTACAAATTTTTCTAGAAGCCACATTAAAAAAAAACTAGCAGTTCAAATTAATTTTAGTTATAGGTGTTATTTAGCCTATGAAATTCCAAATATCATATCTCAACAATCTAAAACACCAAAGAGCTATTTTACACTCTTTTTTTTAATATTAAGTCTTCAAGATATTATGTGTATTTCATACTTAAGAGCACAGCCCCTGTGCATACTGACCACCAAACTGAATAATGAAGTTCTCACATATTAGCTGACTTTAAGTGTGTGCCTGCACTGGAGTGTTTAAGTTTAGGTGTGTGGTGAATCATGCCTACAAGCTCACTACTCAGGGTGCTGAGGCCCCAAGACTGCTGAAAATTCAAGGCAGCCTCACAAGCAAGCAAGCAAACAAACAAATAAAAACAGTGCAAATACGTAAGAAAATAAGTTTGCATATATCAAATAGAATTAATGGAATTATAGCCACAGATTAAACCTACAAAGAAAAACAAGTATTTATCTGTTGAGGATAAGACCAGCATCTCCTTCATGTTCGTTTAGAACTTAAGTGTCCCTCCAAAGGCTTGATCCCGGCGCGGGTGCTGTGGGGGTCTCTCACAAGTGGAGCCAAAGAGCCTCAAGATCTCTAGGCTGTTGTCAGAGTGGTAGGGGAGGGGCCTTTGAGAAAAGTGTGGAACCGGGCTCCTTCCAGCCCCCTCTCTTTTGCTTTCCAGATGTGAGTGGTTTTGCTCTCCACCACTGCCACCCCGCATTCCCAGAGGAGGCCTAAAACAATGGAACCCTAACACTGGGAGACAAACAGCACTTTTCCCTTTGGTATTTGCTGCAGTAACTGATGCTGATTAACCCAGACCAGCATGGACCCATGCTACATGCTTAACACAGTGCCCAACACTCCATGTTCAGCCTGCTACATACTGGTTATTCTTAGTCTCAGGTAACCTACCACTTTGGCATGTCCCCACTACGATTTGTGTCTGTTTATCCATCTATATAATCACCAGCTAGTGAACTGCACATCAAATAGTAGAAAGGCAGTGATGGGTATCAATGTTTTTCTTGTTGTCTTTGTTTATTTATTTATTGACAGTATAAATGAGGACATTTATTAGGTAATAAGAGCAACACGAGTTAAACTTGCAAACTGCACTTTCTTTTTTAATCACTTTATATCCCGATCATAGGCCCCTCCCTCTTCTCCTCATGTTCCCACCCTCCCTCTCTCTTCCCCTTAACTCCCTCCCCTACTCCACAGAAAAGACCCCCCACTAATCCACCCTGCACTCAAGTTGAATCAGGACTGTGTGAATCCTCTTCCACTGAGGCTGAGCCAGGCAGCCCCGCCAGAGGGAAGTGATTGAAGAGAAGGCAACAGGGTCCATGTCAGAGACAGCTCCCACTCTCCTTAACAGGCAACCCATATGAGGACTAAGCTGCCCATCAGCTATATCTGTGTAGAGGGCAGATGGGTATCAATGTTAAGGAGAACTTCCTGGAGTGGACTTTGTTTGCTGCTGCTGTTGCTGTGTGTGTGTGACGGAGAGACTGGGAGTAGCCTGTTGTTCCCAGCGTTTTCTACTAGCTAAGAGCACCATCAGGAGCTATAGTGAGAAGTTTTCTCAGAAAATGGAGGAAGGAGGCTGCAAAGACAAATCTTTCTGTTTTTCCATTCACGGCCAAGAGGAAATCCCGAGATGAGCCATCTTTACCCCACAGCAGTCTGAAATAGCACCTCCAGAAAGGAATTAATAATGAGCTAATGATACAGTCATGATCAATGATGATCCCAACAATTTCATTCATTTGTTATATTCACTTAACTATTTAGATTTTAATACGTACATTTAAAAGCCATTAACAGTGCTGCTTTTAACTCTCCTTGGGGGGAAAAACAATATGTGATGTTGTTCATTTATATTCTTTCTTTTATCCAGACTTTGTATTTGCTATAGCTGTGGGAGTATAGGCTTTCTGAGAGACTGCCATTTTGGTTAATTTTCTTTTTTGACTTCCTTGCTTGGTCATTTACTGATATGCAAGTGTGTTCAGAATAGACTCATCATTATGAACTGAAAGTAAAAAATGTCACAAAGTTAAGCTGCTAACAGCTCTTTAACGAGCTAGAAGTAAATACATAAGTCAACTAGCATCAGTGCTAGAGGATTTTCTGTCCCAGCAGCACAGTAAAAGGCCCTGCAGCTAATACAGCCCACAGGACAAATCTCCTACCCACTGGAAATCTATTAAGATTTCAAGCTGCTCTTGGATTTGATGAATTAGAATCTGTTTTTGGAAATAGTGGTATAGCATTTACTTCCCACGTGCAAAGTCCTGAATCCCAGCATTCCATAAAAAGGAAGGGGGGAGGGAAACCCTCCCAGACAAAGAAACTGAGAATTCTACACTTTAACAAAACTCCACCCATGGTTTTATATTCAATACAGTATAGCCTGATTGCAAAACACTGCAAAGTATATATTTGGGACATAGGACTTGGGCAGCTGATTTAAATAAATATGGTACCGTGCTAGCACTCAGAGAGAAGAGAGACAGCTTGTGATGCCTACTTGAAATGCGGCATCCAATCTTGCTTAAAATCACCTATATTTCCTACAAAAGCCTAAAAATGTACAAGTATTTATCTCATGGTTAGCCATTGTAGGCAAATGGATCCTCCGGAGTTGGGGCAAAGGTCGTGAAAATGAGGATAGTGGAAACAGACAGTGACTTTGCTGGAAGCCGTGTGTCCGGAGAACCTATGTCTGGGCTAGGTGCTTGTAGATGTGTGTGTGTGCGCGCGCGCGCGCTCGCTTGCCTGTCTGGAATATGATCACTAGTTAACTAGCCATACTTTCTGCATGTGCTGTGACAAGTTTATAAGCTTTTTGGTTTCCTTAGGAGACAACTTCTTTTTAAAGGCAGTTTGCCTAACCAAAGATCTATCAGTTACAGGACTGTCTTACTCACTGGTTTTGAAGAATAAAGAAGATACGGTAAAAGCAAGTGGATTTGCTAGCCAAAGAATGAATTATGGGAGCACCTTTGGAAAAGCAAGCTGTGAAAAGTGCTGCATCTTGCCTCCACTTCTCCAGAGAAGAGGTGGGTTTTTCTGTGTAGCCCTGGCTGTCCTGAAACTTGCTCTGTAGACCAAGCTGGCCTCGAACTCACAGAGATCTGCCTGCCTCTGCCTCTCAGGCGCTGAGATTAAAGGCGTGCTCCACAGCCACCCTGCTGCCAAAGCTAGTTTTTCATTCACAAGATTTACCCTCTTCATGGAGGAAAATGTTTTCATTTGAAAATTAAAACTCCATGACTTATTAACTAAAACATTGGAAGGTGTTAATAGAAGGCCACAGTCCCCTGCTTTCCACTCAAACTCATTTCTCCTGCCCCCTCCCCAAAACACTCCACCACCATCTCCATAATGAGCTTTAATTTCTCTAATAAGCATACTTACATTGCAGTTCATCTTCTCGTTCAGTGTAACTTCGGAGAGGAAGATCTGGGGATAGCTCCCAGGGCTTGTGCAAGCCTCTGTAACAAGTCAGGCTCTAGGTGGATGGAGCCTTTTTATTCCATTATGGATGGTAAGGACCTAACCACCTCCCTAACGGTGCCCTCCCCACCTGTTGCTCATGTCTTTTTATTGAGGACTACAGAAGGCGAGTACCTGTGAGAGGTTTCTCTTGGGTCAGGCTATTCCACTACTACCCGCTACAGAATTTTCCTGTATTCTGCTGGGAGTCGAGGAGGGGTGGGTCTAGCTGTCAGCATTGTGGAATTTAGCAGGGTTTCCATCCTTCAGATGCCCGGCTTCCAGGGGAGCAGTCTTTGGCTCTTTGTCCTTCCTGGCGTGCCGCTGAGAGGCAGCAGCAGCTGGATGGGGTCAGGACATAGCCCCACATTTCCACCTGCAGCAGCCTGGGAAGGCAGTTTCAGAAACCTCTACTATGCACCACAGAAAAGCATCGGAGAACAAGCCAATGTGAAGGAGGCTTGGAGGTTTTTAGCCCGTTTAGGAGGCTGAAGAGCTAGGTCCTGAGTTAAGAGCGCTAACTGCTCTTGCAGAGGACCCGGGTTCTCTTCCCAGTACCCACAAGGTGGCTCACAACCTCCTGTTGTTCAGGTTCCGGGGGATCCGATGCTCGTGCGTGAACGTGGGCGCCTTCACTCACGCAGGCGTGCGCACGCACACAAGTAAATAAGGAAAAAGAAATTTAAGTGTTTCTCTTAAGGGGAGAGGGAGCCCCAGAAGCTGGGGAGATGGTTCAATGGTTAAAAGCTCTGACTGCTCTTCCAGAGAACCCAGGTTCAATTCCTCGCACCCACACAGTGGCTGGCTCCACTGTGTGGACTTGACACCGTTTATGGCCTCTGAGGGCACTTCTTGCATGTGGGCCACAGATAGACATGTAGGCAAAACACCCATATGCATGAAGTGAAGAATGGGTGGGGAGGGGAGAGGTTTGGGCCTCTATGTAAGCGCTGGGTTTAATGAAGAGACGGGCGCTCAGGAAAGAGTAGTGCATATCCAAGCGGAGGTGTAGGTGTGGGTCTCCAAGAGTCAATTTTAAGTGTCTTGACAGCCTCTGAAGTTCCGTCTCAAAGCATTTTTTAGGGACCATTATTCTCCCCACCCCCTGCTGTTATGAGATTATAGATGTTCCTTATTTCCTTGAATAGGATTACTATCTGATACGATAAGACCATGAGTCATAAAGGTTGCACAATCGAATTAAGACATCTTTTACTGGAAATGAAGTTTATGATCTTGTTTATGAGTTTACTAGAAAATTGTGCATTTATAGGTGGATAGAGAAAGGCCATACTTGGTCATATATGCGTAGGTGTTAAGAATGGTTCAGGCTGGTTGTGGTGAGATTTGCTGAAGGAGGCAGAAGCAGGAGGATCATGAGTTTGAAACCAGACAGGCAGACAGGGCTACACATGTTTTTGTTTGTTTGTTTGTTTGTTTGTTTCCATCACTTGGGAGGCAGCGGCAGGCAGATCTTTGAGTTTGAGGCCAGCCTGCTCTACAGGATGAGTTCCAGGACAACCAGGGGTACACAGAGAAACCCTATCTCAAGCAAACAAAAAGTACATTGCTCCTTGAAATTTTATTTGATCTGTTTCTGCACAGACAGTACCTAGACAACCTTCACAGCACATCTCATTAATGCCAACCTAGTGAGGCACTTCAGCTAGATTCCAAAGTGAGGAGTCTCCTTTCCATTCCAATCTTCCTTTAACTTCCCTTGTCTTTCCATTCTTCCTCCTGAGTACTTGGGCACAACCTCTTGGTCTTGCTAAGAAGTTAGGGTCTCACTTCCTCCTGCTGTGCCCTCATATTCTGCATAGGAAATGCACTGCTTTTCTTCTTGTTGGCTTTTTCTCCTGCAATTAACCATTGCTTTCTTCTGTCTGGCAAGTTTTCTGGAATACAAAATTTTGTTTTGGGGGCTAGAGAGATGGCTCAGCAGTTAAGAGCACTGTCTGTTCTTCCAAAGGTCGTGAGTTCAGTTCCCAGCAACTACATGGTGGCTCATAACCACCTATAATGAGATCTGGTGCCCTCTTCTGGTTTGTAAGCATACATGAAGGCAGAATATTGTATAAATAAGAAATGAATACATCTTTAACAAAACAAACAAACAACAGAAAATTTGCTACCAGTTCTCATTGACTCTTAGTTTCTTGTTCATCCTCTTTGTCCAAAAGGGTTAGGACCTTTTAAATTCCATTCTATTTAAAAATTTTTATTACGTGTATGTGCCAGGCATGGTGATATTATGCCTCTGATCCCGGTACTCAGCAGGCAGGGCAGGTGGATCTCTGTGAGCTAGGGGCCAGCTTGGTCTACATAGCAAGCCCCAAGACAGCCAGAGCTACACAATAGAGAGATCCTATCACAAACAAACAAACAAACAAGCACAAAGTATGTGGGGATCAGAGGGCAACTTGTAGGAGTTGGTTCTCTCTACCATGTTTGGTCCCAGGGATAAATTCCAGGCAGTCAAGCGTGGAGGCGTCTCCTTTACTAGATAAGCCATTTAGGATTTCTTTATTTTGGTACTTTAAGGGATTAAACCTAGGACTTCGTGCATGCAGGCTCTTTACCACTAAGTTACATCTCCCAATGGTTTTAAGCCCTTTAAAAAAATCTGCTTTACTTTGATTTTAGTAAGAGATAGTGGGGAATAGATAAATCCAGCCTTTCTTGTTTAACTGAAAGCTGTAGTCGGTTTAATTTCAGTGATGAATGTGTTTATACATTCTAGTTAACAAAACTGAAAAGAGGTAGTTGTATTGACAGCCAGGGTCAATGCTTCCATCCTGTCCAGTTATCATTGATAAGAAATAAATTTTAAGTGAAGATACCTACCCACACAGGTTGTTTGGTTGTCAAGCCTGTTGCCTGGGACATTTCAGTACGTGTATTTACCACGTGCGTTGTGCTTCCACATGATTTGGAGACACAGAAGCAGTAACAGATGGAGCATGAAACACTGGCTTGTCTTAAATGTGGCCTATTACAACGATGGATGTGAATCTGGGTCATCACTGTTTATAGAGAGCACATGGTGTGCTGTTTCAATGAGCAGGAAAATGTTTTGTGATGAAATGTGGTTAAAAAGCTTGTAGTTTTTTCCAACTAAGCAGTAAAAGGAATTACATTAACGAATAAATTAAAAGTTCTCTGAATGATGGCTAAGGTAAGGAAAATATGCAGCTGTGGTAGAAATTGTTTTCCTGGGTGGTGAAACTAAAATCAAATGCACTGAGCTGGAAATCAATAAAGCATGTCCTAGAACTACAAATGACTGTGAAGCTCTGGGGGAGCTTAAGGCAGTTTATGTATGTAAGCAAATTCATTGAAATGGCAGCACATGCTGTAAGTTTCAGGGGCAACTTTTAGGCACTCCGATTTCTGTGAGCTTGGGAATCTCTTCAGTTTTATTTTAAGTTTGTTTGGGGTGCTGGAGAGACGACTCAGAGGTTAAGAGCACTGGCTGTTCTTCTGAAAGTCCTGACTTCAATTCCCAGCAACCACATGTTGGCTCATAACCATCAATAGTGAGATCTGTTGCTCTCTTCTGGCGTGCAGGTGTACGTGTAGGCAGAACATTGTGTATATAATAAATAAATATATCTTTAAGTTTGTTTTCTGTTTGTTTGTTTGTTTGTTTGAGGTGGGGTCTGACTATGCAGCACTAGCTGGCCTGGAACTGAGATCCACCTGCCTTTGTCTCCTGAGTTCTAGGGTCAAAGGTGTGGGCCATCATACTTGTTGGTTTTTATTTTATTTTATTTTTAAGATATGGTCATGAATAACTCAGGATGGCTTTATACTCCTTATGTAGCAGAGGGACCTTGAACTGATCTTCTGCCTCCACTTCCCAAATACTGGAACTATAAGCATTTACTACCATACCCAACTTTTCTTCAGCTTTAATTCGGTTCTTTTTTTCTTATGTTAAATTTAAGGACTGTTAAAGTAACATATTTTAGTTAATATTAACATATATAATCTAGAATAGTAATCTGAGTTATCTTTTAAATAAATCCTCTCTACTCCCCGTAAGCTAGGCAAAGAAGTATCTGGTCATCCAAAGGTTAAACACTTTATTTCTGGGTGGTAGAAGTAAGTTCGAGTCATTGTTACTTTCCTGTCCATACATTTCCACAAGTCTACAATATGTTAATGAGCACACAATCCTTTTTTATTAAAATAAGACAGGCATTAAAACTTAAGTAGACTTCAGCTGTATCGTTGAAAAACCAGAGGACAAGCATGGAGGCTTTCCTGTTTGGAGCACAGGGAGAGAGTAGGGAGGCAGCTTGGGAGGCTGCCTTCTGCTACAGGCAGCCCACAGGAGAGCTTAGAGCTACAGCAATTTCCCTGCGGTAAGTTTGCTACCTTTCATCCCTAGTTGAGGGTTTTTTCTCTCTTACAATCTACATTCACAGTTTCAATTCTTAAATACACAAAGTACTTCGTGCCATTGGTTTTCCTTGATAACCACTTCCATGGCATTGAAAAGGTGGCAGGTACTGTTTTAAACACCAGGGTCCTCCGAACAACCCCGCGAGGGGATTCTATGACTGCACACCTTCCATGGGTCCAGAGATGGAGGCATAAAGAGAAATGACTTAGTCTGTAAATACCTCATAGCAAGAGATGACAGTAGCTTCCCTGTAATATGTAAATGAATTTTCTTTCAGCTGTTCAACTGCCACTCCCTAGGCTTGTACTGGGCCTCTGCAGATGTTAACTGATTGAAGGCGCTCAGCAACAAGATCGGTAACAGCTTAAGCTCTTCTCTGTGTTACTGTGGCCTGCCATGTGTTGCTATTGCCGTGTAGCTACTGGGCGGTGCTTATTTGTGACTCAAAATCTTTTCCTCTCTCTCTCTTTCCAGTCTCACTATTACACCCGGATGCCCTCCCCCTTCCAAGAGCTGGATTTCATGCCCCTATCTCATGGGTTGCAAATTAGTAGCTCACAGTATCTTGTACTTGCATGGGTCAAGCTCTGCTTCTGGGCTAAACTCACATTGTTTCTTTTTAAATTAAATTAAACTAAATTTTTATTATACTTAAAATACTTATAAACCTGATGATTATAGTGCTTATAAATCAGAACCAGAAGAAAATTATGAATACTATCTAAACTTCACAGTCGACTAAATTCAAATCATCATTAGATCATGTCAGAAAGAAGTGACAAAATATTTTGGAACGACCAATTGCAACAAAATGAAATACTGGACACTCTAAGAACTAAGCTCTTCTGGTTTTCATTTTTATCATCTTCCACTTGTTTTTACAAATATGTGAGATGTAGAAAACAGATACTGATGAAAATGATTCTTGACCCATAAGAATATAAAAGTACCATATAAAAGTGGAGAAGGGTCACTGCCCTGTAACACTGACCAGCTTCAGCAGTTTTTAGTACATTGGCCATTTATTTACTTATTTCTTATTTGTTGTTTAATACAGGGTCTTGCTGTACAGCCCAGGCTAGCCTGGAAGTCAAAATTCTCCATCTCTTTCAGTCCTGGGATCACCTTTCAACATGACTGGGTATTTACTTATATTTTTCTTTGTATAATGATATATCTATTTATGAAAAAGTACTTTTGTTTACATTCATTGGATGAAAATATTTATATTCTTGAAATTTTTATATACATATGCAATGAAATATGAGCATATATATCTCTGTCTCCTTCCTTCAAATTCATATTCTCCCACGTCCCCCTCCCCACTTTGTGTTTGTTTTAACCACATGCGTTTAAAATATTTCCTAGCTACTGGTTAGTTTAGACTCTCTCCTGGTCCATTTGTCCATTTGTATAAGCATCATAACCTCAACTTTCCTCAAACGTATATTTAATCGTTCGTTTCATGGCATATTTTGCCAGAGAAGTTGTTTCAGTAATCCCTTGTGTAAAGGAATGGAGGCCAGAAGCTGAAGTCACGGCATCAAATTCCACCTTCCTGAGATAGCCGCAGCATTACTGCCGAGACTTCTGGGGCCTGCCCCGCCCACTTGGACATTTACCTGGTGTGCTATTTACTCCATCAGGTTTAGAAACGAAGCTTGGAGCCGAGCTATCAGGGCTGCCTGCTCTTTCAATGGCTTGCTCTCTTCCCTGTCAGGCCTGGCCCACAGCACGGCCAAGGAGTCCCCAAGACACCTCTGGAGCAACTGGGCCCCAAAGGAGTTAGAGATGAGTCCCCTGGAATTTAAGCACCTTGATTGAATTGGTTTGAGCTCTGTAGCATGTTCTCCAAGACCACCCCAATGGCTGTTTAGCAAAGAGATGAGTGGAACGCAGCTTCCCCATCTGACAGTGTGCAATCTGCTCAGTATACAATCTTCTGTATCTATGCTGTCCGTTATGGTAGCCGCTACCCATGCGGATGTCCGATGTTTAAAATGCAGCTTAAAATGTTAATAAAATCAGTATTGAAAAGAAATAATTCTAATCATTTCCCTCTCAGATTAAAATATACTGCAAACATACATACCAGATTTTAAAGTCTTATTACCAAAATAAAATAAGCTATTCCATCCGGGCACAGTGGCACACTACTGTAATCCCAGCACTTAGCGAGGCAGAGGCAGGCAGATGTCTGTGAATTCGAGGCCAACCTGGTCTACAAAGTGGGTCCAGGATAACCAAGGCTACACAGAGAAACTCTGCCTCGAAAAACATAAAAACAAACAAAACAAAAAGATAAAAAAGATAGGCTAGTCCTTTTTTTGTTGTTTAGTTTTTGGTATAGACCAAGCGTTGGAATGATATTTTAGGTAGACTGGGTGTGCACCATTTTAACCCTTTATAAAAAAAATTTAATGTTTTTTGTTTTGTTTTGTTTTTTAATGTGGTGATCGAGAGAAGGGGTCCTGAGTCATCCTTTTAGGGACCACTTCCTGGCTCACCCTGTGAAACAACTTTATGATTCTGAAGCACGCTTTTATGATTTGGCTTCGTGTCGCCAGCTTCTTCCTCCTTGCTACTCTGCAGGAGCACCGAGGTGATTGCTGATTTCTGCCGCCAGAGAGAGCTGCGTCGCTACCCTTGTTGCCCAGCAACCTCTGGTCCGGAAGTAGTTCTTTGTCCCGCCCCGTGGCGGCCGCGCGCGATTACTTCCGGTAGTGCGGGCTCTGGGTCGCGCCGAGCGGGCTTGGAGCTTGGGAGCGGCGCGATGACCACGCTCCGGGCCTTCACCTGCGACGACCTGTTCCGCTTCAACAACATGTGAGTGAGGCGCGGCCAGCCTATCCCTTCGCTGCGCGGGCCGGGGTCAGCCTCGCGGGGCCGTGGGCCGGGTGGGCGCTGCGCGGGCGCGCTGGCCGGTGACCTTGGCCGAGGCGCGGCGCTCGGGGTGCGCTGGGGAGAGGCAGAGCTGCGCTGGACGGCGCGCCCGCTCCCTGACGCCGGCTCTCAGAGGAGGGTGGGCCGGGAACGCGCGCGTTAAATTGTATCCCAGTGAAGTAACCTTGCGATGCTCCGGGCCCTCCCAGCGGTTTGTGCTTGGTAGTTACTGTAGCTGAGCTCCCCAGAGTAGACTGCCTTTTTGATGTTGTTTTTTTGTTAAAGACAGGGTGTCACTTTGTGTTCCAGGCGTTCAGGAACTCTGTGGAGCAGGATGGCCTAAAACTCACAGCTCCGTCTTCCTCTATTTCTAGTGTGGGGATTAAAGGCCACCACCACACCCAGCAAGACTACTTTTTTTTTTTTTTTTTGGTAGGAGGTCCACTGTATCCCGGAACCCTCGGTCTTGTGTAGTTTCTTTTCAGTCCAAGTCTAAAAGACCTGCGATTTGTAGTTCTCTCCCACTCGCTTTAATTTTTTTTTTTAAGTTTGGAAATATATGACCATTTAAAAGGTTAAGCATTGCACCATGAACTCTGTAGACACATCACCGCGATTATTTTGCTCACACTTATTTTACATAGGACAGGGCAGTGAGGACGACTAGGTGGTTCAGGTATCAGAAGGGGAAAAATGGCACGAGATAACTTTGGACATTTCAAAGAGGAGATAAAAGAAACATGGTGAGGAGGAAGTTCAGGGGAAGGGTTCGGATGAGAAAATGCGGTGTGAAGCAGGGTAGGCCTTTGCTTACAGGTGAAGCCAGTCAGTTACCACGCTGAGAGGTTCAGATCGAGCCAGTGTGATTTCTGTTAGGCCCAGCTTACTCTGAATCCTCATCGCAGTTAACACCAATGGCTCATGTGATATTAAGCCGTTTAATCTCCAGATTCTGTCAGGTGCTCATGTCCTCAGTTTATGGGTGAAGGAAGGCATTGCACGCACCCAGAGCCCTGATGTGGGAGTAGGTGGAGACTGGCTCTGGTAGTTAAAAGAATTGGTCCTATGGAGCTGGAGAGAGATGGTTCAGTAGTTAAGAGCACTGGCTGCTCTTCCAGGGGACGGGTTCATTGCACATGGAGGCTAACACCTGACTGTATGCAGTACCATTCCCTGAGGATCTGATGTCCATTTCTGGTGTCAGTGAGCACCAGGCACACATGTGGTGCATAGACATACATTAATCACCCACACCCATTAAATAAATGAAAAAGTTGATCCTGGCACTCAGACTGAGGCTCAAGGATCACAGGTCCTTTTGGTATCCACAGGAGATTGCTTCTAGGATACACCAAAATCCAGTGAAGTGCAACCCCTTATTACAACGGTATAGTATGCCAGTAACCCAAGCATATAACCAAATACAGGAAATCACCAATAGATTACTTATATAATACGATGTACATGTTTTATAAATACTTCCAATACTGTTGTTTAGGGAGTAATGATCGGGGAGGTCTGTAAAGATACCAGACACATGGTGTTTAAAAAAACTTCAATCTGAATTCTGTGCCACTGAGCACAATGTGATTGATTAGAGGCAATAAAAGGGCAGTTAAGTCATTGAGGAGGCCTTGGCAATGGCCTAGAATGATGGGAGATGCTGTATAGATGATACAATGCCTGAAGCTTTAGGAATAGACAGGTAAGTTTCAAATGAAGCTTTAGGAAGAGATAATGGTTTAATATGGGAATGGATAAAGTAGAAGGAAAATACACACGCACACTTATTAAACATTAGGTCTCAGTCACCTGGCTTGGTAACACTTCTTGTTAACGTCAATAAAGGAGCCCACTTTCTCATTTTGTTAGTAGGCCATATTAGGAAAGAGTGAGTCACCAGGCTAGGTGGTGGTGTAGCGATCCAAAGAAGCAACTGGTGTTGGAGACAGCTGTGAGCAGAATGAAATCAGTTGGTGTCTATGGAATTTATGTCTCAGAAAACAGGTAGGTGTGTGTATAGAGATGATAATTGAGGTAAATATATATAGCTATACAAGAAGCAGGGGACAGAAACTGAAGTGAGAAAGGGATACAGCTTTGGGTAGGGCACTCAGGGGAAGACGACTTCGAAGAAGATGTAGGGGAAGTAAGATGAATCGAGGGTACCTGGGGTAGAGACTCTTCAGGTCAGTGTCTGTTTATCTGGAGAGAGGGTAGTAGCCTATGTAGTGAGAGTGTAAGTGCCAGCGCTAAGGAGATGAGCCTGAGTTCCCAGGCCTGGGTCTTGGAGGCTTCTCTGACAAGTGCATTGAGAAGCCCAGTGGCTGTAAAGATTGGACTTTAAGGATCAACCTTCTGAAGATAGTGGCAGGTGGCTAGGAAGCTAGGTGACATCAGTGATGGAATGAGTATTTTCAAAACAACCCTACAATATTCCCTCAGAGTGCCAAGTGCTAGAGTAAATTAAACTGATAGATCAAACCGAAGTGGGAGGAAAACAGATGGGATTCCAGGCAGGAGTGGGGAACTATCAGGAGATGGTGATGGCTAAGTGTGTGCAGCATTTGCACACTCCTTTTGGGAGAGAAAGAACTGGAAGGTCTAAATACAGGAGAGAATTGTAAGAGAGTTGTCTGTAGTGAGGAGAGGGGCCCTGCCAGCTTATAATGACAGAAGAGCAAGTGGCATCTGGGTGCAGGGGCAGCTAGAGGCCTTGGGTAAAGTGTTCTTATTGCAGCTTCATGTGAATAAGGAGATAGAGGTGAGGTGCGCCAAAGATGTAAAGTAGTTGAGCAGTGGAGGGTGAGGACTCTGCAGGGCAGGACCACAACACAGAAGTCCTCAGGATTGGTTCATGACTCTGAGGTAAAAGCTGTTCTCAAAGTGCCAACAGGATGCTTTTGCCTACAACAGCAGGTGTGCAGTCTCTCAATACGTGCCCGACAATGAAAAACTACACTACTGTCACTAGGTTTTTGCTTACATTACTATATTTCTTGGTTAAAATTATTCATGTCAACATGTAATTACTTATTTTTAAGTGAATAAGTTAAAATTGAAAATATTTACATATCTGTGTATCTTAAGGTTTCTATTGCTGTCATAAAACATTGGTCAGAATATTCTCGATAAGAGTCCACTGAGGGAACCCAAGGCAGGAACCTGTAGGCAGAAAGTGAAGAACTCATGGAGAAGTGCTCTTGCTGGCTTCTTTCCCCTGGCTTGTGCAGTTTGCTTTCTTACACACCCAAGGGCTGCCTGGGTGCCACCCACAGTGGCTCACATCAGCCATTGATTGATCCAGAAAAATGACTCATGTTTTCTACAGGCCAGTCTTAGAGGCTTTTCCTCAACTGACATTACCTCTTCCCAGTTGCCTAGGTTTGTATTGACAAAAACCAACAGGGTCGCAATATAAATAAATGTTTGTTTGTCTTCAGTGTAAAGTGGGGTTTTGCATGGATTAAACACAAAGCTCCCACATTAGTGTCGCATTAAGGAAAGAAATAAAAATGCTTCCTCTTGGTGACATTTAAGCAAGAGCAAATCCAGAATTTAGTTTTCTGTTCATGCTCCCTGTGCCCTCTGTCCTGATTGTTGCATGAGCCTTCATCTCTGCCTGCCCAAAGGCTATCTTTTGAATTTGTTTCTGTGTTCTGTTTCTGTTCCACACAAAGGACTCGACTCAGTCTTTATTGAACAGCACAGAAAGCATCGCATGGGATAAAAAGGGATACTTTACAGAAATCTGTAACAGTTTTACAAGGGATTCAGTCTCTGGGTTCAGCTAATCCCAACTGATCAAACAGCATCACACACATCATTGCTTATAAAGCAATATCCAAACACTGTGTTTATGAATGATATTCATTTTAGAAGATTGCTTTCAATCTCTGTATTTGCTCTTTTCTGCAAGTGACACACATGCTTGTTCTGGGTCAGGAGCATGGGAGAGTATATAACTTAGGGTTACAGTTATATATCAGGTTCTAAAAGTTGATTACATGGGAAATCCAAGGCAAGTAAAGGTTGACTGCTACATTGCTCTCTTAAAGGCAGGTTAAACAGGCTGAGAACACAGTAGGTTAACAGACATACTTGATTTCAGGGTATATTAGCAACTCTGGCTGTGAGGTCCAGCAAAAGTTCAGGTCTCAGGATGTAAGAGGTATTTTCATAATAGTACATCGTCACAGGTTTTGAAACCTAAAGGGTTGAGAACTACTGGATTAGAGGAATGTTGTATGGCTGTCTGACATCCTTCAGAGTCTCAAAGATTGACGAGAGGTAAACAGCTAAAATTGGCTGGTTTGAGCCTGTCAAAAGGCTGAGTAGGAAGTGAAGGGTGAGAGATGGTTGGAGATGGTTTTCAAAAATGCTGAACTTGGGGTTGCATGATGGGACGTGTTGGGTAGTTCCCCACGGTACCTAGGTTTGACGGGATGGTAGCAGGATGGCGGTACAGTGAAATTCAGTTGAAAGTACATGGGGTCCGTAATTACGGGTTTGTCGTAGGAAGAGAGCAGGTGGAGGGGGTGAGGACTCACATCCACTTGGAGAAGGGAAAATGTAACGGAAGGCCAGGGATAGGCAGGATGGTGCAGTGGGGAGCGGGTGAGTTGGACTGGCTGTGTGAGACACAGTCTGCAAAAGTGCAGGTGTTGGATGGAGTTGGCTACAATTGGGCTTTTAAAGATGCAGTTAAATGAAAAAGTACGGGTCCCTTTATTGGTGCACATTTAAACCATCTTCTTTGGTCTTCAGGTTGGTTTCAGAGTTATAGAAGAAATATTTTTTCTGTTTGTTTGGTTGTTTTTTTAAAAGCTGTTTTTCTGTTAGCACTGGCTGTCCTGGAACTTGTTTGTAGACCAGGCTGGCCTTGCTCAGCCTCTGAGTGCTGGGATTAAATGTGTGCATGTATTACCATGCTCAGCCCACATTTTGTTTTGATTGACATAATCTTTTGTCTTCAAAAGCTTAATAAATTGGGTTCCAGAATTCTTACTCTTGCCATTTCTTGTTTCTTTCAGTAACTTGGATCCACTTACAGAAACTGTATCCTTTTTTCAGAGAAAAAGAGTAAAACTAAGGATTGATTATGAAGAAAAAGAAAATTGGAGAAACAGGAAAAAGCAGATGAGTACTGAAAGAAGTGTAAAGCACGTAGGTTTGGAACAGCATAAGTAACATTGAAAGCTTGCCCACAAGTTCATGTGATCTGAATTAGTAACACTGCATCGCTGCTGCTTACCTTGCCCACCCACAGTAAGCCTGGCTGCACAGACAGCAGCAACTGCACAGTGGTTCAGGGCCTGTCTCCCTCTGCTTTGAATCACATCTAGAGGGGACAGTAGCTCAGGGTAAATGCTCATGATGTCTCCAGCAGCCCTGTTCAGGAGAGCCTAGGTCTTTTTGGTTCAGATGGCTTCCAGAACATGTCTTCATATCTGTTTCTGGCTGTGCGGTCAACAGAGGGGAGGTAATGGTTTTGGGAAACACTCTTAAGTCCTCTCTCACTGTGCAGGACCTGCCTCCTGACTTGTCACTGAAATGAGTAAAGGATTTTAGTAATAGCAGATTCTGTCATCTCTGTAGAAAATGAGCAAAAATGTGTTAAGTTAGGGCATTCCTGATTATGCTGCAATAATAACAGATCAGGGGCTGAAGACACAAAGAGGGTTCCTAGACCACATTCTACTGACTAGTGCTGGTAGGTCGAGGTGTTAGCTTGTAGTTTCAAGAGGGCAGAGGCTATATAAGACATGCAAACTAAAATCATCTGAGAACCCAGCTTAATTTGTCAGATCATCCAGAATTTTAAAGCAACACAACTCAGTGCTGCTGCTAGTGAAGTACATATGGCTCAATCTTTCTGAAAGCATTACTCGGTAATGCCATTTCCTGAATGCTGAAAATAAGAATCAGCAGGCAGTTTCCTCCAGGATTTGGCAAATATAAGAGGCATGGACCAAATCTGGCTCACCACTCATTTCTTAATTTTTTTTTTTTTTAAACTGGGATACAGCCATGTTAGTTGATTTACATAATGTCTGTGGAGTTTGGATAGATATGACAGATTGTTAGTCCCTAACACCTCACATCTTATTGTCCATTAACAAGAAAGTAGCATCACAAAAATTATTTCAAGAGAATTATTAAAAATTTGGAGTGTCATTCACCAATAAGAAATGGTAAATAAATTAAGCTATCTTCCTCAAGGCCATAAAGGATCTAAAGGATTTTTAGAAATTAGAAATGACTCAGCTTGTCTCCTGGGAGAGACATAAGGTGTTTAAATTGTGTCTTCATGCAAGGGAATGCCGTACAGCAAGAAAAACTAACAAGTACAAGTATCAAGAGGCCACACCAAAAACAGTGGAGTAGAGAGAGGAAAAGGCTCTCAAAGTACTGATTTGTATATCTGGGGTTTTGAAGAATTTTGTATCACAAAAATTTTCACTGTCTAGTAAGGGAAAATAGTAGACTGCAAATCACCCTACATTTTGAATGTATAAACCCTAGTGTTCATGTAGGGAGTGGGGACTTCAAGGGGTGGTCTCTAGGTTCTTCCATTAGGCAGAAGAGAGATGGTTGTAGTGTAAGTTGCTGGATGCCAAGAAGGCCAGCTGGCCTGCCTTGTCGAGTTTTTCAGAGGCGAGTTTGAAGACTAATACAATTGAGGTTTTCTTGGGAACTTTTAGTAGAAAGTGTGTATTTACTATTACCATTTAGTAATGGTGTCTTATGTAATTGCACCAGAAAGCATACACTAAAGTGATACAAACATGGCAGTGAATCATAGCAGTAAGGATACTCTGGGGTTGAAGAGTGACCATTTATTCTTTCTTTCCGAGCAACAGGTCTCATCTTGTGTCCCTGTCTGGCTTGAACTACAGTTGGTTCTGCTTTCTGCTGGAGTGCTGGGGTTACAGGCACATGCCAGGCCAGGCAGGCATTTCCTCTGAACCTAAGTGATTCCTTAACACATGTAATAGTTGTATAGTTGCAGTCAAAGTAGAAACCAGGCATTGATTTTCCAGTGCACGTCAGGAAATATAAATGTACAGAGCAGCTATGTGCCAAGCAGTTGACAGAGTAAATTTGAGAGTCTGAATTTCCAGTTGCAGAATAAGACCATAAACAAGAAGCAATCTCAGATAATAAATGGCACACACAGACCTAGGTACAATCTGATCGGAATGGAGGCAGACTCTAATAAGAGCGTCTGCCTTCTGCTAGATGACACCATACCCATTCTATGTCTGAGGTGAGATGCCCAGGCAATTTATTTAAAATCGATGTAAATATTCCATGTAGTAGTAGGATTATAGAGAACTTACAGTGTATTCAGCTGAGGATAAAGTGACTGCTTTCTTTTGCATGTGTGTGTGAAGAGTGCTAGAGGCTGGTGTCACTTGTCTTCCTTAATCCCTCCCCACTTTATTGACATCTTCCTCCAAGTGCTGGGATCACACATGGGCCACCGTGCCCATCCAGCGTCCATGTGGGTGATAGGTATCTGAGCTTCTGTCTTCAGTTGGCAGTCCTTTATCCACCATGCCTGGAGGCAGTTTTTGTTTTGTCACTGGACGTAGCCCTGGCTGTCATGGAACTGGTTATGTAAGCCAGGCTAGCCTCACACTCAGATCAGGATGCCTCTTTCTACTTCTGAAGTGCTGGGATTAAAGGCATGCACCACCATGCCGGGCTATTTGGTAGTGTATTTTTAAGTGAACCCCATACCCCACCCTTGAACACAAACACCAAAATATCCTATAACAAGCAGCCTTTTGCTGCTTACTACTTGTCATATTCCTTAGCAGGTCTAGTATGGGACACCTTTCTACTTACAGTACCTTGCCCACTGGCCAGAGTATTTCATCGTTGCGGAGGCCCCTGGTGGAGAGCTAATGGGCTATAGTAAGTACAGTACCACTAGTCCTTGTTTGGGTGAGTAAAGACTGTAATACAGGATGGAATTTTATTTTCAGATCACTTATCAACACTTCACCTCATCTCTGTTGTGTCCAGCCTTGTGCTAGGCCAAGAGATATAGCAGTGAACCTAACAGACACAAATGCAGTCTTTTTGGATCTTTAATTTCATTTATTAGATTTCTGTATGGTTTGCTTGGTATTTAAAGCATATGCATTTAACAATTGTAAAAAAAGAACCTGAGCTATGAATGGCTGTAATTATATATACACTATAAATGTAATTTCAGTTGTAACTATTTGAAAAAAAAATCCTAAGTCTATTTCAAATGTAGCTTATTTGAACAAAATATCTTTAATCTTTGTTCTTTGTTTTTAGCTTAATTTTGTTTTGTTTTTTTGAGACAGGGTTTCTCTGTGTAGCCTTGGCTGACCTGGACTCACTTTGCAGTCCAGGCTGACCTTGGAATTCAGTGATCCACCTGCCTCTTTCCCTGAATGCCGTGATTAAAGGCATATGCTACCATGCCTGGCATTTTTAAATGTTTAAGTCTGACTTTAGAAGTAGGTATAGAATATCATTTGCAAGTAGCGTTTCAAATTGAAGTGTTAATTTTGGTACATTTTTATTTTAAAAGAAACTGATAGCAAAGTATTCATGCATTTATGTACAAATTATTGTTTGAATTACTGATGCAATTTTTGTTGTTGGCAGTTATGGGAAAAGCAGAAGGCTCAGTAGCTAGGGAAGAGTGGCATGGACACGTCACAGCTCTGTCTGTCGCCCCTGAATTCCGCCGTCTTGGCTTGGCTGCTAAACTTATGGAGTTACTAGAGGAGATTTCAGAAAGGTGAGAGCCCATTTTTCAGATACATCAAGTGATTTATGAACCCTATTTTTTCGTTTGCTGTTGAATATCTGAAAGGTTTTCTTTCTTGTGAAAGTGAAGAACTGTCAAGCTTTAGAGTTAAAGGAATTTCACTTTAAGCTTGTAATAGTTCCTACAATTCTGCCAAATTCATAGTGTTCTCATTGCTGCTCCTTTGCCATTGAGGAAAATTAATGTAGTGTGTGTGACTTGAGCTAGCTAATTGGTTGGAATCAAAGACCGACTTTTCAAGAAA
Organism: Pachyuromys duprasi; assembly: GCA_028658305.1. Lineage (NCBI taxonomy): Eukaryota > Metazoa > Chordata > Mammalia > Rodentia > Muridae > Pachyuromys > Pachyuromys duprasi. The sequence goes on along the minus strand of CM053766.1, from coordinate 145,586,197 downwards.
GGTCTTTGATGTTCTTGGCACTATGGCAAATGTTTTTAGGCCCAAAGTAGTTAAGATTGTTTCTGTTCTAATAGTTAGTTACCATCTATAGACAAGTTCTATAGAATGTTCTAAGTCCTTTATTTTTATCTGTGGCCACGTATTATTGAGGAGGTGGGAGAAGTACTCTGTGAGCACTGAATGACTTAAACCTGAAACACATCAACACAACCCATTTCCATTGGTTTCTATGTGAGTACTAGTTTAATCATGGCAAAGGTCAGAAGCTCACTTCATAAAAATTCTGTCATCAAAAGGAAATGTGTAGCAATAATGGATATGTAGAGTTGTTTTCCTTGAAGATATAAAATAGCCTGTGGCCAGGGCCCAGCATGGTTGTGCTTGCCTTTAATCCCATCACCAGGGAGGCAGAGAGATCTTTTGAGTCTGAAACCAGCCTAGTCTACATAGTGAATGCCAGGTCAACCATGGCTTCATAGGGGATTGCATCTTTAAATATCCTGTGGCCCCTCTGAGGTTGAGGCAGTTAGGTAACTGCCAATAATATGGCTTTTGAAGAGACCTGTTATGTCATCACTCACTGTAAGATTGAAAAAAAAGCAACATAGTAATGTAAGAGAAGGCGTCTCCCATTTTATAGAAGGTACAGCGATTCCTGTTTGGTATTTGTCAAATTGCTGTTTTTTCCCTCTGCCAAAAAAAAAAAAAAAATGGTATGAAAGGGGACAGTTACAGAGCTAAAAAACTTATTTCTGTGTTGTTGCGTACCGCTCCCCCCCGCCCCCCCCGGGTTTACTATGTAGTTCTGGCTGTCTTTGAACTCATTATGTAAACCAAAACTCTGCCTTGCCTCTAGAGCGCTAGGACTAAAGGTGTGCGCCATCGTGCCCAGCAAGGAAATAGGTTTACATGAAAAAGAAGTGTGGCTTTTAAAGTTCTCTTGGAAGCCTGGCAGAGGTGGTGCACACCTTTGATCTTAGCAATTGGGAGGCAGAAACGGGCAGGTCTCTGAGTTAAAGCCAGCCCGGTCTACAGAGTGTTTCAGGACAGCCAGGGCTACAGAGAGAAACCTGGTCTTAAAAACCAATACATACTGCCCGTGCATGGGTTTGGGTAGCTGCATGATAGATGAAGTTGTTTTCAGTCAGCTTTCTAAAAATAAGTGTTCTGCTCTGTGAGCATGAAGAAAATCTCAGGGTCAGCCTCTCTCTGTCACTTGATTTCCAAATTCACAATGTTCTTACTATGTTAAGTCATACGGTATTCTAAGACATGAAAATAATCTTAATACATAAATAACTGTTAACTTCATTAAAATTATTCTTAATCAGAAAAAAACAAAAAAACCACCACCAAAAAACCCCATAAAGTTCTCCCTGGACTGACTATAAGAAGGAAGAAAATTTTGGGTAAGATAGGATGTATATTTATTAATGACACTGTGTGAAAGACAGGCAAGGGGGAAATTGTTCTAACAAGGTATAACCTTGAACGCAATGTATTCTGTTTAGGTAGTTACTAACCTCTCTTCCCTTCCAGTTTCTGAGGCTTCATTGTTCTTGTGAGTGTGTACACTCATATTTTATTTAGGTGTACATTAAAATAAATATAGGAGTAAAAAGTAATAAAAATAAAAGAAAAAATTAAGTAGCTATGAGTGAATAATGACTACACTGGAAAGATGGAGCTCAGTAGTCAAGTACAAGTCCCCAAGTTCCATCCTTAGCAGTATCAAAAGGAAAAATAGATGCAAGTTCTGTTTATAGGAACTGTATAAGGTTACAGATTGAAAGTAAATATCCAATTACCTTGAAAATTACAGCCAAAGATAAGTTGATTCTTTTCATACTAATAATATTTACATTGTAGTTGAATAGTTACTACCACCAGTAAGGGGCCACCAGATAAACAACTTGCTGGGAAGGTGGCTTGATGCAAGCAAGCTGAGGAGCCGAGTTCAGATCTCCAGAACGCATATAAAAAGCTGAACATGAGCCAGGCTCATGTCTTTAATCCAAGCAAGGTATCTAGAAGGAAGTTCAAGGCCAGCCTGGTCTATAGAGAGTTCCACGACAGCCAGCTACACAGAGAAACTCTGTCTTGAACATCCCCCACCAAAAAAAAAAATGGTTAGACATAGTTCTTGGCTTAGTTGTTCTTAAAGCAAGATGGGAGATAGAGACAATCCCACAAGCCAGGCAGTGGATCTACATAGTAGAGGACAAGGAAGACAAAGACCCACAGTTGTTTTCTGACCTCTACATGCGCACCCTGGTATGCTTACACACAAATACACATGTTCAGCAAGGAATTTTTTTTTTAATTGAATCCATCAAGATGTGATAATGTTATATACCCTGGAAACCAGACAAATGGTTAATGAGAGCTGAACGTCTTCTTTGTAAAAACTGTTAGGTGGCAATCAACTAAGGTACAGGTCAGCAAACCTTCAAGGCAGCTGCAGCAGCGTACGATCTACTGCAGAGGTTTCCTTTGTTTTCTAAGCAATCCGTCACTTTAAACGTCATTCTTAGTGTGAAGACGACACAAAAGGAAATAGTTTACAAAGTCAAACCTACCTTAGTAGTAGCTAGACTTTTTCTACAAAAGCTGTGTCAGACTTTCAGGCCAGGTGTGGTGGCTCATAACCATGATTCTAGCATTCAGGATTGTTGTGAGACTAAGACAGTCTGGGCTATCCCCAGTAATAAGTACGGTCAGTTTTACATGAACAAAACCAGTCTTTAGGCTGAGATTTCCTTGATAAGTAAGGAAAATCTGAGAAAATGTCACCAGAGTGCGCATGTTGCAGAAAAGCTGTTGGTAAATAGCTTCAGTGAGTTAAAAGAATGATGATATACTAGGAGCCAGGGTGTTTGAAGACCAACTATTATTCATTAGGTGCAGTTTATTTTGTAGCAGTCTAGAGAATAGACGTTAGGAGAGCATCCTGAAGAAGAGTTTCTACAAAACCGTGTAGAGTGTTTAATGGTAATCTGCATCCAGGGACAAAGATGTGCAGTCAGCCCCTCTTCCTAATTTACTTGAAATTATACAGCAAAGCCAAGTAAGAAAAAATGGAAGAGGATTGAGGGGCAATGAAATTGCTGTCGCAGATAGAAAATAAGTACTTAGAACAAAATAAAAACAATGGATTTTAATATTCAAACAGTAAAACCTAAAAAGGTATTGAAATTGGCATCAAAAGCATTATTGCTTGAGAAAAGTCTAAGCAAAACCTTACAAGAGTATTCCATAAGTTTATACAACTTTATGGGGAGACATTAAAGTGACTGACCTAGGTGGAAACAGAAACTAGCTGAAACTGCATTGGCTGAGCATAGAGCTAGTGTAATTATGCCCAGAGTCCTCCTCGGGTTTTGGGGGCTGGAGGGTTGTTAACACAGAAACAGCAACAATAGACTGTCGCGGGAGCAGAGCGTGAGAAACGCGTCCCCTAGTAGGTGCAGCTTGGCATACTTGAGGCTGTATCAGACATCAGTAAAGACGGTGGGGAAAGTGGATGAGCAGAATGTTTCCCTGATTACTACTTTACTACCACTTTATACACGCTTTATAAAACATGGATGTGAACTGGATGCAGTGGAGCATGCCTATAATCCCAGCACTCAGGGAAGCAGAGGCAGGCAGATCTCTGTGAATTCAAGGCCAGCCTGGTCTACAGAGCAAGTTCCACAGCAGCCAAGGCTATCCAAAGAAACCGTGTGCCAAAAAAAAAAAAAAAAAAAAAACCCCACAAAAAACATGGATGAGGAAAAGTTACTTTGAGTACAGTATGGAAAGTGTCTCCATAATGTCAGTGTGGGGAGTTTCTTAAGCAGACTATCAACAGTGCTTATCATACAGGGATGTCTCATTGCTCTGTGTTTACTAAGTGGAACAACTTTGCTCACCTAAAGATAACTAACCCGAAGGAACACGATGGATGCTTGTAGAAAAACTCAAACATCACATACATAGCACACACAAGATAGCCACTGGGAAGAACCTGAAAGGTCATTAAGTGCTGACCATTTAGAGAAATCCTAATGGTCAGTTGACATAATCATCTCATTAGTAACATCAAGATATCACGTCTCATATACTGGGAGTGTCCTTGGAATAAACAGGTTAGAAGTTAACCAAGCTGATGTGCATGACAGCAATGATATATCCCTCGTTAGATACTGTACCATGAGATGCTCAAAAAAAGTATCCATAGTAACATTCTTTGTAATAGATTGGGAAATATTTTTAGAGGACCATGGGCAAGTTGTATATTCATACAACAAAATGAAGATAATAGCCACAGCAACTCAGGAGAATCATTACTGAGGTCACTCGCAAAACACCCCCAAACTGTGATTATGTTTATCTCACAATATGAAACCTTAACAGTAACTGGCGAACAAGGAGAACAAGGAGAAAATAGCCGGACATAAAATCAGGATGTGGAGACCTTCGAAAGGAAGACATATTATCGACCAAAGGAAGTCTGGCTGTCGCCAGGATCCTAAAGCTATACTTGGGTCATTTTTCTGTACTGCCAAAAAAAAAAAACCCACCCTAAAAAGTAAAAATTGTTGTAAAAGATGTCAGCTGCAAGGTTGTTACTACTGTGTCCGAGTAGTCAAAAACAAAGTATTCTTATGCCATTTTGTAGCCCAGGCCAGCCTTGAACCCACAGTTTTCCTCAGTCAGTTCAAAGTGCTGGGACTACAGACATGAGCCGCTGTGTCTGGCATAAATATTTTTAAAGATGTATACCAGTGATTGCCTAGAGTTAACATTTCCTTTTTCTTTTCTTTTCCTTTCTTTTTTTTAAAGAAAAGGTGGATTTTTTGTTGATCTCTTCGTCAGAGTATCCAATCACGTTGCGGTCAACATGTATAAGCAGTTGGGCTACAGTGTCTACAGGACAGTCATAGAATACTACTCAGCCAGCAACGGGGAGCCTGATGAGGATGCCTATGGTAAGCTTCCTGCTGTGGCAGGAACTTCAAGAAAAAGTCGAAATAGTTATTTCCCCTGACAGGCCTAATAATACATTTAATACATTCAAAAGAATCACATATGAACTTAGTAGTAGTTAACTTAGATTAACCAACCAGTGGTTAATTCTATAAATTATCTTTTCATGGTACATATGTGTTCTCTTATTAAAAGAGAACATTACGTTAGTTGACTCCTAGGGTGGGATTTGGTTAGCACTTGGCATACTTACATTTAGATAGGATTGCAGAGAGGGCACAAACCTGATGGGAACTTGAACCAATACACTCAATTTGATTTTAAGACGTTTGATATTGGTTGCTTACATTAATCTTTGCTCCCAACAGATATGAGGAAAGCGCTCTCCAGGGACACTGAGAAGAAATCCATCATACCATTACCTCATCCTGTGAGGCCCGAGGACATTGAATAACCATAGGCAGTGGTTCTTAGGCAGGTGTTCCAGACAGTTTGTGGACATATTATTTTCATAGGATGATCTTGGAGCTCTATTAGGAGGAAAGTAATCATTTAGGTCTTAAAGACTTCATGAAAATACAGACTATAAACTTCAAATCTCATCATTCAATGAGCAATAGCATACATGTTCAAACTGTTTGCCATAGTAAAATTCAGTCAAGGCAGCTAAGTCAGAAGGACCCGTTCCACTATCATGGTTGACAGTGTGCAGTACATGCCAAGGAAAGACCCCCTCCATCTTCCTCCTAAATCCTGTGCCTGAGAACCACTGCTGCACATATATAAATATATATACATATTTTATTTTGTATTGAACTATTAATTGAAGCTTTAAAAGCATATATGAAATGTATAAATCTGAGATGTATAGTAAAAGACATTGTTGACTATGAATGTTTTCTGAAAGTCTGTTGTCTTTTAATCAGAATTATGGAGGGCTGTTGTTTAGGATGATGTGCCTCTCTGTTTTGACTTTTATATAAAACATTTTAAAATGCTCATCTGAAATCATCTCTGACTGGCATACACAGGCATCCTTCTTAAGGTGTGAAATCCTCCCAAGTAACATGTTTCCTACTGCTGGTCCCAGATCTTCTCTCTTCTCTAACAACACTCAATCCTGCCTTTGAAAGGGAAACAGACTCTAACTCCAAATTAGATCGTAGGCTCGTACTGAAAAGATATTCAGGCAGTAAAGTAGTAATCAAAAAAAAAAAAAAAAAAAAGCCCACATAAAATGACCATTAAAATGTGTGTTGGGATTCAGTTTTTTCTTTGAGAGTAAGCTCTTGCTATGTTGCCTAAGCTGGCCTTGAACTCCGCCTCTAGTAATCCTCCATTCTGCCCATAAGTGGTAGGTTGGGACTACAAACATGTATACCATAACACCCGAGAATAAACTTTTTACTTTAGAAAGGTCTTATTTGGGGATATTAAGGTTGGACAGAATGAATTCTTTGTTCCTCCTAGGAAGAATAATGTATGCTTCCAGCCTGTCACACTGGCACACGCTTTTTATGAGTGGACTTTAAAAGCAGTCACTTTTGTTTTGAAGAGCAGCTCTAGAAAGACTGCTTACTTACAGAACAGCATTCTGAACTGCTCTCACCTCCATCTTGAATTTGCTCAAGAGTCAAAGGATATTCAGTGACAGATCCTCTTCCTGACTAGCACCCTCAGTACTCAGTGCAGACTCAGGCCCGAGTCTGGTGCTGGTCTAGTGGCTAAGAAGATCTGTTGTTTACCTAGTTACTGTTGTCTTCTAACTTTCAAACTTATCTTATTTTCAAGACCCAATTCAGTAATATTTTTATTCCACTGGATATACTTACATTTAATGATCAATTGTTTACTATTGATTCTTATAGGTAGAAACCAATTTTGAATAAAAACAGTTCTGGGCACTGGGTGGTGAACAGAAGACTATGAATTACAGAATAATGAAAATTGCGCCTCCAGCCTAGGCAAATGCTGTTTTACAATGTGAGATCACCAAAAGGTGTGAGACCATGCTACTTTTAGCTCCGCCACTGAGCACACAGCCACTGTGGGTCATCTGGACACCTGCTGTTTTATGACAGCTGTTTAAACATCAGTTATGAGTTCACACATCCTACAGCATGCTGGGAAATGCATATTCTCTAGGTAGATAGAACTGCAGAATTCACAAGGCCTGGGAAAGTGGCAGTACTGCTGTGGTGAATGGAAGGCTCCAAGGACTCTTAGTCACTACAAATTACTTCAGGATATTTAGAGGTCACACTAGCCCAAGCCCATTTAATTCTATAAGGAGTGGGCTCAATGCTTAAAATAAAGGGGGGGGGGTAGGAATACAAGATTAATGCTACCACATCCCTTTTCTAATCAAAATGAGATGCTATGATACTATCACATGTTTGACTAAGGAAACTAAAATATACAACCACCACATCGTAGTTTGGGTGTTTTTAAAGAGAAGAAAGTGACAGGCTTCAGATGCATGCATACCATCACAACAGACCTATGCCTGAAAAGTTCCTGAAGGATGGATCTTGCACACTTCATGATTTAAATCTGCATTTCTACCTTATGTAGGTGCTAAGCATGTTAATTCCATCTAATAAAGACAATATGAGCAAATTCTAGGAAAGTTTGGACTCATAACAAAATTGTTAAGAAAAAAATTTCTTTACTTACACCCATAGCGTTTTAAAAAATAATGCAAAAGAGAGCTGTCAAAGATGCCAAACAACTTACAGGCATGTATATAAAACATCCAGAAGTCAAAGTTCTAAACTATTCATTTATAAAAAGCAATTGCAACATTTAAAAAGATGAGGGTTCACTCTCATCAATGTCCTTATCTGGATCCTGTTCGGCAGCTTCTCTTTCTTGTTGTTGTTTCTTCCATAGCTTGGCCATCGCCAGAAGCTTGAGGTTGGGCTGGTTGGCAGCATCCTCTGGAAAGATGTAGTCATAGTATTCTTCCCATCCAGCATCAGACTGCAGAAATAAATCAATTAAAAGCTGAGCAAATACATAGCTGGAGCATGCTTTATTCAGAAGGTAGAATAAAGAATGTTTGAGAAACCTATAAGTCAAATTCAGCTGTTTACAAAGCAACCTCAAACCCTGCTGCAGAAGGAACAAAAGGCTGGGCCTAAGTGACTAAGCAGCCACTGTAATGATGCTACTATACCACACTAGCTCACCAAGAATGAAGGACCAAGAGGAAGAAACTATCTACACACAGCTCCTCCACGGACAGTCAAGACACTCAGCACCTCCACCCACCTTGCATTTCAGTGTTAGAGGCTGGAGAGGTGGCTCCGCTGTTTAGAGCACTTGTTCAGAGGACCCATATTAGGTTTTCAGCACCTGCATGGTAACCATCTAGTAACTCCAGTTCTAGAAAATGCACTGCCGCCTTCTGACCCAAGAGGGCACCAGGCGTGCATGTGGTACCCATGCAGACAAATCACTCTTAAACTAATTTTTTAAACTTTGTGTTTAACTTCATATTTGGCAGCAGAGGCCAATAGCCTTGTATTATTTGGACTCCTAGCTCTCTTCTCATTCCCAGGTGAGCAGAGATTTCACTTCTAAATACTGTCCTAAAATGCAGGCTCTCATCTCCTACCTTCCACCTCCCCCCTCCCACCCCCCAGGTCCTGGCTTATAAAAACAACCAACAGATCATCTTCAACCTAAGACCCCCAAGTCCACCTGTGTGAGATGCCAGCAATCTCATCATGTATAAAAGTCTTCAATGGTTCCCAAGTTTCCTGAGGATTGTTCCTCTCTAACAGGTGAACCTTCCCCACCCCCATGCTGACTCCCCACTTCTCACTCTACAAATACCATGTTTCATGTAACTCCTAGACCTTGTCCAGTCGGTTCTGCCTCCATCACTGTCCCATTTTCCACCACTGGTTGTTTTCCTGGTATCCAGACTACAAGTGGCTTCTTATATTCAAGCTGCCTACTTCTGAATGATCAAATACTACTTCAAAGCACACATTTCAAAGGCAGATGCATTCCTACTCCTTTGACATGAGATGAACAAGCCCGGGTACTGAGCCCTTACCCCATCGTCGGCCTGGACCTTTCTTCTTTTCTTGACTTTTTCTGGCATGAGTTTGTCTACTCTCTCCTTGTCTGATACTGTTCCAAATTCATCTTCAAAACCTCGCCAGGATTCCAGCAACATAAGCCTCTCTTCTTTTTCTTCACAGTTTCTCATGGTTTTGTTGGCTTCTTCATAAATCTGTCTGCATTTAGCCACACTTCCTTCTTTCCCTGAAGATAACTCAAACTGAGCAAAACTGATCCATACCTTTAGAAAATTAAGAGAACCAAGTTAACCATGCCACCCAGAAGAGAGTAATAGTGTATATTCAGAGTATATCCAGAAACAGAGTTCATTCACGAGTTCATGCCATCTGTGATGTATCCACTGACAGCATGCTGTGAACTGATACACTGAACATGTGCCTCAGCTTCAGTCAGTACTGGAGCAGTCTCCTGCTTTAAGGTGTCTAACATAGTTTTAAAATCCTGAAAAAAACTTAACTTCTTTAAACCTCTGATTCCCAAGAGATTCATGTACAGCAGAAACAAGGACCTGGGATAAGTTTAACATTCCTAAATCCTGACAACAGATTTTAAGAACAAGAAAGACATTTAAAATAATTTGTCTAAAAAAACCCAAAACTGGTGTACAAAATAAAACGTATGATTATTGACCAAGTACAGGATACCTTGACATGTTGTGTTCGCTGAAGCAATTGTCGGTAAAGGTTTCGTGTTCTTTCAGTTTCTTCCTGCTCAATCTCAAAATCAATATATGATTTCCAAAGTACCTAAGAAAATAATAGGTCAATCTTAGCACCAAGAAAGTCACATGGCTCTATAGTTCAACCATCCTGACTTACATCCAGGAACAAAGACTTTCACTCAACAATTAGACTGCATGTGGATGAAGTAATAATAGCATTTAGATGCTTGCCAAAACATGACTAGAATTTTAGATAGAAAACAAGGCTATAAATTCAGTTTTACATTTTCTTTTCAGATGTTCAACACAACCAAAACTTGTCAAGAACTCCAGGGACTTACACAGTCCCATCCCCAATGCCAATTTCCTGTGACTGAGTTCAAAGAACATAGCTGCCCAGTAGTCACAAGGACAAGGCAGGGCATGGACTCTGGAGCTGGCCCTCTAATGGAAGAGCTGAAGCCACAGGTGAGATATAGCGTACCGGAAGCTCTGCCCCAGTGCAGGGTCATGTTAGTACAAGACTGCCTAGGACAATTCTGTTTCTGTGGCTTCTACGAGACTCCAGTCAGCCTCAGCTCTGCCTGAGCGCGGCCTGTGGCGTAGCTGAGGCAGCAGGGTTCTAGGCCACAGCAGACCACCTAGGAAGCTCATGTTTCAAGCAAAACTCTGCTGAGGGTAGAGATGTAGCTTCCACCCCTACCTTCCTGTGTTCCAGATGGGGGAGCCTGCAGCCCTTTCCTTGCCCGGCCTTCCTCCTCATCCCTTTCACCCTTCCTTCCCTGTCGGCTGTGCAGTGGCTGCTGACACTCCCCTAGCCTACTTTCCCACTCTACAAACACAAGAATCCTAATCGGAGTGGAAAAGACTATAGGTTAGCTGGATCATCTTTTACTTTTAGATGGTTAGCTAGGGGAATATGTGAGGAATATCTTGATATATTCAACTTGGAATCCTCACCTCTGGCATGTCCAAGCGTGGCTGGCTGATGGCTAATTCATAGATTGCCCGAGCTCTCTCGATATCACCAAGGATTGTCTCTAATTCTGCAAACTTGATCCATGAGGTACAATTTTCTGGTCCAAACTCCAAGAACTTTTCATAAAGCTTCCTGCATCTGTCAAATTCCCGAAGCTGCAGCTCCAGCTCTATGTAGCCTTTGAATAGCTTGTTCTTTGGACATTTGCCTATGGACGTCCCCTGGAGAGTGAAACGGCCAGAGCACTGTTACACTTAGGGCTCAGCTTCTGGGAGCCACTGTCCTAGCCGCTACCCTCTGCTGGAGCCGCTGTGCTCAGCAGGTACTCAGCTGACACTGGGGGCCTGTGGTCTGGTCACACGGGCCTGGTCAGCCACAGGTATATTGCAGAATTACACAACTATTGGACTTTAACTCCTCAGGATCCCCTAGAAAATATGAATGCCAAATATACAAACCTTTAAATAAAAGATAATTATGCCTGACTTACTACACACAGGAAGCAAATAGATTATCTGAAGAAAAATTCTATGTACACACAGTATTTTATCCTCCTGACAAATTATGAGGAAGGTACATTCAGACTACTAATATGGAGACATATCTAGTAACTAGTAGCTATAGACATTCCCAATGTTTAAATGTTTGTAATTTAAGTATTATCATTTAATGTTTTGTTTTTTTTTAAATTTGATACCTTTAAGTCTTTTATTAAAAAATAAGTAAGATATTTGTTCAGGCTAGGTTTGAAGGGATGAATTTCAAGTAACTGCTGGTAAATAACTTCTGTTTTGAAAAGTACATTAGATCATATCTTATGCTTTAGTACTTTCTGCACTTAAACAGATTCTGTCTTTCATTTTGTTTGATACAATTCTTCAGGATATTTATTTTGGTGTCATAAGCTCTTACATTCCTGGCAAAACCAGCAGAATAGAAAACAAGGGATTACATTATGAAGGTGTAAAGCTTAACAGAATAAGGTTCAAAACAATATCAGAAAATCCATTTCTGACATAAGATTTAGGTATTAATGTGGAATAAATTTAAGCTTTTTAAAAATACAATGGTACTTGAAGTTAAGAATGCAAATTACATGATTTTTAAATTTTTCACTGAAGATTAAATATATATACACAATACATTTACATATCTCTGTATTTCTTTTTTTTTTCATTTAATGTTTCTTTAAACACTGATTTCCTTTTTTAAATTTTTTTGTTGTTTTATTTTATTTTTTTTTTTGAGACAGGGTTTCTCTGTTTAACAGCTCTGCAGACCAGTAGCCCAGGTTGGTCTCAAACTCAGAGCTCCACCTGTCTCTGTCCCCACCTCTACCCCGAGTGTTGAGATTAAAGACATGTATTACCATGGCAGGCTGTTTTTGTTTTTTCAAAACAAAGTTTCTCTGTGTAGCTCTGGTTATCCTGGAACTCACTCTGTAGGCCAGACTAGCCTCAAACTCAGAGACCTGCCTGCCTCTGCATCCCAAATCTGCACAGATAAAGGCATGACCCCAGCTTAAGCACTGTTTTTGTTTGTATCTCTTGACAATTTTTTAAAAGATCTATTTATTTTATGTATATGAATGCTCTGTTTTCACACACAAGATGAGATAATCAGATTCCATTACAGATAGTTGTGAGCCACCATATTGTTGCTCTTAACCACTAAGCCATCTCTCCAGCCTCCATCTCATATACATATACAATGTATCTTGATTGTATCCACCACTAAGTCTCCTCATGTTCGGACAGTTTTGGCTGCATGAGCACAGCCATGCTCCTGAAGAAAAAGCAATGCTTCCCCCACCAGCAGCCATCAGATGTCAAAAGCTCCCCAGCTGGAGGTAGAGTCTCATGATCCCCCTTCTACCTACCCCCGGCCTGCTTTAGTGTTGATGGCTTGCGAGCCTCCTGTAGGCCACTATGCTGCCCTTAGTTTGAGTGTAACAGCCATGCCATCTCCAGGAAACATTGACAATACTTCTCCCCACCATGCTGTTCTTACATTTTTCCACCTCTTCTTCCTCAGTGGTCCCTGAACCTTGCAGGGAGGTAGAAAGGGGTTATATTTATATCCCACTTAGAATAAGTACTCAGGAGTCACCTATGAGTTTTCTAACATGTTCCAGGCTCTAAGTGACACATTTCTGTTGCTGATCCCTCCTTTCTTCTTCCCCCTTTTTTTTGAGACAGGGTCTTGCTACGTAATCCAAGCAAGGCCGGCTTACTGGTGTGTGCCAATACACCCTGCTTGGTTGCTTTTTTTTTCAGTAGGAAGCGTACAAATTGTAAGCGTGACGATCATAACCTCCTCGAAAAACTTAATGAAACATGCTGATCCTTTCTGTACTTACCAAAGCTCTTCTGGCAAAAGGCAGGTTTTTCTGTCTTATTTCAAACTGTGCATAATATAACCACATTTTGGCAAATGTGAACTACAAAACACAAGCACAAAATGATCTAGTTTAAGAGGATCATTTAAATTAAATTTATATTAGCCAAAGGACACTGATAAAATTTCAGGGGGAAGAGGGATGTATTTTGTTTTCAAGCAAAGATCTCATTTGTCAACAAAAAAATATACCATGAACCTGGTGAAATGGCTCAGTAAATGATGGCACCAGCTGTCAAGCATGATCCTGTGTTTAATCTCCAGGAAATTGGTGGAAAGAACCAATTTCCCCAGGCTGGCTTTTGACTTCCACATGTACACTATGGCACATGCACAGTCATCCCCCCATAAATAAAAATGCAATAAAAATTTACATACACACCTACAATGACCTACACAGATACTGTATATATATATTCCATGACATGGTAGCTTCTACTTAGAATGTTCTATGGACTGCTTAAAAAACTGGTAAACATCCTATTTTTAAGAACCCAACTCAGTCACAGGACTTTGTGTTTCTCATGATGGGAAATGTGGTAGAGGCAAAGTTTTATTATCTCCAAAGAAGACATGTTTTCAACCACAAAAGCATGCTCTCAGTTATCAAAAGATGCATTTGGACTCTCTCATGTGCGTGCTCTGTCTTCTTTCTTCTATTCTGCCGTTCTCAATTACCTCCCCTCTCCTGGATTTCTACACTGGTACCTGCATTACTGACTTGTCATAACACAAACTATTCTCTGAACTAGACAGTAGGGGTTTCTTCAGGCAAAGAGTGTATATCTTGTTTATGATTCTCTTGTGCCACTCACTGAAAAAATTTCAGTTGATACATATTATCTTACAAGTAATGAAACAGGATTTTGATCCAGCAAGTGTACCTTTTTGTGAGGAATTAGTTCCAAAGACGCTTGATATACCTGTCTTGTTCTCTCAGGATCCTGCATTAAGATGATGAAAACCAACAAGCAAATGATGTTAATAACTATTTTACCAATTAATTTCATGCCTTCTAGTAGAAACAGACCATTTCTCAAGATGCTTTTTTTTTTAAATTGATTTCATTTATGATCAAAAATAGCAACTACTTTTGATCATTAAACTTTTGTCTAAGAGTAACAGCGTGGCCATCAAAGCTTGAATGAGTCTTTGTAGAAAGGCCTTAGCCTGACAGTAAAAGGAAATATGTTACAGTCTCAGAACAACAGAGCATAGTCTTTACCTGTTAACTTATACATAACATTCTGCAAATTTTTACCAAAAGCAAAAAATGTAGAATCTGGCCATGATCCTATTAGAAAACTGTATGTAAATAAACTGATTCATTGGTCACTGTTTCAGTTTTTCTGTTTTTGTTTTTGGAGACAGGGCTTCTCTGTATAGAATGAGCTGCCCTGTAGACCTGGCTGGCCTCAAACTCACAGAGCTCCGCCTGCCTCTGCCTCCCTGAGTGCTGGGATGACAGGCGTGTGCCACCGTGCCAGGCACTGTTTCAACTTTTAAATGTTATCTATCTTACTGTGCCTCAAGGTTTTAAAACAAAACGGCACCATGCCTTACGAGGCACAGTTTAAAGGATGTACATCAGTGGACAGAGTCCTAAAGGAATTTAAAGCTGTTTGTCTCAAAGACTGTAACTATCAGTTACTATCCACAGCAGGCCAAGCTGTTGGGGGTTGGTCTGATGCTTGTATTTTGATGCTAATTATTGGCCTTGGAGCCCTGGTTATGCCTGGATAAACTTATCCTTGTGTGTAAGCCTGCCTGAGACATTACACCTGACTGGGCTAAAGGTCTAAGCCTGGGCAGAGTAGAGTGGAGTAGGTGCTGCTAAGGTTCCTGGGCTTTGGGTTTAAGAGAATCACAGGAAAGACACAGACAGGAAGAAAGGAGCAAAAAGGATGCCACGATGGGTTAGCGTGGAGAAAGAGAAAGAACCTTGTGGAGGAAGGACTCCAAGAATGGTGTGAAAAGGTCCAGATGAAAAACTTAAGGAAGTATTTATAAGATTGTGGATGGGAGGTAGCCCACATGGAAATGGTTACGGTGGATGGCATTGGATGGGGCCTGGGAGGTGGATGGTAGGGTAGGTAGGTAGACTATCTGCCCAGCCCAAGGTAAAAAGGCAATTATAAAATCTAACAGATGTCTGTGTCTTATTTGATTGTGATAGCAGGTTAAATAATACTGCTGCAATAATTACAGGGCTAATAATAAACACACATAGCCCAACACCCACTGTTTTAATTACAGCACCAAGCCATGACACTGCCTAAGACAGCCATTAATGGCCCCACACAGTGCAGCCCTCACCTTGGCCTCCAGCTCTTCATAGAGTGCGTAGTTGATCCAGAGGTAGATGTAGCGCTTCCAGTGCCTCTTCTCCTGAATGGGTGGCACGTTGGCAATGGCTCTCTCATAGACTTCCCGCACAGTGTCAGCTTCTGCGTCACTTTCCACCAAGCGTAAGTAATCAAACCATGCATCATAATTGTGTGGATTAGCCTAGAAAATAAACAGCTTAATTAAAAAACAAAACACCCCCAAAGCCAAAAAAAACAGAACAAAACAGAACCGAGAGCTAGAGTTGAAAGGCTGTCAGAATTTTGAGACAACAAAGTTGCTATATTTTAGCAATTTTCCCCTTTAGATTTTCCCCTGCCACCCCATAAACTGTATAAAAGGAACATAAAAGGTCACTGGCTAGGCACCTCACAGCAAAGCCACTTTGCTCTGGTACACTCATGTAAGAGAACTGTTTTATTTGTTTTGTTTCTGAGTTCAAGGCTGGCCTTGAACTCATGATAATTATTTTGTGTTGGCTTCCCCAGTCCTGGGACTTACAAGCTTGAGCCCTTATCCACAACTTCAAACTTATATAAATGTAATTTTTACACATATGACTGTATACCATTATGGTGACAATGAAATTACAATGGACATATATCAGACTCTAAACAGGGAATCTACCTTTCAATAACAGCAATTTATCCTGAACACATCTTAATGACCTACTGCTTCATTTAACACCAGACTTAGTCCTTTGCTAGGAGCTATTTAAATCTGACTAAGCAAAAGATACACAGAACAGTGAGAAAAAAAATGCTGCTATCTTAAACTGAAATCAAAATGGTGTATTACGAAGATAGGAATAGAACTGTATATCATAGACCTCTTGCTCATGCAAAGAACGTGTTTGGATCCATGTCTGACCCTTCCATCCTTTTTCAAAAAATGAACTCAAACAGATGCTACATTTCTTTTGTTTTAAAGATTTATTATTTTATACGATATTCTGTCTGCATATGTGCCTGCACACCAGAGGAGAGCACGAGATCTCATTATATGATGGTTGTGAACCACCATGTGGTTGCTGGGAATTGAACTCAGGACCTTTGGAAGAACAGCCAGTGTTCTTAACCTCTAAGCCATCTCTCCAGCTCTGCTACATTTCTTTTGAGGCATGGACTTAATATGAAACCTACGCTGGCTTTGAACTAACAATTTTCTGCCTCTATCTCCCAAGTGCCAGGATCTACATCTCTACAGCTTGCTAGCAGTAGTCTTTGCACATGGGAATGGCATAGCAAATCCAAGTATGGCTTGCTCTCCTTTATCCTAGCCATACTTATTCCAATTTGCCTAAAAGAGTCGTCAAGCCTATCAGACATAGCATCAAGAGAGCAGTCATGAGACCCAACTCGCTGTTACGTGTGCCAGCGTGGAGAGCTCTGGCGACACCAAGCCTCTAGAGCAGCGCTCACCTTCACTTCTTCTTCATACTGGAACCTCCGTTTGCTTACAATGATATCTTCTATGCCCCTCCGGTCACCAAACTTCTTCTCAAAGATGGTATAGTTTTTAAAGAGTTCTTGGGCCTCTTGCTTTGAAATTCTATCCAGGGCATATTTGTAGATAACTCGTACCCTTTCAAACTAAGAGCAGGTAAGAAGATTACCATGTGAAACATGATCTTATTTCAGGCACACCTTGAGAATAACTGCAACCTATCAGAAATTAAAAGTTGAGGTCTCGATCAGAAAGGATTAATATTTTCTCTCTCTCTCTCTTAGTTCCATATTTAACAGTGTCACAAAACGGAGCTTCTATTTTCCCGTTACCAGGCTGATAGGCAACATTTCCACGGCATACCTGCTCACACCCAAAGCCCCATAAATTTTGCCTTGGCTCCTCTCCTGTTCTTCCCTTTATCGACCCATTTTCAACAAGTGCTATTTTTAATCTCTTTACTATTGCCCTTTTTTCTTCTACCCTGCTGCTGACCCACCTTCACTTCTAATCTAAAAGATCTTATTGGACTCCCTGGCTGTCCTACCTGCTTCCCGGTAGGTAGTGCTGCTGAGCAAACCCAGGGCCTCAGGCACTCACCGCGCTCTCCCAGCGAGAGCCATCCTCAGCCCTCCCCTGGCTCCGCTCTCGCGGTGTCTGCCCTGCTCCAGAATAATTTCGGAATCAGCCAGAAGCTCACTAAAGGATCACCCAGTCATTGTCCCACTTAAAACCCTCTGGTCTTTGCCCCTTAGAGAGAATCTGACCCCTCCTATTCTATTATTTTCTGTGTATACCAAGGAAGAAAGGAACTGGCTTAGTTTTGAGGCACTCTATGTCTCCATTCTACATTGTTTCCTCTAGGTGAAGGTACGGGTTCTCTGCCTCCCTGGCTCATTATCTCTAAGGCCCTTGAATCAGGATTCCACAAATCAGTTTATAGATGGAATTTTGGGTGTCTGAGATAAGCTGGCTTCAAGGTTATGCTCCATTTGCCTCCAACTTCAGAGTCAATCCTCAATTTTCTGAGAGATGGGATGATAGACATGTGCCAAGACACTGAACTCCAGGTATTCTTAAAGGCTTAATTTTCAAACAAAGCAGAATGAAATTAAGACAGCTACCACTCAGCTCCAGCCTATAGCTTAGCAATACATGCATGCTCTTCTATATAAAATTATGTTTTTGTATCTAGAAACCATTTTTTCTATGGACAAGTAAAATAAAACAGGAATACATTAACTTATCATGACTTACCTCTTTTTGATTTTCCTCAAATTTAGCGAAGGCCACATACAGGTGTTCGTCCATATGCTCATCCCCAAAGAACTCAACTGCCCTCTCGTAGACTTTCCTCGCATGGGCAAAGTAAGCATGCTTCTCTTCAAATCGAGCATACTTGATCCAGTTCTTCACGGCAGGGTGCACGAGCACAAGTGCAGGAGAGTGAAGGAAAGAGCGGGCAAGGCAACGCAGTAACGGAGGCTAAGGCTGGCTTAGTGCAACCTGTGCACACAGCATGCACGAAGGCTTCATGCCCGAACAACAGGCCCCAAACCTTACCAACCTCCCAAATTCCAAAGGTTTAACATATAACTGGAGGGTTGATGAAACCCACACAAGGGAGACTAACCAACCCCCCGCGCCTGTTGTCAGGGTCATGTTACTCATTTGCTCTGACTTCAGTGCTAACCTAGTATGGTAGCAGTGGGAAAAACAGAAGCCTGAAGCCAAAGAAAGCCCTCAACCTGGCTATAAGCTAGGTGACCTTCAACAACTCATCTGCCTCAGTTTTTTTCATGTGTGGAACGGGAAAAAGAGTACCAACCTCACCCATCATTGCTTTATTAAATGAGGAACTGTTTATGAAACTTAGCACTTTCTTGGCAAAAGAATGTGGTCAATAAAGAGCGTTTACTACACTAAATGCTCAATGACAACAGTCTATCCACAATGTGTAAATCTGCCACAAAAAGAAAGCTGCTCTCTATCGCTAAAGAGAAAGTCTTCACTTGCCATTTTATTAACAAAGCACATCAACCTTCCTTCAAGAGGCTGATAATTTCCACAGTTAAACATTCATGAAGAGCAAGGATGTTAAAAGCAGCACTCTTGAGGCTGATTTCCTAGGTCAAATACACCTACATCACTACCTAAGACCCTAGCTGAGTGACTTAATCACTCACGCCTGTCTCGTCTGTAGAATGAGGTAGTTCCTGCACTGCAGGGATCTCACAAGCAACTGACAATCCCAAGTGCTTAGGGTCTCATCCACCACAAACCATGTGCTGCTCCAGTCTCTACCAAATCACTATGAACGAGCAGAGGCAACTGAAGATCTTAATGTTGCCCAGTAAGGTTCTCATGCTTGCAGCAGTTCTGTAAAACCAGTAAGAACTCTGAATTACTGAATGCCAAATCATTGATCCTAAGAGGAATGTGGATGAATCTCCCATACACCCTAGTTTTAAATTCTAAAACCAGCACATCCTAGCTATTTTCCTGTGTGTACATGTGTGCATCAGTGTTAAGAGGCCAGAGGTTGACATCGGGTGTCTTATTCAATTGCTCTTCACCGTAGGTTTTGTGATGGGGCCCCTCACTGAGCCTGGAGCTCACCTATACAGCTAGACTGATTGGCCTAATAGCCCTCCTGCCTCCAACTCCCCAGTGCTGGGATTACAGATATGTGCTTTTTACATGGGTGCTAGGAATCCAAACACAGGTCTCCATGCTTGCACACCATGCACTTTACCAACTAAGCGCTGCACTCATATCCAATGTGGTTCTGAGCATTAAGCAACTAGCCTTAGGCTGACCCACTATAGGTGTCAGATCCCCATTCCACTGGCTTCAGAGAGGGAAAAAAGCTTCTTGTGGTCAC
Organism: Pachyuromys duprasi; assembly: GCA_028658305.1. Lineage (NCBI taxonomy): Eukaryota > Metazoa > Chordata > Mammalia > Rodentia > Muridae > Pachyuromys > Pachyuromys duprasi. The sequence goes on along the minus strand of CM053766.1, from coordinate 145,566,418 downwards.
AGTATGGGCCCTTCCTGCCTTCACACTCAGGCATAACTACATACAGCTGCAATGGACTTCAGCTAGGAACTGCATGCTGAGTGACACCAAATGCTCACTGTCTGGTAAGTCTACAAATGGCTGCTAAAGCATAGCAATTAGTAATTTGAGGATTCCAAACAAATTTTAACAAGCCTACAATGCGCAAATAAGATGCCTGTGGGTGTTTCTAACTGTTTTCGCAAACACTGGCTAGCCACAGCTGCCTGTTCTGTGTCTATAGTGCTGAAGCCTAAACTTGGGGTCTCAGAATAATGCTAGGCAAGTGTCCGACCAATGAGTATACACTTAGACTTTACCATGTTTAGTTTTAATTTTTCTTCTATAGAAAGGACACACAGGCTCAAGGAACTAAATGACTCTGGAGTCAATTACTAGCTGGAGTCACAGCTTGGTAAGCAGTGAACCTCCGGATGACCTCCATTAGCAGTGCTAATGATCAACACAGACCTCTGGTTCTAGCAGCCAGGACTTAGTGCAAAACCCCAAAATGAACCCACAATATCACTGAAAAGACTCAAATCATCCTGTCCATAAATTCTCATATGACCAATTTCTACCCCTACAAAAAAAATCATGAAAGTGATGAAACTTGTCTTCCTGACCTCCAATATCACAATAGCTACATGTCTTTATCGAGTCATCTTTCTGAGAGGTAGACACCCGTGACAGCCTCATTCAAAGGATATAGCGCTCATAAATGGTGCGGGCCCGCTCCACCTCTTTGTACCTCAGCTCGAAGTTGATGTAGGAGTGCCAGGCCTGCTCCTCAGGCTGCCACTCCATCCAGCGCTCAAACACCTGGCGGGCACCGGCAACATTGCCCAGCATCTCCTCCATGTATGTGTACTTGTACCTGAGAGTCAATCAACGAAAGATGCCTGCTCTGGTCAAAATGACTCAGGGAAAAAAAGTAAGCTTTAACATTTCCAAAATGACTCAGGGAAAAAAAGTAAGCTTTAACATTTCCAAAGCTTTGTTAAATGCAAAATTTAAAATTTGTTTGTTTGTTTTGGTTTTGTTTGTTGAGACAGGCTTTCTCTGTGTAGCTTTGGCTGTTCCAGAAGCTACTCTGCAGACCAGGCTGGCCTCAAACTCAGAGATCCACATTCCCAAACACCATCTACTGTGTAGTCATCAACATTGGTCAGCCACAGCTGGCTGGTCTGTCCTCTACAGAGCTTCTGCCTCTCAAAGGCTGGGATTAAAGGCATGCTCCAGCACCACACGGCTGATTTTAAGTTTGATCTTTGCAAAATGTTAAAGCAAATGTTTTCTTTTTAAATATAAATCTTAAAAGGAATGAATCATGGGGGTGTGCTGTGTGTGTTACTGCCTAGTTCAATAAAAAATTTCTTATGAATAAAAGATTGTACTAAACATTTAAAGTTTGATTACGTAGCTATGGAACATCAGGATTATGACTTATAGATTATGTGACATTAAAAACTGTATTTTAAGAAAAAGCAGAATGTAAAGTTCAATATATAAAATTATTGTAACTGCAAATAAAAGCAATACACAAGCAAGTAGTATTTTTCTAGTTCACAAAAACTGCTTTGTGCAACCGTGGCAGCTTACCAGAACTGGTTGACTCGTGGCAGAGTTGTTATGGCACGGTCCCAGATATTTCGGGCATGGTTGACCTGGCGGTTCTTCATTTCCATTTCTGCATATTTCAGCCAGAGTGTAATATTTCGGTAGTCTACATCTAAAGCGCGCTCGTATATGGATCGAGCCCTTAAGATAAGATATGGAAAGCATCAAAGGCAGCACCTATAAGATACGCAGCAGGCACCTCAAAGTTGCTGCAACAAGGTCCTCCTATGTTGTTAGAGATCTATCATGAGCCAAGTTCACGAGAAGAAAAAGCAACAATGTCCTCAAGTTATTGTACAGCCTTAAAAGAGAGACAAGCATGCAATTATTTCATACTGTCATGAACACTACAGTCAAGGTCTGGACAGGAAGTGAAAAAGGAAATGACAATGTTTGGTGAAACAGGTTTAACGGCAGGAACTCCAGAACTGAAGATGTAAGAGATAGCTCCAGTTTGTTCAAAAGTCAAGGTGGTAGAGAAGGGTGCCTGCAAGGGGTCAAGGCAGAGTGCAAACAAATGTCACAGTAAAGAGCAAAGGTGTCCTCAGGGATTGGAAAGGACAAGGTCACAGAGGAGCTGGCATATGAGGGAGAATGCAGAAAGGCTGGTCAACAGGAAATGAAGGCCAAACATTTTACCTTGACTACAGGTTCCGGCAGAACACTAAGTACCCAGAAAACAGGTAAAACAGTTTCGTTGCAGGAGCGCTGGCAGCACAACCCGCATGAAGAGCCTCCTGCAGCACTGCAGCACTGTTCCTCCAGCGCCCTGAGGCCCCTCAGAAGAACCCTAGGGCCCTGGGGGACAGGAGCTGGAGGCTCTAACACAGCATGGTGCTCTACATTTTCTTACTTTCTCACCTGCTGGCATACAGAGTTCTTTATACACGTTACCTCTGAATTTCCTTTAGACTCTCTTCCCATTGTGCGTATTTTATCCAGTTACTAATTACAGTCCTATTTTTTCTTATGTTATCTTCAAAAGTCTGAAAGGCAAAAAAAAAAAAAACCAAAAAACGGTGTATATGCTATAGTTAAAGAGAAAACGACTTTGCCTTTTGTCTTGTAATAAAAGTTATTTCAGCTATTTTTTTTTTTTTTTTGCTGTTGTTTTTAAAGAGAAAGTATGGAGACTGGAGAGCTGGCCCAGTGGTTAGAGCACTGGCTGTTCTTCCAGAGGACCCAGGTTCAATTCCCAGCACCCACAAGGCAGCTTACAACTGTCTGTAGCTCCAGTTCCAGGGGATCCCAATGCTCTCACATAGACATGCAGGCAGAACATCAACGCACAGAAAACAAAAATAAATAAATTACAGCACAGATGCTGTGGAACAAGAAGCTCTCTATGAAAGGTTACAATGACAGGTGCTTCTCTAAAGTTTAGGGAGATAAGAAAGACACTGTAGATGTATCTACTAGGAGAATGGTTGGTAGTTTTTGATGTTGCCCATAACAGCTACTACTACTTTAATATAGTCTACTCCCATTCCTAATATGAGAACAATTTAACCTTACCTTCAGGTGCTCTCAGTAATTTGCAGAATTTCACATTTGACTTCCATGATATTAGTGGATTAAATAATCCCAAATATTAGCCTGAGGTCAAATCCCATAGGCTCTCCCAGGCCCTAGCTCCTACTATGGGTGGCGACATGGACAGATGTGCACAACACACTCTGAGCAGACTCACCTTCCTTTTCCGTAGCTTGTAATCGTTCAATTCTTCCTCATCTGTGATCTTCTGTTGAGGAGGAGGTGGGAGAAGCTCAAGTTCTCTCTCTTTAGCTTCTCTTAAGAGCTGTTCAGCAGTTATCTGCACCTCAGCTGGTGCTTTGTTTTTCACCTTTTAAGAAAAAAGACATTTCTATTTGGGGTAGTGTTCTCCACACACGATGTTGTAAGTATGAAATGTTTCAAGTATGCGCACAAGATGTCCTCTTTGAACGACATGTTCAATCCTCCGTGAGACAGAATGGGATCAGGGGTGGGAGGTCCTGCATTTTCCATCTAACACTTGACACCTAGTATAGTAAGTCCATGCTCAAAGTCTCAGGGGGAACAGGCAATAAAGCAACAGCAACTTTTCCCTTGTAGAAGAGCAGAGTAGCACCACTTCTTCCTCATGGTGACCTGTTTACAGAATTCCTCTATTCATTTTAACCCCTCTATCGGACACGTTGGCTTTCCGTGGCATTTTAAGCCAGCTGAAACTCGTTTCCTAAGTTCCCATCATTAGCCTGTAAGCTTCTAGAGCACATGGAGCTGTGCTGTGCAACGCAGTAGCTACAAGTCAAACATGCTCGAATTCAGATGGACCCTAAGTGCCAACAAATTCGCTTTTTTACTGCTGTGATACATCACCAACAAAAGCAACCTGGGGAGGAAAGTTTATTGTTACACAACCTGACCACAGTCCATTAGGAAGGGAAGTTTGGACAGAAACCTGGAGACAGGAACTGATACGGGAGCCACACTCAGATAGGATTTCTCTGTGTAGCCTTGGCTGTCCTGGAACTCGATCTATATAGTCCAGGCTATCCTCGAACTCACAGCGATCCACCTTCCTCCCAAGGGCTGGGATTAAAGGCATTCACCACCTGGACCACCATACCAGGCTCTCCCCCACCCCCCAAGATAGGGTTTCTCTGTGTAGCCTTGGCTGTCCTGGGCTTACTTTGTAGCCTAGGCTGGCCTCGAACTCATGAGATCCACCTGCATCTGCTTCCCAGAGTGCTGGGATCACAGGTGTGCCCCACCATGCCCAGCTTTCAGTCAGCCTTCTACTCCTCAGGACTACCTGCCCAGGTACTGCATTCCCTGACATGACTAGGCCACCACATCAATCATCAATTAAGAAAATGCCTTGCCTACAGACTTGCCTATAAGCAACCTGATTAACCGAGGTTCCTCTTCCTAGACAACTTCAGCTTGTGTCAAGCTGACAAAAACCTAGCCAGCACACATAACCTGGCTTTTATGACTCGGGATGGGAAAAAGTGTCTACCACATTAGACTTTTACAATAATTACATGTGGAAATAAGAATTTGGCTCAAGACAAAAAGGCCACGTAGAAATCAGACCAGAGAAAGACTGAATGCAAAGGTTAAGTGCAAGATTTGGCACTTATTAAGCATTGGTGAAGTACTAGCCACCGCTGGAAACATAACAATTTATTTAAATTATGCCATTACATAGAGCCTATCCTCTCTCATCCCCTTCACTGTCCAACTTTCAAGCAACCTTCAAATTTTAGCTTCCTTTACAAAGTTTATCCTCGAGTTTACTGACACCCCTCTGGTTCTTGCCCACGGGATAGTCTACGATACCTAGATACATCTATTAAGGTTGCCATTTCTCCCGTCCACCTGTTTTACACGCGCACTGTTGCCCCGGGTAAAAGTGGGAGACCCCCCGAGAGTAACAAAGCTAAGAGTTTGCCTCGCATTACAAAAATACCACCCTGGAACCAAGGCTAGTTAGACGCGAGACGAACTCGGAATGACGAGACCCTTGTCTTCTTGGACCGAGATGCAGAGCTCGCAGCCTCAAGTCTCTGGAGCCCGGCACCGCAGATGCCGTGCTGGGGCCCCTCGGGGTCGCCTACCTTGGCCACTTTAGGAATCCGTTGTTTTCCGGCTGCTGTGGAGGCTGCCATGTCTGCAGTCGCGAAACGCTAACAACCCGGGCCCACAAACAGACTTCAGAAACACGCCTCAAGCCCACAGAACCGGCTCACAACAAACTAGATCCCGGAACCGGAACAGGAACTCTCCTCGGTGACCTTTGACCGACCCACGAGTCAGGCGGAACGTCACGTCGTTTCCGTGGCAACCGTGTGTGCGTCCTCTGTGGAGCTGCGCGGTGTGCAGGAGTTGCTGGTGAGGTGGGTAGCGCGGGCTGCAGACGAGGGACTCGGGGCCCGGGTGGCGGGAGCGCAGCCAGTATGTCTCGGGGATGGGTGCAGCTGTGGGCAGTGGCACCTGCGTGGGGCGTTGGAGTCCATCTCGGAGGTGGAAACTCGGAGGAGGAGGGAAGAGCGACGAGAAACCACAATCTTGCAAGCAGATACCGGAGCAGCGGTGCATGCTGGGATTTGTAGTCTCTGAGTCCACGCCCCCTTGTCTTAGGCCTCCCCACCATTGGGCCGGGAAAATGATCTTGAAACGTAGGTTTTTTAAATAAAAAGAGGTGTTTTTGATACAAGATATTAGAGAAAGATGGAAATAAGTCAGTAACAAAGCACATGCTAATGAGTAAATTTTAGTCTGTGAATTTGTTTTCATTATTTCAATTCTGTTACCCTCAGTGTCGTTGGCTATAAAATGATATAAATACCTATTTTCTTAAGATTAAAGAGAAAAGTCTATGTAAAGTGCTCATTAGATGTTAGTCTGTATAACATCCGATGTATATTGAAATACAGAGTGATGGAGCATATAGTTAAGAGAAATGTTTAAATTAATTTTCAGAGAAGTTTGGGATTGACAGCAAACTTCAGGGACGGTGGGGTTTCCCTACTCCCTCCTTTCCCACCCTCAAAGGCCACTCCATCCCCTGCCAGGGTGTTCATTGTCAGCACAGCTGAATTTACATTAATGTATTCTCGGTTAAAGGTGACTGTTATGTTGTCAACCACCATTGTACAGTCTGTGGTTTAGGACAAAGGCAAGACAGTTTGTAGTCGCTGTTCAAAACCCCCTGGGTACCGCCTATTCTTTCCTCTCTCCCTCAAGCCTCTGTCTGTCAATACTCATCTTTTTTGTTGTTTTTGTTAGCTTTTTTATTACTTTGAGAGTTTTTAAAAATTATTGTTTTAAGATTTATTTTTTATGAATGCTCTGCATGCACACCTGCATGCCAGAAGAGGGCATCAGATCCCGGTATAGATGGCTGATGAGCCACCTTGTGGTTGCTGGAAATTGAACTCAGGACTTCTGGAAGAGCAGACAGTGCTCTTAACAGCTGAGCCATCTCTCTAGCCCCTTCTTTGAGAGTTTTGTAGGGTTTTTTGTTTGTTTGTTTGTTTGTTTTTGAGACATGGTTTCTCTGTGTAGCGTTTGCTGTCCTGGACTTACTCTGTTAGACTAGGCTGGCCTCCAACTCAGAGATCCACCTGCCTCTTCCACTCAGAGTGCTGGGATTACCAGTGTGCCCCACCATGCAGGGCTGAGTTTTGTGTTTTGATCATATTTACTCCCCAGCTTTTCCTAGATCTACTCTACTTCCCCATTCACCCAACTTTGTGTCTTTTTGTTTTTTAACCTTTTAAGACCAATCTGTGTTGCCCAAGTGTTCTTGGATTTGTGCTCTTCCACTGGGGCACAGTCAGCTTACCAGGGTGCTACACTCTGAAAAAACTCCTTCCTAGCAGCTAAGGATTGCTGATTTCTCCAGTGCCTGGTGTGGAGATTTGATCTGGCTTGAGTTTGCACAGGGTTTTGTGCTGCCGGCTGTGTCCAGATGTTTTCTGTAGCCATCCACCACCTCTGGCTTTACCTTCTTGCCTCCTCTCCAACAATGATCCCAGAGAGGGGGAGGGAGGCACTGGTACTTAGCCAGGTAGCAAGGGTGGGTTCAATACTCTTTATAGTTTAATGTCCCTGTAGTTTTGTTCTTTGTAGATGATTAGAGTCAAATGTCTTTTCACTTTCGTGTCTTTCATTTAGTAACATGTGTTTAAGCTTCCATCTTTATAAGTGGCTTGATTAAATCCTTATGGATTTTGTTGTTGGTGGTGGTGGTGGTAGTGGTGGTGGTGATTGTTTTGGTGGTGTTTGTTTTTTGAGACCGGATGTAGGGGTGGGTGGATGAGGAGTCTTACTATGTAGCCCTAGATGGCCTGGAACTCAGAGAGATCTACCTACATTCGCCACCCAAGTTCTGGGATTAAAGGCTCACACCACCACACTGGCTATGGATAATTGTTTGAGACTTTCCATTGTTGCCCAACTCCTAGTATTTGGAAAAAAGATGTATGTCATACTATCACATCTACCCTTTCTAAACTTTTTTTAAACAAATTTTCCAGACTGCAAATGACTATAGCCAATATCAAAATATTTGCCATAGCTCCAAACTATATCATCCAAATATTTAAAATAATCTCACTTCCCAAACATTAAATGAGTTGAGATTACTTTTGCTGAGATATTAAATTGGAGGCACCTGACAGACTAATGGCTGTTTAAAGAGCATGGGGAAGAGTGGGCTGATAGCCCACGTTTTGGAAATGTTACCTAGATACCAACCAAGGTTTTTCTTCCTTTGAAAAATGAAGCACTTCGTTCTGAGCGCATGTTTCCACCAGGCAACAGCTGGGTGGCGCTAGGGACAGCTCAAGTTCTCTAGTTAACCGGAGCAGTCACCTTAATGACAAGGCTGCACAACACAGACCACAGAGCAGATGGAGACATGCTTCTGTTCCCACCCTGTCCTTTTTAAAGCAAAAGTCTGGCTTGTACTCAGCCCACATGGTTTGCTAAGTGCCTAGGCTACAGAAACATCTGGACAGCCTCACTTGTAATTTACTGTTGCAAAATGTGAAACTGTTAAGAAATGAATTAAGTGGCATTTTTGATTCCTCTCTGTTTCTGTGAGCTTAGGCAATACAGAGCCATCCCCAGGAGCCATGTTTGCCCTGGAGATGCTGATAAAACTCTGTGAAATTGTGAAATTTCTAATCCTGTGAAATTGGCAGTGGGAAGGTCACTGGAGGACATCAGGCTGTCATCCTGCTGTCTTTCCAGGTTCTCTTAGTTAACTCCATCTTAGACTTTTGACTGAAGGTTTGCAGTTTGATCTGAATCCCTGGAGAACAATGAAGACAGGGAACTTTTGCCCACAGAGCCCATAGGGGTCATGGCAGAGGCCGTGCTGGCTTGAGATGCCTATGGTTTTCTGACCAAATACATATGGCTTCAGCTGCTCCACTTCTTTCCTGGAATTTTAGTTTCTTCGACTGAGGATTCACACAGCCCATTGCTTCTTCAGGGCCCTGCAGCAGTCAAGTTCTTTGGAAGAGCTAAACAACTATTTTAAAAATTGATATGGTACATCTTGTGATAAAAAAAATCACACAGACTATATAATTTCAATTATATGATGTTTAAAAATCACCAAAGATCAACTGTGTGCTGGAAGTCAGAACACTGGTCATCTGTGAAGGAGACTCACCAGGAGTTGCCCACAGGGCAGCTTTCCATATCGTTCTCTGAGGCACTGTGACAGTGCCAAGTTGACTTCTGTGCTTTCAGTTAGGCGATTAGTATGTTATAATTCTTCCCTACCAAGAGAAGAGAGGGAGGAGCAGAGGGAAGGGGAGAGATACAGAAAGAAGGGGCAGACAAACTTTGAGACAGTAAGGGAAAATTGAAACCATTTTGTGGGCTACTGTTCCTGTCAGCAGGTTTCCTAGCAGCAAGGCCCTGTTGCTTTAGGCCTCTGGCAGAATGGTACATCATGATGGGAACTTAATTCAGAGGATGTCTGTTCACCTCATGTGGCCGCAAAGTGACAAGAGACAGCAAGGGACCAGGTTTCTTCTCCTATCAGAGATCTGACTTCAGTGATCTGACTCCTTCCTAAATGTTCCACCATCTCCCAGTAGTGACACAAGTTAGTGACTGAACCCTTACTAAGGTGCTTTAGTTGAGATATTTCCAAAGCATTATAACAGGCCTGCTGACCCCTCCGGGAGATCATTTAAAGAATCATACGCTTTCTTGTTTAACTACAAATGTTAGTCTTTTGTTTCATAGAACCTCTCAAGACTGCTATGATTCAGGGTTCCAGGTTCCATAAAGGCAAACTCTAATTTGGAATGTGGGCACATCTGTCAGTATTTTCCTTATCACATGGCTGTATGCCACCATGGTGGGTTAAGTCAGTCAACGATCCCTTTCAATATCTTAAGAACTTTTACAATAGCTACAGAAGGTTTGAGACAGGCCAGTTCTCAGTCCATTTTCTAGGAGAGTAGCATCTTACAAGGTTTGCAGTGATGGTTGTTGCTGCCAACTCCCTGAGAAAATGTGGCCCGTGAGTACCCCTAAAAGTGTTTACTCTGACCACATGAAATTTACTGTCCAGTGTTTGTGTTGTAACTGAACTAGCTTGTCATCTCAGATTAATAATGGATACACCCTCTCTCTCTTTCTGGGACAGGAGAAAAAAATGTCCATCCTCTCTTCTCCAAGAGGGAAGGTAGAAGTGGTCCATTGCCGAAGAACAGAATCACAGGATATCTTTTGTATCAAAAACCTCATTAGAAAATTTACTCAGAGGCTGTTTGGGAGGCTCAACATCATCTATCTTCTGTGAGTACATAGTTAAGGAAGTTCAAGAACACTCTTCAGTTTCACTTCATGGCTGGGGAACGTAGCTTAGAGGCAGAGCCTTTTGCCCAGCATGCATAAGGCCTTCTGCTCAACTCCCAGCACGAAGACAGCTACCACCACCAGCTTGTAGTTCACCACACAGTGATAAACGCCTAGCCAGAAATCTAGTGGACAACCAACCTCTGTGTCCTCTAACACTGTGTAAATTGAAGACTTCTCATGGGCTTTAGAGTCAAGCAAAGTTGAATTGAAATCTCAACTGCTCCACTCGCTGGTACAGTCAACTGGGGTACATTATTAACATACCAGGTTTTGAGAACTTGCCACACATCAGGCTTTCTGTCTACCAGGATTGTGTTATTGAATTACTCCAACCTTTCTCTGGGGTGCCTGCTATGGCTTGCATTTTATGGATGATAATAATGTGAGGCCTGCTGAAGGTCAGGCTTATGTAAGTGGCCAAGCCCAGGCTTGCTCTTAGCCACCACTGTTAAGATGTTCTTCTAAACTTGAAACTGCGAACAAATGTTTTTCTTCAAAGATCTTGTTCTGCCTGTTTTATATATGTGTGTATATATATATGTTATTTATATATTATAGATATATATCTCATAACCTTCTGAGGGCACAGTAATAAAATCTTTCAATCAGGTCCTTGTTTTTCTTGAAACTATTACACAGCCTATTGCTTTATATTTCATTAGGCTGTGCCTTGCCTCTGTGGTATACATCTTGATGTTAATGCCCTTGTGCTGGCGCTTTTCACGTCAAGGATGTCAAGGATGGTTCTGTGATCCATAGAAAGTAGCAGAAATGATACTTTGTGATTTCTAAGGCACACAGCATCTTGCAGCATCCCCTGAGTCTCTTGAAATTCTCCCTCTGAGAATTGAGCTGCCATGCTAATCGAAGTTTTCATCTCATAGCTCCAGGCAAATGTTCATGATGGCCTCACCTCAGCCCTCAGCTGCCACCTACTGCCAACCATGTGCATGTCAGTCATTTCAGTCATGGACTCTTCAGTTTCCAGGCACAGCCACACTTGACTCTGATCACAAAACTGAGCTCAGTTTCTGTGAGTTAACTCACAGAATCACAGACCAGTCATAAGTTACCTTCGGTTAGTAAGTTTTTTGAGGCAGTTTGCTACCTGTGCAGAAGCTAAGTGTTTTGTTTGAAATATATGTAATTCATTCATTTGGTTAAGATCATCATGGAAACAATAGGTGCAGAAGTTGTAATGCATGATATATAGAGGAGAAAATGGAATAGAATTTAATTTAAACCCCAGGTCTAAAAGGGGGAAGTGTGTTAGATGTTTTTCTTCTCCCCTCCACCCTCTGTATATACATATATATCAAGTAGAAGTGACATAAAAGATGGGGGGCTTATCTGGGCTCACAGTTCAAGAGGGTATGTATGCGCATCACAGAGGGGGCGCTTGCACTACCACTCATTCACATCTTAGCCGGTCCGGGAACAGGTGGCTCAGGCCAGAAATAAAGGCAGGTAGGGCCCCCAAGCCCACCCTCAGCATCCCACTTCTGCTTGCGAAGCTAGATGTCTCAAAGATTCCACAGTCTCTCAGAACAGTACTATCAGAGATAGTGACTGTTTAGAACAAGAGCCTTGGGAAACCTTGTTCATTCAGACCACAGTGACAGGAAGAGAAAAAGCTATAAAATAGAGGATGTATTAAAGTCATGTAAGATGAGAGAAAAATCTTACCCATGTCAATACTCAGATATAAATGTATGAAGACAAAACTCTTTAGTTCAAAGATTAAGATGGCCGTGTCAACAAACAAAGCAAAAACATGAAAGCAGATAAAGATTTAAAATGAAGTTACTGGGGAGATGAGATTAGCCATCCAAAATCTCTTCCAAAAATATAGGAATGCTATATTAATAGTAAACAATATTATACTACTGGGCCAACATACTTCAAGGCCAAAAACATCACTACAAATAAAAAGCCACTGCATAATTACAAAATATTTCATTCTTTATGAAGCTATGGCAGCTTTAAACTTATGTGTTTCCAGTGGAATTTTTTGTGTCTGAAGTTTTCTCTTTTGAGAAATCATCTCCCTAGGTAGCCCCTGGCTGGCATGAAAGTCACTATGTAGACCAGGCTGGCCTTGAGCTCACAGATATCCACCTGTCCTTTTTTCCTGAGTGTTGGGATCTAAGGTGTGCACCACCATGCCTGGTGTGCACCACATGTTTTTAATGATACCATCCCAAATTTTCTATGGCAAAAATCAGTAGAACCAGGAGAAATCTAATTATTCTACTGGAGAATCCCTTTGAAGAAACTACCCAGAGAGGCCTTATCACAAGGGAGGGG
>CM053766.1:145512523-145553594 GCA_028658305.1 Pachyuromys duprasi | reverse complement strand
TCTTCCTTTCTTTGTTTCTTTCTTTCTTTCTTCCTTTCTTTCTTTCTTCCTTTCTTCCTTCCTTTCTTTCTTCCTTTCTTCCTTTCTTTCTTTCTTCCTTTCTTCCTTTCTTTCTTCCTTTCTTCCTTTCTTCCTTCCTTTCTTCCTTTCTTTCTTCCTTTCTTCCTTTCTTTCTTCCTTTCTTTCTTTCTTCCTTTCTTTCTTTCTTTCTCTCTCTCTCTCTCTCTCTCTCTCTCTCTCTCTCTCTCTCTCTCCTCTCTCTCTCTCTCTCTCTCTCTCTTTCTTTCTTTCTTTTTTTGCCAGCCCTGGTCTACAGAGTGAGTTCCAGGTCATAGAGAGAGACCTGGAGAAACCCTGCCTTGAAAAACCAATACCTCCCCCCTCCCCCCCCCAAAAATACCCCAAAACAAAACAAAACCCAAAAACTGGTGCTGGGGAAGAGATAGGAGAATCCCTGGAGCTTGCAAAGATGGCAAGCTTCAGGTTCAGTGAGAGACCAAATCTCAAAAAGGTAAGATGGAACACAACTGAGGAAGACACTTGTGTCCACCTCTGGAACATGCACACACACAGACACACACACACACAGAGACAGACACATACACACACACACACAGAGACAGACACATACACACACACACACACACACACAGAGAGAGAGAGAGAGAGCTATTAATTTGCTACATTGACACATTAAAGGAAGAATATAAAGTGGTCTCAATAACCTAAAATTTAAGGAACATTTAATGCTATAATAATGGTATTACAAGAGTCCCTTTTACTCTAACATGGTGAAGTTACCTGTTACCACGACTTCTATTTGACATTGAAATGGCTGTCTTAACTATTTCAGTCAGAAATAAAACATGCCCTGATGCCTGTAAGCCCAGAACTAGGGAGACTAAGGCAGGAGAATTGTGATTTCAAGGCCAGCCTGGGCTACATACTAAGACTCTTTCTCAAAACAGCAAAAACTAAAGTAAAATAAAATAGTACATGTTGATGGTTGAAAACAAAATATATTACTTACTGGCAAATTACTTATTCTTTTGTTTCAATGTTTATTCTTTGACAGTTTTGTACATGTATATAATATGTGTTGGTCCAGTCTACCCAACTCCCTCTTCCCACTCCCTAGAACCTCCCTCCCCACCTCCACGTCCCCCTACCCTGTCCATTTCTAAGCCACTGAGTGTAGTTGTCCTTCCTGCTGGAATGTTGACTCGCGTGTTCTCCCGACTGTGTATAGTTAATCAGAGCTGCAGTGAGTTCATGAGCACAATGGCCTTGTCCTGTCCAGAACACAGTATTTCAGAGACCCTCTTCTCATCCTCCTTACGTTAAAAAAGATTTTGTTTTCTATGTATGAGGATTTTGCCTGGAATTGAGATCACGGAGGGTTGTGAGCGGCCATGTGGGTGGTAGGAATTGAGCTCGGGTTGTGTGTGAGAGCAGTGAGCGCTCTTAACTTCTGAGCCGTCTTTCTAACCCTTGATTTTTTAACCCCCTCTTCCATGATGTTCCTGGATCCTGGGGTGATTTATTCATTATGTTGAGAATAAGAGGGAATATGTAAAAATGATCATTAGACTGAACATCAAAGTTTAAAGTGGCCAGCTGCCAAGTCACTAAATTGAAGCAAACTGCATTTTCATAAACAAAACTAGCGGTGGATAGTTGGGAAATGTTAGGCATTTACACTTAGGCCACAGACTCTAAAGTGCCTACTCTAAAACAGACACAGTTATGCCAGTGCTCATGGGGGACATAGTCAATTTCTGAACAATATTAAGGAAAAGATACATAAATCAAGAGGCCTACCACCTTTTAGATGTGAAGATTTAAAATAATAAATGGGCAAAGCCAACCATCTCCACAATTTCCCCCAGGATTGCTTGTAGAACTTGATAACACAAATTTAAATTCATGTGCAAAGGAAGAGACCCAGACAGGAAGAAAAAAACCACACCGACTCCTGGGTAGAGCTCTTGGATTAGATAGGGATAGCCAAGATATTGACAGACCCTGATTGGCCAACTTGAACCATCTAAAGAGACCTGTGTGTTCAGGGTGTGGCGGCTCAGACCTTTAATTGCAGCACTTGTGAGTCAGAGGCAGGAGGATATCTGTCAATTCAAGGTCAGCCTGGTCTACAGAGCGAGTTACAAGTTCTCAGTGAGGGGTTGGGGGCACCCATGTGTGTGTGAAAGCCTGATGATGAAGACAGCCGGAAAGGGCTTCAGAAAAAGGCTGTACTGTTTCATAAGTGGTCCTGGGGCCACGTTTTAAAACCAGCACAGATAGATGTGCATAGCAACTTCCCCTCTTATACAATCTCATCCTAGTTTTGGATGGGTGTGTGGCCCCAGTGTGGTTAGTATTTAACACTGCTGACAGACCTGGAGCAGAGTTCATTCATCTGTCTTCCCAGCAGGTGCGGCTCCTTGGGTCACCAGCACACAGTTTAGACTTAGTGTAGCCTTTGCCTGCCTTCATTTTCCTTCCACCTCAAGTCAGCCCAACAACTCCAGCTCCCATTGGAACCTGGGCCCGTCTTCACTCGGCCTCACTCCTACAACTGCCGAGTCGTTCCTGGCTGGAGCAGGTTTTACAGAGGACACAGCTGCCTCTTCCTTGGGCCCCAAGGGCTGGTGGTATTCAGCCCTGGACTGCAGAGGGTGTGTGTCTTAAAAATGAGGCCCACCTTCAGATCTATTTCTTCTTGCTCGGAAAGCTTCCACAAACCTATTTTCTCAAATCCTGTACTAATTAAGTCATGCATTAATTGCCCAAAGGCTCAACATTCAGCAGTCAGTCAGTCCTGATGGCAAGCTGAGTCTTGGAGCAGTTTTGAAGGTAATTTTTACATCTCCAGTTGGTAGATAGGAAAGTACAGCTATGCCATGTGGAAAAGGTGTAGTGAGAATGTAATTCTCTACATCAGGCAAGGCGGTGCAATACCATGGTCTCAGTACTTGGGAGAGTAAGATAAGAATTTTGTGGAATTCAGGGCCACAAACAACACTTGTGTTAAAATGTGATCCTTATAATGGTTGTGGCCAGTCTTGGAAGCCAGCATACTTTCAGCAGGAAAGGTACATTCACATTTTCATTTCCTGTATTCTCAAGAATATCTGCTCCCAAATCTACCCCTCTTTCATTTTTCAGGCTAACTCCAAGCTGACTCAAGGCTTAATGACTGATTCTTTTTTGAGACATTTCTAAAAACAGTGATCTCTTTTCTCATCTTTTTACTCATTCACAGAGATGAAGAAATGAGTAAAACTCATCTCCCTTAAAAATTGGAGAGATGGCTCAGCAGCTAAGAGCACTGGCTCTTCCAGAGGCCCTGGGTTCAATTCCTAGCACCCACATGGCAGCTCACAACTGTGTATAACTCAAGTTCCAGTGGACCCAACTCCCTAACATAGACGTTCATGTAGGCCAAACACCAAATTACATAAAAATAAATAAATATTAGAAACTGATCAGGATGAAAACGAGCAGGCTGGGCAAGGCAGGTGGCTAAGGGCAGGGACTGCAGCTCCCGTATTGAGAGCAGACATCACACAGTGGCCAGGGTGGACAGAGCCTGCCTTCCCACCTGTGATGAATTCAAGGGAACGCTGAGGTCTCTCACTCACTCATTTAAACAAAGCAGAAAGGAGGCTGCCTCACCAAGATTCCCACCAAGTGCTCTTGAAATACGTCTTGCCTGCCTTTGGAAAGTTTCTTAAACCAGTGGAACAAATGAGACATTTGTTGCTCCAAAGAAAGGAGTTCTGGTTTCCATTGCTGGGCAATATCTTTGAGCTTTAATGAAATTTGTGTGAAGTACACACAGTATATACATGTGTCACGCATATACACAAACATGCGCCTTACATGTATCTAAGGTCCCTATTGCATGAATTTGGATTATTATAGAGAACAGGTAAAAATCCATCTTTCAAAAACAGGCCCTTTCTTTCTGCCATTTTCCTCCCCACCCCACTGTCATCCCAGAATGGTTTTTATCTGCCCTTTTCACACCCTCCCCCTTTGATCTCCCAGAACGGTTTTTATCTGCCCCTCCAAGGGCACAATGACTAAGGGGCAATAACAAATGAAAATTATGCCCACAAAAGAATAATGCTACAGAAGTCGCTTTTTATTATGGCAGCTATTTAGAAATTACAGTGCATTTTCCCCCATTGAAACAAAGTTGTTCCTGGCTGGCTTCCCAGGCCAACCCACAAAAGCTTATTTAATCCATAATGTCTGTGCAGTATGGTACTGTGTTAATTGTGCTATAGAGCCTGACCACTATCCTGAGGTTCCCATGGATAAATGCGTTTCAAGTTAAAATTGGGATTCCAGGAACACATTGTCCCTTGCTTCCCAGGGGTGACGGCAGCTTCCTGTCCTCAGTTCTTGCCCATCTCTTCCTTCCCAGCACTACTGTGATCATCATATCCGATATATGTGCAGTGTCTGGTATGATGGGTATTTTCTCATACAAATTAGAGAAATGGTTCTCAGTCACAGGTTATGGCCTATGGCCAGAGAGTCCTGAGAGAGAGAGAGACAGAAAGAGAGGCTTTGTTGAGTTGAGAAGTTGTGGGCCTGCATTTCTTGTTAGCAGATCCCCCGAGTGGATACTATATTCTAGAAATCTACAGGACCTATCTTTCAGTACACTTGGCTTATGTAGGGCTTTTGGACCACTTTTGTCTTGGTTCCTTTCTCCATGGCTGAGAAGGAAGATCTGTGTTACTGTCTTTATTTTCCCAGGCCGGGGATGCGGGGGAGCGTTATGGTGGTGGTAAGAAGATGTGGGTACTAGGATTGACATCCTAATTACAGAGTTTCCTAAAGATGTCCATAAACATAATGGATTCCAGAGAGATTTTTGCCTCATACACATATATGCAGTTTTAGTTTTAAATGTGTTGTCTTTCTTTGTATAGTTATTTCCTATTGATAGGAGAGGAGACTCCTTTCATGTGATGTAAATTTACTCCTAAAATAGTCTTATTAAAGCCCAATATGAATTGATAAAGAGAAAATCATAAAGCTAATATATAGGACATGTGTATGTAAAAGAATGCTATTTGATGAATTGTTTCAAATGATCTGAGATCAAAAAGAAAAACCAGGGCTACATACAGTATGGACTCCCGCTTAAGTTTATTTTTCTTTTCTTTTTTTAAAAGATTTATTTATGTGTGTGAGTGTTTTTCCTGTATGTGTGTTTGTGCACCTTGGATATCAGAAACTGGCATTGGATCCTCTGGAACTGGAGTGACAGATGGTTGTAAACCACCTTGTGGGCTGAAAATGGATCCTGGGTCCTCTGCAAAAGCAGTAAGTGCCCTGAACTGCTGAACCATCTCTCCAGCCCCTGCATTTACATTTTTAAAACATACAAAGTACATATTCTAATGTAAAACTACCCTCAACAAAGAAGTTTGAGCCAGGTGCCCCAAGGCAAGAGAATGGTGAGTTTGGGGTCAAAGTGGGCTAAATAATGAAAATTTACTTCTGACAAAGGCAGTCAAGGTAGGGGAAGGAGACTGTTGGCCGTCATCAGTCATCTGTGGGATATAGTAACTCCTGACATGATTTTGAAGGATTCTTTGGGATAATACTTAATTTCATTCAGCTAAGCAAGTGAAAGTTGCTTTTCAATAAATACCAAATGCTGTTCCTGTGACAAGCTGTATACTAACTCTGAGTCATAACTTTTGCCTTCTTGCTGTGCCACAAGGCTGGCAGGTAGATAGAATAGCTCGAGTAGTCCCCCTGGGACAGCCAACCACATTACGAGCTGGAAGGCTACTACTTCTCATCCTGTGATTGATTAAAGTGCCAGGAAACCTTAGCCAGCACAAGACCCCCTGCATCTCTCTGCAACTCTATCAGGTGATGCCACATGTGATGGCTGGACCTGAGAAGAAGGACCCTCAGCTGAGGAACGGCCACCATCACCATGGCCTGGAGGCTTGGTTATGGTTATTCTATTGATTTCTAACTGATAGAGGCGGGCACACCACACTGAGCCGTGCCAGTGTGGGGCTGGAGAGATTGTTCATCACTCAAGAGCGCTTGTTTTTCTTCCAGAGGACCCAGTGTCAGTTCCCAGACATCTCCAGGGTATCCAGCACCTCCGGGTTCCACATGCGCACATGGTAGCTGAGGGGCTAGAGATATAACTTGATGATAGAGTACTTGCGTAGCACTGGTGAAACCTTGGGTTCAAAGTTCTATCCCTAGACAAAGAGAAAGCAGGGGAGGGGGACCAGCAGAAGGAGAGAAGAGGGTGCACCCTCAAGCATAGGTAAGTGCTGAATGTGAGCCTGGGAGCATGCTAGTAAGTGCCATTTCTCTGTGGTTTCTTCTTTGGGTTTCTACGCTGACTTCCCGTAGAGATAGTCTGTGACCTGGAAGTGTAAGATGAAACAAACCCTTCTCTCCCCCAGTTGCTTCTGGTCCTGGGGTTTGGCACAGCAGCAGAAAGTGAACTGGTGATGCCAGATGCTCAGATTCTCTGTGAACTCACCTTTGGGAAGCTGGGCTGAGGGTTTAGAACATCTGTGTGAGAATGCAGCTTTGCCACCATGAGCAGGAGACCAGCCCATTTTAGTTTGCCCAGCACTTTGCTGGCTTTCAGCATGAAGTCTTCTGTCTAGAGGATTACCTCAGTCTCAAGCAAAGGACAGGAAGCCACTGCAACTGAGTGAGTGTACATCAGCACCATGGTCTTGCTACCTCGGAGACGGTGGAGAAAAAGAAGGGTCTTCTGCCTAGTGTGTGAAGGCAGGAAGGTTTCACAGCACTTCTGGTGAAACGTGATTTTAAATAACTTGATTGATGGCTTCATATGCCCTGAAGAAGCACGCTCAGACTTTCAGCAGCGCTACTCTCACCACTTCAGGTGTAATCAGCAGCAGGTCCCGAGCTCCAGTAGCCCGAGGAAGATTAGCCTGCCTTCACCTCATTACTGGCTGCTCTCTTCACGTGTGCCTTTTCACTGTTTTCACAGAGAAAAGGCAAACCTAGCTGTTACCCTCTGCAATGACAAGGAGGAGATCATGGCCAGCGCCATCTTTGTGGACTATCCCAACTGGAATGTTGCCAAGCAGGACGACTGGCTGACTGTGTTCCGGGAACTTGACAGCGAGATCCCATGCACAGTAAGCACATCCCTACCTTGGAAGGGAGGGCCTGCTTTCCCACCAGTGTCATTTCAGTTTCTGCGGAGAGAAATCCGACACTCATGCAGAAAGCATCCTAACACTTAAAAACAAAGCAATAGGATGCTGGAGCCCAGGAGGCCAGAGCATATAGGATGGGAATATGGTAGCCCCATCAGCCATCTGCCCCCAAGGCTCTCCACATGCTCTTAAATTAACAAGAACTGCAAGCAAGGAATTCGTGTGTCAGGATCCCACTGATGTCTGTGTGTCCTGATGTGAGGTTTGTGGTTTCCTAGGAAGGACTCTATCACCTAGGCAGTTGCCCTAGAAATGACAACAGAGCTTTAGACTTAGTCATATTCTATGACATTTAAAATGCCCTGGTACAGTATGGGACCTTTGATTTCAGGAGGCCATTATGACTTTGAAGTTAGCTAGTCTAAACTGGGATGTGCTGTAAGTATAAAATATAAACTAGACTTAAAGTACTTAGTACAAAAAAATGAAGTATGTCAGTGATTTTTTTTATATTAAAAATCCAGGCTGAAGAGATGGCTCAGAGGTTAAGAGCACTGGCTGCCCTCCCAGAGGTCCTGGGTTCAATTTCCAGCACCCACATAGTGGCTCCCAACTGTCTATAATCTCATGCAGGCAGAACACTATATACATTAATAAATCTTTAAAAAAATTCAGGTATGGTGCCCCATTCCTGTAATCACAATAATTGAAAGGCTGAAGCAGTAGGATTGCTGAGTTCAAGTTAATGTTATATAGTGAGTAAGTGGCCAGCCATATTTCTGTCACAAGACATTGTCTCAAAGTAAATCCATAATCAATTACAGTAATTTTCATATTATGTGTTAATTATATAATGAACATATTAGGTTAAGGAAAACGTTTAAAGTCATCCTCATCCTCATCTTGGGTATATGTGTGCTTATGACTATGATGTGTCTGTGTAGGCACAGTACGTACGTGAATGTGGGTGCATATATGCTGTGGTATGTCTGTGGAGGTCAGGCCAACCTCAGCTGGCAGTCCTTGCCTCCACCTTATTTGTGCCAGGCTCTCAGTTGTTTTTCTGCTGCGCATGCCAAGCCAGCTGGGCCTCAAGTTCTCAGGAAGTTGCCTTTCTCCTCCTCCTACGTTCCTGTAGGAATGCCAGGAGTCTAGGCAGGTGTGCTGCATGTCTGGCTTTTCTATGCGGGCTCGGGGGATTTGAACTCAGATCTTGCACAGCTGTCACTTTTATGCACTGAGCAATCTCCCCAGCCCCAGCTCTATTCTTTTTCAACGCACTTGCCAGAAAATGAGGAATTACGTTTGGGGTTGCATTTGTAAGTAACATTATCTTTCTGCTGAGCAGCACTGATCACGCCTTAATTAATCCTTGGTCTATTTTCTATCCCATTAGCATTTGCAACTAAAGTAATGGCTTTTGTCTTAAAGATGTTTAGAGCGTAAATCCTAAGTTTTCTGGATAAGTCAAGCCAGGAGTAAGCCTTGTGCTCCAAGACCAGTCCCATTCACTGCAAAGCAGATGCTGAGAAAGATTATGGTATTAAAGCACTAATGCACAGAAAGTGGTCAGAGCCCTATTGTCTGTTGTTATCTGGACTTTGGAGTTTGTACTTTTGGGGAATTTTCAAGGCCACAGGTCACACTCAAAATTCTTCTCTTGCCAGTTCCTGCTGAGTGCTTCCAGCCACACTTTATGGACCAGAAGTGGAGACAGCACAGGGCTGTGTAGTTGTTAACCCAAGGCTACCTAGAAAAGTACAGTCAGCTCTCTTCATCTTCAGGTTCCACACTCATGGATCCATCTAACAAGGAAAAGTGTTTTTAAAAATTGTACATGTACTGAACACACGAAGAGCCTTTCCTTGCTATTTGCAAACCACACAGAACATCCCCTGAAGTCACACTTAAACTCTGTTAAACATGATAAGTAATGCACATTAGAGACACGTGCCAGTTGTACACAGATACTACACCATTTGATACTGGGGATGAGTTGAGCATCCATTGATCTTGGTATCTACAGAGGTCCTGGAACCAACATCCGAAACTCATACGGAGAAAGGAGCAGCTTTGCTAAGAAATGGAGAAGCACAGGGTTCCCACTTTCCTGATAGAAATGCAAGAACTTCTGTCACCAGTCAGCTACATGTGTGTTATTTCTAGAATGCTCATGAGCACAGGGACCAAGAGATGGCGTAAAGGAGTACTGCTACTGTTTAGGTCAGTTAATCTACAAAACTTAGAGGATGAAGCTCTTTTAAAACTTGGCTGCTGAAAGCCTTGTGAGAGCCTTGTTTCTCTTGAGTTTTTAACTCCCAGGTTTTCTGGATCCCAGGAATAATGATTTGATTTGGACTCTGGGAATGCTGAACAAGAAAAGCCTTTGGATTCCTAATGCGGCATCTGCCTTCTATCCTTCAATTTCATAGGAGAATCTTTCCCTTGTGTCCCATGAATACAGCAGCAGCTGCTGGCTCAGGAGCCCCAGGGAAGGGGTGATTGTTTTTTGCTCGGCATAGACACCCCCAAAGGCAAGACTATGGAGTACACAATCGATTTCACTCCCCTGCAGGCTCTTCCCTCTCCACAGTTCATCCATGAAGGCAGGAGCAAGGGCTGGGCACTCTAGACTCACAGTGTTCATTTCCTCCAGTAATCCTGTGCTGGTCAGACAGAAGGCGCTGAGTGAAGAGACGAGAGTGCTTAAATTGCTACCTGGGTGTCACGTCACTTTGATGTAAGCTGTCACCAACAAGGGCTATCCAGCTCTGCCCTTGTGACTGCTCTGAGCCCTTCTCTGTCCGGTCCAGCGTTTTACTCAGCTCTTGTTTTCTGCCGCAGCCTCTGAACACGCTGTTTATGCACTTTTTCGTGACTGTAGATGAGTATGCCACGGGCTGCCTCAGAGAGATCATTCGGTGAGTGGAGGGCGAGCGACGCCTCCGGAGAGATTTCTCAACCAGTTTGAACCTCTCCGGGGCATTTAATTTGCTTACAGTTTACCATAATATTAATCCTCTTACTTTTAAAGCAGCAGTATTTCTGTATGAGAATAATCTAATTTTTTAAAGTTTGGTCTCTGTCGAGCCCCGGTTTTAAACTGCTACCATTTGAGGCCAGTAGGTAGTGCAGCGATGTAAAGAAATGGATTGGGATGGTCAGGAAAGAGTCAAGCCTCACAAACTTGCATGTTTTCAAAATGAGATTTACTTCGTCTTATTAGAAGTCTGTATTGACGAGATAGCCTGCAGAAGCATCCAGAAAACAGGGTGTGTGGAAGGATGATGAGCAAGGCCATCGAGCTGTGGCTGTGCAGCTCTGACAGCCTGTACAGACCTCAGGGTGGGGGTGGGTGGCTCCGCTTTCAAGTCACTTTGTAATGTCACACCAGACCATCCAGATGCCAGGTCAAAGGTTAATGTCAGCAGAAATCTGGTGCGCTGCTTGGACATCATGGCTTTTATTCTTTCAACCTCTACCAGACAGACAGACAAGAGAGGAGCTCTTTGGAATTGAAGGAGAAATAGCCTAGGAGATGCTCTGGCTTTGGCAGGCAGGGAGCAACTGAGCCTAAGTGATTTTCCAGACATCTCATTTTCTCAGGGGTAGAGAATGTGATTGCTTTGTTATTAACCCTGACCCACCCTGTCTTTCCTCCCCAGGACTGTGTTCAAGGCAGTGCCAGAACTGTACTTCATATTCCTGATAGTACCGACATATGTGAGCCTAGGTAAGGTCCACAACAGTCAAGTGTCCCCAGTGGCAGACAGGGGACTCAGGATTCTAGTAGCAAGCTTGGGAGTGGGGATGAAGGTTGGCCACCAGACTTGAATCCTGTCAATAATCAGATGGAATGGGGACCACATTTTGTTCTGAAATCCTAAAGTTTTCCCTTGATTAAACAAGGGCACCTTTCTTTGTTTCTGTGATTTAGGCTCAACTCTGATAACTGTATTTGATCAAGTGGGGAACATGCCATGTCTGTCCTACACGGATGACTTTGCAGTGCACATATGTCGCAGGGAGGACCACTACCCTCAGCTGCATATTCGCAGAGCCAGGTACAGTTGGCAGAGTGCCTGTGTGAGGTAAACCTCATGGGATGGTCACTTTTATGAGAGACTTTTTAAGGGTCCTTCAGTCAGTTAGATTAAATTTTTATGATACACATAACATTCATGTGGAGATTCTTAGAGTCTCCCTGGATAGCATAATCAGCAAGACTATCTGGTGATTTCATGTGGTTCTGTGTGGCTGCAGAGCCTTTAAGCATTTACTGCTAGGAAGTTATAAAATGCAATTCTTAAAACTGCAATGAGTAAGAAAACTTTGAAATAGAGCGAACTTGAAAATGAATCTGCCTATTTAGTTTTCCTACTGAAACCCACCTGTGTTCTGATACTTGCTGCTGCTGACTCCAGGAGGAGCTTTGCGGTTGCAGCCTCTACCGTCAGCATCCCGTGGCATTCCTAAGTATAGCAGTTTAAGGGTATAGCTGTGGGAAAGCATGTTTTCCAAGAGAGCCCTGTGCTGTCTTTCATCCTGCTTCCTCCCCTATGATATGACATTACCAGTTCTCTTGTCAGCTGGTGGGCTGTGTGTGCCCTCTGTGTGGCTCTGGGAAGCTGTGTATGCTTCTCCCAGCACATCTTGATAGAAGGGTACACTAAATCTTGGAAGCTTCCCCCTGGTTCTCCTGGGAAGCTTGCTCTGAAGGAAGTCAGCTGTGTGTCAGGAGGTCTTCTACCCTGAGAGAGCTGTGATGAAGCCTCATCTTGGTGTGAGTCAGCATGCACAGCTGTGTAGACAGCCAGTGGGGTGGGGTAAGGGTGGCTCTGCAGGTGTAGACGGGCAAGGAAACAAACCTTAAAGAGATGAGAAGGAAAACTTGTTTCAGATCGGCTTCGTCAACCAGGATCAGACTTCAGGGAGTCTGATGCCAGGTGTTTTATTGTCAGTATATTTAAATACAGTATAATTTGGGGAAAAAAAGTTTCCTGGTGTAACATAATCCCCAGTGCACAAGGGAATGTGATCACATCAAAGCTGAACTCAGTACATATCATTTCTTACAAGATGATGAGTTCTGGGGATAGGCTGCCTGTGTTAGCTTAGGAGCGTAAGGGAGGATCTGGGCTGGTCCCCGTTATACAGATAGCATCGGATGTGGCGGGGCTGCGTGCACTATGTTCATGTGCAGTTGTCTAAGCTCATCACTATACTCTGAAGATCATGTGCTTTCTTACGTGTTATCATACCTCCATGAAAAAAAAAAAAAGAAATAAAGGCTTCACAAACAAGGTGACTTCTTGGGTTTAGTCTGGGGAGATGAATCAGAATTCAACCAAAGGGGCAGAGTGGGCAAAGATGTGGAGGCAAGAAGAGCCTGGAATGGCCATCACCAGGCAGACAGGCAGGTGTGGCTGCTCTTCCACACCTGGGTGGGAGGAGGGCAGCTTCCTGGGCAGGGGCCAACTTAGCTGTTCAGGAAGTTACATTCTTTGAAGAAATTTTATTGATAACATATTCATAGATTGGCAGTTTTTATATGGGAAATTTTCATAAATAAAAATTTTAGGATATTTTAGCAAATCTAATAGTTATAAACCTGTATTTTAATTTTACTTTAAAATCTCTCACTTTGTCTCTGCTACTTTTACTATCTATTTGAAGAATAGGTTCTCTTAGTAAATGAATCATATTCTCAGATCACAAAATCGTTAGGAATTAAAATTATTTATAGCTAGGTACACATGCAAGTACTGCTGACCTCTCCCCCCCAAAAGCTGTTCTGCATCCAAGGAGTCAATCAAAATACTTCCTCCACAAACAACAACAAAACACACTGATAGGCAGAGTGATTGCTTGCTCGTGTAAGGTCCTGCAAAGAACAACTAAACCACTCAAATAGTTTTGGAGAAAAAAAAATATTTCTGAGTCTGGTGTGTCGGCCCATGCCTGTGCTCCCAGCACTTGGGAAGCGGAAGCAGGAGGGCCCTGAGCCAAAGCCCATCTTGGGTTCTGTGGAGAGGCCCTGTCTCAAGAAACAAATATACCAGGGGTGGGGTGAGGGGAGATGAAGTGAGGTGAGGGGGGGAGGGGGGATGGGCGAGGGGGGAAGGTGTGGTGTGGTGGAGTGGGTGGGGTGGTGTGTGGTGTGGTGTGTGGTGGTGTGTGGTGGGGTGTGTGGTGTGTGGTGTGGTGTGGTGGGGGTGCAGGTACTAGAGAAATGGCTCAGCAGTCACGAAACACTTGTCGCTTTTGCATAGGACCCAGGTTTAGTGCCCAGCACACACATGACTGCTCACAACTGTAACTCTAGCTCAGGGTAGTCAGTGCCCCTCTCTGGCCGCTGTGGGCACTGTATATATTGTGATCACATGCTCTATTAATTATGCACTTAATGTAGCAGCTCACCCTACTTACTGTGAGCATCTGTAGGCAGTCAGTGGTTGCTGAGGGAAGGATCGACATTTTCTTCAGTGTATACAGTAGTAAATTGCCAATGTTCTGATGACTAACCTCCTACACTCCTGTAAGCAACTCCAGTGAAAGTCATTGTGTCACCAATTAAAAAAAAAAAAAGCAAATGGTAGAAGGTAGGCTTTGAGGGGAGGAAAAAGACAATCAGCAGGAGTCAGAGGGCAATGGTAGCTACGAGAGAAAGTAATGAGGGGCAAACAGGCTCAGAGTACATCACATACAGGTATGAAGCCACCATTCCCGGCTCTACTTCATGCGTACCTTACAATAATAAAGCCATTAAAGATGAATCTTGTTCTTCCTGATGACTTCCTGTCCCAAGAAGGCCTGCTGCTGTGGGGAAAATATTAATCATGACATTCAATAAGATAGGAACCTAAAAGATGAATTTGGGGGTAGGGGATAAGAAATACTAAGACTTAAAATAGTTAAAAAATTGCTCAATCAATGATCTGTTTCTTTTACGTTTTAGTAAGATGACTCTCCTGGGAACTTATTCCCTGGCACCCTACCTGCTGTGCAGGACATAGGTAACAGGAGAAAAGACAGAGGATGTGCTCACTCCAGTGCCTGGCTTCTAGGAAGCATTTCCTTCTTGTCTTAGTTACTTTTCTGTTGCTGTGATAAGGGAGGAGGAGTTTCTTCTGGCTCTCAGCCCATCATGAGGGAGAAGTAAGGTGGCAGGGCTTGAAGCTGCGGTCCCACAGTGAAGTTCATCTTCAGAAGGGAACCATGAATGCCTGTGGCTGCTTGGCTCTTTCTAGCATTTAACAATCCAGGATCCCAGTCAGGGAATGACTCCACCCACAGTGGGCAGGTCTTCCTGCCTCAGTAAAAGTCATCAAAATGACCCTCCCACGCTGTGCCCAGGGACTAACCTGACCTGGATAATCCCTCACAGCTGTGCCCAGAGACTTGGCTCTTAGGAGGCTTCATCCTGTCAAGCTGACAATACTAATTCTCATTTACCGCAATTGATAGTTCTGACTCAGACTTAATTTCTCCTTCACCTTTTCTCTTCTCACCCCTTCCTCTCTCCTCTCTTAAGACTTAGTAAGATAGGCTGTGGCAGGGCCCACAAAGCTAAGAATGAACCTCTGCATAACAGCCCATGTCATGATCATATGGCCTTTGCTGGCTAACTGTTCCATTTCCTCACACCACAGAAAACCCAAAAGGAACAAATCCCAAAAGGGATGTCTCAATTTGAAAAGATGTGGCGAGGCTGTTTATGTTAAGATAATTCAGGTACATAAGAAGTGTAACAATCCAAAATGAACAGACTAGAGTGTTAGTATTTGTGGGGCTAAAATTGCCCATGTCTTACAACTTGTGTGGACTCGACCTCATCAAAAGTGCTGGGAACACAAAGACAGTGCCTGACATCATGGGATAGGCGTGGCTGTATACCTCTTAGGCTGCCACATTACTCTTCTTTCCCTCACGTTTGACATCTGTTTCATCAGTAGCTACTTGCACGGATAATTAATGGTGATGAACACAGTTCTTAAGATACTGAACCAGGGAAGGGTTTGGGGATGTAATTATCCCTCCGCTATTTAACTAGCAACATATTCAGGACCAAATGAATTAGCACCATAATCCTTTCTCCTGCTTCTTTCATTTAGCCACATGGAAAACGATGCCACAGTCTGCCCTTGTACTCAGATACTAATTAACGGAGTTACTATTCCCTGCCTTTCATTATGTCCGAAACAAAGCATAGCAGCTACTGGACACACCTTTAAAAACTAGAGTGCGCTTATTAACCTTTGGTGTGGGTGTGAGGTGGTCGCAACTTAGAAGCGACTGGCCCAGGGCGGGTAGGGGGGGCTCTTCCAAGTCCTCGTGGGTGTAGGGATGAGTGAGCCAAGGGAAGGGTTGTGTGCTGCCCGTAGTATTGTTAAATAACTGGAGTTTCCCTGCACGCCCTCCTGCCTGCTTGCAGATGACTACAGTTAATCATGTTGGCTCAGTCATTGGTTTTTAAATGCATGAAAATTTTCTTTGTTAGAAGAGAAGAGATCAGGAGCTCCAGAAATGTTTAAGGAGATGGAAATGCTGATTGTTACAGCTGTAGTCTTGAATCAAATCATCAAACATACCTCACAAATATGTACAATTATGCATTAATAAAAAACTTAAAACTTTAACCTTTAAAAGGCAAAAAGAAAATATTTAAAACAAGGTGTTATTTTTAGAAACACCTATTTTAAGGCCAGCCTGGTCCACAGATGAAGTTCTGTGACAGCCGGGGCTGTTACACAGAAACCCTGTCTCAAAAACCAACCAAACAAAAAAAAAAACCCACAACCAAAACAAACAAACAAAACCCTCCAAACAACAACAAAAACCTCCCTTTCATTTCTTGAGGCAGCTACTTTTTAATCTACATAATTCTAAATCTGTATTTATCTGTGTGCACGGGTGTTTTGTCTGCATGCATGTCTGTGCACCACACGCGTACCTAGGAGCAGAAGCACTGGAAACAGTGCTGGATTTAGAGACAGCTGTGAGCAGCAGTGTGGCTGCTGGGAATCGCACCCAGGTCCTCTGGAAAAGCAGCCAGTACTCTCAAACACTGAGGCATCCCTCCAGTAAATTTTATGAGCTAGCTGAAAGTCTGGTGCTTTTTTCCAATTTGACTTCTAAGTAGTTCGTAGGAATTTAGTGTTTTGAGCAATAAGTTATGAAGATCCAGACACACTTTAAAAGGAGATGCAGAAGAATTACAGCACTTATCTGGAGACTTTCTTGTACCTTGGGAAATCTGTCACCAAAAAACCCCTGCCAGACATGTGGTTTGGTGGACAGTCCCTTCAGCAGTAGATTGGCCTTGCCAAGGTCAACACATAGCTATGATTCCAGCGGTATGGATGGTGTGGACTTACACTGCCAGCTCCATGCTTTGCAGTCTTTCTAATCACGTAGAAAGTCTGGCTTAAAATTCCCTGCAACTTTGAATATCACATTTTTCCAATGTCCATTTTTAAGTTCTGGTTTTAAGGCTGGATTAAATTTTTGTAAAGACCACTAGAGGGCACAAAAGATCTTGGAAAGAGAAAGATACTTCATTTTTGACAAGTGGATGCAAAGAAAAATCTAGTTGGCAACAACTTAGGCTGCTCTGTCCTAGGTTGAGAGAGAGAGTTCTTGATAAAGGCATGCTTTGAAAAAGCAAGCTGTATTCTTTAGAACTAAATTGGATTCTCTACTTTTTTTTTCCAAATACACTGCAATAAAATGTATTTGTAACATTTTAAGTGACAACTTTTTTTAGTAGTATTTTTTAAGTCTAATTGGAGACTGCTGAGGAAGGTGCCTTGAGGCCAGCAGAGGAGTTTGGACCAGTGTTCCCAGCATGCAGCATTCTGCCTCTGTGCTGACCTCACCATGCTGGGGTGATCTTTCCCACCTGAGGATTGGCACAGTGGCTTTGCCAGCAGCATGTGAGACACAATCTTTCTGCCTCCCAGGAAGCCAGCCTGTGCTTTTCCTTCAGGATGGTGCTTATACAGAGCAGAGAGGATGTTGCAGCGAAGAAGCAGCCTGAGAAACTGTCACTAAGAGGCTCGACCAGGTTGCTAGGAAGAGTTCTTGGGGTCTGGGGCACCACCATGTGTCTCCTGGCTAAGTGACACAGTGAAGGATGAATAAGTTTGTCTTTTCCTCTCCCCACCTCCCTGAAAGCCAGTTAGACACTACATAGGCCATTTTTAGTTTTGCCATGCCCTAGGTTTAGAAGATAGGCAATTTGCCAAGTGAGGTTGTCTTTGCCAGCCTATTGGTTTTAAGGCTTGAATTCAGCTGCATTTTTGTCTGGCATGGTCTTCAGAGTCTGATGGACCTTTAGTGCCCAAGAAAACACATCTCTATGTGTTAGACCTTTTGTTCTCCTAAGAAGTGAAAATATTTTATAGTTGACAGTACTGGCACACACGGCTGCCCCACCCAGGCCACATTCTGAGTGAACATATAAAGGAATGCTGCTTTTCAGGGAACTGTGTTTCTTTTGTTCTATGTGATGATGGAGTGTATAACCGCAGAGTAGTCCTCCCCACAGAGACACAGTCCACCCTGCACATGGCAGGATGAGCCCAGTAAGCATGCTGCCCTTGTACTCTGATGGGCTATCCTCCTGTCTGACCCCAGTAGGCAGTGTCCACAGCTTCAGAGAGCTGGCTCTTGGGCATTTTACTTCACGGATGTCTCTCCTTGGCTGAGGCTGGCCTTTGTCATGTGCCATTTGAGACTTTGAGGCTGATGTCATCCATTATCATTAGTGCTTGGGATGATGCAAGATCTTAAATTATCCATTACCCCAAGGAATGCATTTAGTACATTGAGCCAGTTCCTCTCTACTGGTTTTCGAGAAGGGCTTAAGGGACAGTGCTCAGAACTTCATGGTTTGGATGTTTACTTTTTGTTTTGTTTTTTTTCCAGGAGAGTTGGTATTAATGTCTGACTTTGGACAACTTTGTTAATGGGCAGTGGAAGATTAATGGCTAGGCCTAGGGCTCTCTGTGTCTCCACATCTTTATTCCTGATTTTAATAATGAATATTTTTTTAGTTGAAGATTTTGAATATGTTTCTTCATTGTATGAAACATTTACAAACACACACACATGCACACTCCTGAAAATTGGGGGCCACAATTTTATTAAGTATACATTTAAATATTGTATATAATGATCATATCTATGTACATTTGTTGTAGTTAGCATTGCTATCTCAAACTACTTTTTCTATTATATTTTGTTTTGTTTTGTTTTATCTCACTATGTAGCCTTGGCTGGCCTGAAACTTGCTATGTAGATCAGGCTAGTTTCGAACTCACAGAGATCTGCCTGCCTCCCCCAAACCTCAACCCTGTGCTGGGGTTAAAGTTATGCCCCACTGTACCCAGCCACAAACTTAAAAAAATCTATTTCGATCATATCATCTTTGTCCTACAATTTCTCAAAAATCCTCCTGACTTACACAACTTGTATTCTCATTCTTTCTGTGTCTCTTTCTTTGTCTCTGTCTCTCTCTCAACCTATTTGGTCTAGTCTGTGTTGGCTGGCTACACCTGGGTGTGGGACCTTTCCTGACTGTCACTCATTAAAGATAACTGACATTCCCACTCCCAGGAGCAATTGAGTGTAGACAGCTCCTTAGCTGGGGGTAGAACTTCATGCCCACTTCCCCCCTCTGTGTTGGGTTGTCTGGCAGTGTCTGTGCAGGTCTTAGGCCTACTTGCACAGTCCTCATGAGCTGATATGTACGTCTGCCTTGTGTCTGGAAAATGCTGCTCCTATGAAGTCACTACCTTTGGCTTCCAATATTTCTTCATTCTTTCACATAGATCCCTGAGCCTCAGAGGGGAGAGATGTAACATAGGCATTCTGTCTGGGGCTGAGCGTTCTGCTGTCTGTCAGTAGTTCTCTGTACAATGAGCAGTTGTGAATTTCTATGTTAATTGCCATCCACTACACAAAGCTTCTCTGATAAGGGCTGAGCTCTGCTCACTGTTTTCAAGTTCTAATTTAGACTCTGGGGTTTATATTCATTGTATAAATAAAATTGAGTTTGGACTTTCTTACATGATTGCTGTCTTAATCCACCTGTCTTAGTTGGTGCTCTATTGCTGTGAAGATACAACATGACCATGGCAACTCTTATAAAGGAGAGTGTTTAATTGGGGCCTTGCTTGTAGTTTTAGAGGCTTAGTCCATTATCATCACGGCGTGGTGGCAGGCATGCAGGCCTGTTGCTGGAGAGTCACTGAGAGCCACATCCTGCTCCACAGGCAGAGACAGAAGCACTGCGCAAGCTATGAGCTTTTTGGAACTTCCAAGCCCACCCCAGTAACAAACCTACTCCAACAAGGCTATATCCCCAAGTCCTTCTCAAACGGGCTAAGCATTCAAATACATGAGCCTCTGGGTGCCATTTTTAATCAAACTACCATACCACACATACATGACTACACTGGCAACTAGAACCCTCTTCTGCAGCTGCCTGCTGAGAAGCCTGCAAAGGTACTTCAATCAGCCAAGGCTTAGTTTTCTCATTTACAGAAGGAGTGGGGTAAAAATACTGAGAGCATGCAATGAGGTGGCTAAGCAAGAGGGTTGCCAGTATAGACTTGTGGGTTCAGGTTTTCAGAGGCACCCCTTGGGATTAGTGATAGTCTCAGAGCTATTGGTGAGGCACTTGGGAAGGTCAGTGTCAGGTCAGCACCTGGACCTTACTGCCTGTCACTGCTATACCACGACTGAGAGCTGCCCTAGAATTCTGTGCTTCCAAGACGTATTCCTTGGTTGTTAAGATGCCATGTCTTGCTCAAAATAAATCTATACAATATCTAGATGCATTAGAGCCAGCAACGACCCTAGTGTTGAGTGGTTTTTCGGAAGAGAAGCTGGAAGGAAGTATTAATGGAGGGTGGGTGGTGGAGGTAACCATGAAAGATGCTGGACATTGGAAAAGGCAAGTGGATTGGAGTCCTGAATAGAAGTACAGGCAAGAAGCATGATGACAAGAAGTTTTTCTAACTTCGAGATCAGGCCATATGTCAGCTCACACATGGCCGAGGTGGTGGAGGTGGGCATGATGGAGACAAGGGCCCTTGTACCTATCCAGAAACAGCGAGGAGCTTGGAAACATTTTAAAGAACATTTTATGGATTATGGAGCTGAGGAAAGCAGAGCTGTAAGGTCACTGATGGTAGATGGAGCAGCAGTGGTCACACCTGCCAATGGGATGCCAGGGCAGAGCCACAGGCAGCACAGTGCAGGGGCCAGAAAGATGAGCTAGCTGTCCATGGAGCGCTTTGGGCGCCATGCTGGTTTTTTTCTTTTCTCTCTTTTTCAGTCTTTTCAAAAGAGCACCTCATAAGTCTTTGATGGATGTATGGTGGTGCTTTACTACAACTGGCCACAGACGACCACTGATAATTCTCAAAGTGATCCTGTACACACAGCAATATGTGGGCAAATGTCGAGGGCAGCGCCCAAAGTGCAGTCACACTCTGAACGCACAGCCGGCCTTTGCTTCAGCTCCCTGTCTGAGGGAGTAAGACCGCCAGGGGCAGTGACATCAGAGCAGGGGTGTAGTAAAAATTAAGATTTGGCTGCTAAATATATACATATATTTAGTCTCGGGAACATAGTATTAGAGGAACTTAGGTAAAACACAACACTCAATGTTCTCAAAAGTATTCTGAAAAGAAAAAAAGGAATGAGATCCAAGAGCCAGCATTACCGTGTGGTAGTATATCTAGTTCCTACTTTCTTAAATAGTTACCAAGGTCCTTGTGAAGTGTCCCCAGAATGGTGGGCAGGGGTTTGTAACCTTCATAGCACGTCCCCTTCCGCAGGAAGTGTAGAGATGTCTCAGAACAGAAACACATGAAAAAGGAAAGTAGGGCCAGCGAGAATGTTCAGCCATTAAAGGCATTTGCCGTCAAGCCTGATGACCTGAATTTGAACTGTGGCACTCACATGATAGAAAGGCTGACTACTGCAAGCTGTCTTCTGACCTGTACACGTGTGCTGTGACATGTGCGCGCATACACACACACAGATTTTTTTGTTTTAAAAAAAATCAAACAGAAGGAAAGGATTGTGGGATAATGTTACAGAAGTAGTAATCCTCAGAAGACATTGAGAAAGCACTGTCCTCAACTGCGCTTTGGTGCCTGCCAGCTGCCGCCCCACCTTCCGTTCTCCAGCAATGCTGACCCCTCTGCCTACACGACTCTCTTCCTTCCCCTTCTCATCGCTTTTCATTCCAAGGGACTTAGTGCCATTTGAAATAGGTGAAGTTATTAAAGTGTATTGCAGTTTTGCTTGTGACAGTGTCAGTTCATTTCAGGAGCTTGTGTTATCTTTGGCGCTTAGCGCAAGGGTGGAACACAGTAGGTACTCTGGGGGAGGAGAGCAGTGGCCGGGGCAAACACTGAAAGGAGGCTCTCTGTCCGCAGGGTGGAAGACCATGACGATCTCATGCCGATATTTATGCACTATGACAGCACGCTGAGAGACATTTATGGCGACTACTTCCTGGCTGAACTAATAGAGGCCCAAGACGAAGAGAATCATGCTGTGGTGTGTGAGGTTGGTGACTGATGGTTTGGCGGGCGTAGTGAAAGAAAGAGGAATGAGCCCTGCTGCACCTGCTCTGAGGGCACATCCCTCAGAGCCGATGTGCCCGCCCTCCTCCACACCCTTCTAGGGGAGGCAGGACCAGTGCTGTGCCCTTCCCGGAGTTATCCCTTTGTGAGGTCATCCAAAGACAGCAGAGTGCTGTGGGTTCTTCACTGTCTCCAGAAATAGGGGCTAGACAGTGGGAAAGTGATTATTTTACTTTTTCTGAAATTGTCTTGATACACTTTCACACTTACAGAAAACTTAGAAGTACAAATTTCCTAGATATTAGAATTTTCCTTATTTTATCATTCTCTTGATAACTTTCTCTCATATCTGTCTATTATCTGCCTATAGCTACCTACCTATTCTACCTAGCTACCTACCTACCTATCTATCTATCTATCTATCTATTTATCTGTCTATCTGTCTGTCTGTCTGTCTGTCTGTCTGTCTGTCTGTCTGTCTGTTTTTATCTATCTCTCTCTTTCCCTATTATCCTCTCTCTGTCTTCATCCATGGACTTGTCTATATATTTATCTAGAATCATGTGAAAGTAAGTTGCAGCTATAATACCCCACTTATGCCAAATATGTGTTTATTTTCTAAAAACCAGGATATTTCCCTGTATAACTTTAAACTACAGTAGTGGTGATCAAAGACTAGCAATATCACTCTCTCATCTGCAGAATGTAATCACTCTTCATTGATTGTTCCAGTAGTGTCTTTTATGAAAAAGAAGTCTAGGTCATTTGTTGTATTCATTGTCCCATCTTCACTCTTTTAAAATTGGAAACAGCTTCCTAACCCCCCATTATTTTTTCCAAAACAGTGATGTTTTCAACCAACACAGGACTGTTATTTTGTAGAGAGTCTTTCAATTTATATTTGCCCAATGTTCCCTCATGATTTGATCCATACTATATATTATTAAATTTAGTTGAATTAGTGAGAAATGTAAAACTTACACAAACAATTGGAGTTTCTAGTTTTTCTAAGTAAGTGAGTGTAGGCCTGGTCTTTGGGGAATAAAAGAGGAAACCCACATCCTGTGGTTTGGCACTGGGAATCCCCAAGGGCCATGTTTCTCAAGAGACAGAGGAGAGAGATGATAGCCAGCTAGCCTTAGAGTGATCAGCCCAACTGGAGGCTCCAGGTAGCTAGTGTAAGCACACCCAGGAAGCTCGTAAACCCTCTTCACTCTCTCCTCACCTCCAGAGACAGTCACAGGGACACACCTCCCTTGCCTGCATACCTCAGCTACCTGCCTGTGAGGGGAGATCCCGCCCTGATTTGCCTGTGGGCTTCTGATAGCTGAGGCTAAACTGATAGGTGAGGCTAAATGCATAGAGGTGGGTACCTGATGCAGAATCCACCCGAACAGGCCTTCCTGAAGCACAGCAGAATGACCTTCTACTTTGTGGCACTGCACTTGAAGCTTCAGGGGTCTTAAGAGTTGAAACTGCTGAAGTAGGGTATTCATGGGGTCTCCTGGTGGTAGGGAGAAACTGACTATAATTGAGACTTTGGTACATGAGACACTATGCAGGTTTGGTTTTTATCAACTTGACACAAACCGGAGTTATCTGGGAAGAAGGAAACTTAATTGAGGGATTGTCTCCATCAGATTGGCCTGTGGCTATGTCTGTGGGTCATTTTCTTGGTTGGCGATTGATGTGAGAGGGTCATCCCACTGTGGTGGTGTCACCCCTGGACAGGTGGTCCTGGGTTATCTAAAAAGCAAAGCAGGAAGGACAAACCAGTAAGCATCATTCTGCCATGATCTCTGCTTCAGTTTCTGACTCAGCTCCCCTCTGTGATTGTAACCTATCAGCCAGATCAATCATTTTTACCAACAACCCCAAGTTGCTTTTGGTTAGTGTTTTATCCCAGCAACAGGGAGTAAACTAGGACGGGTGCTTAGGGAGTATATGGTGACAGGATGGAGGCATAGGACGGCAGTATAAGAAAAGTGTCTGGAAGTAATGGTCCTCACACTTGAGCTTGCTGGGAAGTCCTCCTTGGGCTGTGGAAGCCCTGGTCAGAAGACATTTCTGACCTAGCAGTGCTGGTCCAGGAAGGCGGGAGAGAGGCACACTGCTTTTCTTTAAGTTGCAGGGTGATGTTGCTGCAGGAGGGACTTGCATTTTATATTAAGGGATTGGAAAAATTTCCCATTGTCCCTGGTGTAGCGCCACCCACATCTAGGGTAGATCTTGTACCCACTATAACTGCACAGCTCAACTTATAGTGAGGGCTGATTGGCAGGGAGGAGAAATGATGAGGAAGAACCTGAATTTCCGGGCTTACTGTTTGCATGGGCTGGTGAGATGCACTTGCCCCTAGGTCTAGCGACCGGAGTTGAATCCCAGGAATCCATGCGAATGTGGACAGAGAGAATCAGCTCCACAAAGCTGTTCTTTGAGCTCTGTGTGTGTGTTGGAAAAAGCATCCCACCTCTCCTCTCTCTCACAAGCACACACATGCTACAATAAGTAAAAAATATTTAAAACCTCCTTAAAATAATAATTAGCAAACAGGAATGAGCAGAGCCTTTGGATCCCCACCCATCATCCTGTTCATTATTAGAATCAATTACATTTTTGTTTTCAAATAGATATTTGAGTTTGGTTTTAAAAAGAGATTTTTGTGCCAGTTGATTGAAAAGCATTAAAAGATTGGAATCTGAAATTTTGTTTCTGGGTGATATTTTTTAGGATTCATTCTTCATACATTCATTTCTCATTTGCTGAAACTGTGAGACCTCTTGAAGAACATTACTTTTCTTGAAACTTGAAATCAAATCTTCTCTGTAATAGGATGAGCAGTTTGAGGCTTGTTTCCTCACCAGGCTCCACAAATTTGGTGATTGTGAGACTCTCCCAGGGCATTCAGACTTTGTGCCAACTTCATGTGAGCATCACCATTCTTACAATGATAAAAGAGACAGATACTCTAAATTAGATGTGGGCAAAGGATTTGATTGACACCTCTCCCAAAAAAGACGCAGAGGTCATCAGCGGCCGCATGGAAAGAAGTCATTCCCTATCCTAATATGTCTGTTTTGCTAGTCACTTGGGAAATGAAGTCAAAAGCGCAGTGAGGCTGTGCTGGTGCACACACCAGTAATCCTTTTACACAGAAGACTGAGGCAGGAGGATCCCAAGTAAGAAACCAATTTAGGTAGGCCGCTCTGTTTCAAAAACAAAGCACAGCAGCAGCAGCAACAAAAACTGCGCTGAGATGCTGTTACCCCTAGCAGGGTGGTGGCAATAACACCGTCAATTATGACTATAACAGCGACGATAGGAAACAATGCAAGTTTTGGTTTCCAAGTCAAGAGCATTCTGAGTTGGACGGCCCTTTGTGGCGAGATTTATGAGAAGAGTTATTAATGTCATAGACAGACAGACAGATGGCAACATGGTAAGCTCTGGGGAGAGTTCAGGTCCATGGCAGCATACAGGGATCCCTTCTTTTAGATTTCAGAGTGGGGAAGACATTGGAAAGTTCCTCTTTTTGACCTGAAGTTGGCCATTTTGTGGGAGTGTCCGGGAGTGACGAGAGTTAGAGTGCCGGGTGAGTGAGGTCCTTGGAGGGAGGAGAGCAAGAATCCACAGAGACAAGTTGCTTTGTAGAAACCAAATTACTTAAGTTTCCGGACTTGTTTAACCCAAATGGAGGATCCTTAGCTAGCAAGTGACTAGTGCTAAGAAAGGCGTAGGAAACACATTTCCACACAGGCTTTCACACAGATACCCATAGCAATATTATTTATAATATCCCAAAGATGAAAACAACCCGAATGCATATCTGTTGATGAATGGCTGAATAAAATATGGTATATTACTGTGAGGTGGAATATTATTAGGAAATAAGAAAGCAATGTAGTAGTGACATATGTCACAACACACTTGAAAACATGTGAAGAAGTCAGACATACAAATATTAAATAATAGCATATATATGAAAGCCCAGATTAGGCAAGTCTTGTGTGGAAAGAAAGAAGTTAGGAGCTACAGAGGGGAAAGGCTGGGTTTTCTTTGGTGGTGGGGATAAAAATCTATGAATTACATAGTCGTTACACAATTTTATGGCATTCTAAAAGCCACTGAATTGTATTATTTGTGAAAGGTTAGCTTGTAGCGATGAATTATACCAATTTTTAAAAATTCTGGTGCCCAAGATAAACTTGGGCCAATTCAATCCATCTTTTGAGGGAAGGGCCAAGTTTTTTGTTTGTTTGTTTTAGTAAGTGTGTGTTTTATATGAGATGGGATCTGGGGCTGGAGAGATGGCTCACCTGTTAAAGGCTAAACTCAGCAGCAAAACATCCAGATAGGATCATTTCCCAAGTTGGTCTCCAACTCCTAGGCATAAGTCATTCTCCTGCCTCAGTTTACGAGGTAGTTCAGAGTATAGGTGTGTGCTGTCTCTCTCTGTATCACTAAATGTTTAAAGCTTCCCACATGATTTTGGTGTGTGGTCTGGTCGCTGGCTTTCCTCACCCACTCAATAATGGGGCCTGGGGACAGGAGCCTGGGAGGAGCACTGTGAGCAGAGCCACATCTTGTGGCTGAGGCCTTTCAGGATTCATGTTAAATATTATCCTATCCTCCCAACCCCACTTCCTACCTGCCATCCTGGACGTGTCTCCTTAGTGGTCCTTGGGCAAAGGTATGTTGTGAAATCCTTAGGAACTTTGCAAACTATTGCTGAACATAGCAGTCATCAGAACCTTATATAGGTGGGGAGGTAGGTCAGTGGGTATATAAACCATATATATCTGTCATATAAGCCCAGAATGGTGGCATACATCTCTAATCCCAAGCACTTGGGAGGCAAAGATGGGAGGATCAAAGGTTCAAGGTCACCCACAGCTACACAGCCAGTTCAAGGCCAGTCTAGACTACATGTGACCCTGTCTCCAAAAACAAACAAAAAAGGCCACTTGTATAAGGTTGCTGTGTAAGGAACTATAGTAAATAGTGTTTCAAGACAGCAATTGATTTCTTTTAGCATTATATAGCCCTTGGGATTTTGTCTGTGATCTTATTTAGTAGACATAGTATTTAATAGCATTCCACCATGCATCTCTTCCCTACTTTCCTACTCCACATTATGACATCAGTGGGCAACTTGAAACTACTGCCTTGACAGTATTTTACCATTGGTAAGCACTACACATCTGGGCATCTCTTCCCAACAATGAATTGGCAATTGCCAACATACCATGCCTGGGCCGCCATGAGTGACCAGAAATAACAGGACAAAGCACATCAAATGTGCCTCTTCCCAACCCAAGGCAGGACAGGTTCAGTCTGTTCGTGTAGACTTCTTGAGAGCTTGGCTTGAGTTGGGAGAAAGACGATTGACTTGTTAAAGAGTTGTTGGTGGTGAGGACTTTCTTTGTCTATTTGCTACTGTGGAGGAGTCTTGAGCTGTGACTTTGCTGCAGGTTCCTTGTCATAACTGTATTTTGACATCTGGTGTTTACTCCAGGCTGAGATTTCAAGGAAGGGCAGTTGGAGGCCAAGGCGGCTCCTAGAGACAGATGGGCAGAGCGTCTGTTTTGGCATCATCCAGGGCACGGGCAGCAGTGGCCTGAGAAAGCACCACTGACCTGCAGGCAAGAGAGAGCCTGCCAGGTTAGCCGTGCACTTGGCACTAAGAGAAGGGGATGAAGGCCAAGAACGGTCACAACGAGGACAAAAACCCTCACTGTGAAATATGGTCACCCAAAAGGGCTGCCTGGCTGTGGCCTCTGAGGGTGGAGCTACCAATGCTAAAGCACACAAGTATCTGTGAGCTAGACCTGCCTATGAAGACAGGGCAAGCTCATGGCTGGCTTTCCAGTGGCCCAAATCCTCTCTCTGACATCATGTAGACTCACAGGATAGACAAGAAGAGCAAAGCCTCCAGTTTTGTCTGTCAGCGTGAGAAGACTCCGATGGCAAGAAACTGCTCTGTCCGCCGAACAATAACAGGAACCAGTGCCTTTGCCCTGTGGGAGTGACATGCATACCAACATGCCATGGCCAGTCCCACAGATGGATATTCCAGAACAGTGTATCTCAAGGCAGTCATTTGAAAGAAGTCCAAAGAACGGAGCAGGCCTGTCCACCATCCGTCCTTGCTCGGCTGCCATCTCTGATCGTGGGCGTTTGTAAGTTGTGACAGCCCTAGCCGAGTGATGGGACTATAACAGGTTGTGGAATTGGAGGATGCTAAATCTCTGTTCCTAATGGCAAAACATGTTTTTCTCATTTTCATCAGAATGTGTGATCCATGCCATTTGAAATCAAATCCCCAACACAATGAGCCATTAGTGTAATAGCTCATTACTAACAGCGGTCTTATAAATAATACATTCTTATCATGCACATGCAGCTCGCCACGAAGCCAGCAAAAGGTATTTCAGGCCATGGAAGTTTGCTGCGCCAGCACTGCTGTAGATTAGAAGGACATCACCATGTGAACCAAGATGGATGCCAATTTTCCCTGCCGGGAGTGAGGCTGGCCGTCTCTTTCTGCACATATGGTAGATGGATTGGTTAATCAGCGTCTGCTGGGTCTTGGGCCTGAAATTATAGAGAAGCCAGACAACTGCAGCTCCACAGCCTTTGTTCAGGAGCGCAAACAAGACAAACAATTACTTGTTATTTGTGAAAAAAATTAAAATGTTTATTTTGGACTTTCATTACAGTGTCAGTGGCTTTATAAAACAGCTGTGTAAATCAGCCTTTTATAGCAGGTATCATTTGGGGAGGGGTCCGGTAAGGAAAAGAATGGGCAAGGAAAATTCACTTAAAAAAAAGGATTTCTTAAAAATAAAGGGTAGCTCACCTTTGTTTTTCAAGCACACAGAGGTGTCTTGGAGAAATAGTTTGCTGTCTGTCTTTTCCTGCATCATCAAAACATCCTTGCTACTTGCTTCCCTGTTGTAAGATGTCAAAGGGCCCAGCATTCGTGGGGAGGCGCTGACTCCTTGGGAGTGGACGATGCACAGTGCTGGTGAGTGCACATTCTGAATAGAATGGCTGTGCCAGTCAGTTACTCGCTCAGCTTCCCGGGAGCCTAGTTCCTCCTCAAGGACTTCAAGATTCATAGATTAAAATCACAGCGAGCATGACCAGAGCTTCAGTACCCGGTGCTGCAGTGTGCTGAGAGTGATTTGTCTGCAGATCAGTCCAGTCATTGAGCTGCTTTCCACCAAGCAGCCTTTCTTCACTTCTCCTGCCCTCCGTCCAACCAAGTGTTGAATAGGTGAATTCAAGAGATAGAGAAGAGTTTCTCCCTGTGAAAGAGCCCCAAATTTATGACTGTTTTCTAATTTGGGGTTCATCTGATGGGTTCTGGAACAATGCACTTTACTAAGAGCTGTGCATGGTGTATGCGGAAGGGCAGGGTGGAACACAGTGCCTTATGAATGAAAAAAAAACAGAGCTTATGAATGAATACAAACAAAGGCAAGCAAGCACACCAGCTCCTACCCCCCCACACACACACCAGCCCCTACACACACACACACACACATGCATGCCACATGCAACACAACCAAATATCAACCCACTGCCTAGCAGATGGAGTGTAATATGTGCTCAAGGGTGGGGGTGGAGGTGAGGAGTGGCTCAGAAAGAGTTCAAGGGTAACTCCAGGAGTGCCTCCTTAAGAGCACTCTGGCCCTCCCCTAAATTACTCCCCAATCTTTAAGATCATCCGCAGCAGTCACTTGT
Organism: Pachyuromys duprasi; assembly: GCA_028658305.1. Taxonomy (NCBI): domain Eukaryota; kingdom Metazoa; phylum Chordata; class Mammalia; order Rodentia; family Muridae; genus Pachyuromys; species Pachyuromys duprasi. The sequence goes on along the minus strand of CM053766.1, from coordinate 145,524,043 downwards.
TGGACATGCCTTTGAGCATGTTGCATATTCCATGCATTGTATTGGACGCCGTAGCTGCTTGAAGACCTTTCTACCCTTAAATAACTCACAAGTGTCCCCCAGGCCACCAGTGGGCCACTCAATAAGAGCCCGTGACAGTGTCCCAGCGGTCATCACCTGAAGTCTGACAGGCCACTCTGTTCCGCTCTTCCAGGTGGATGGCAAGGCCGTGGGGTTCATGAGTGTGTGCTCCAGCGTGAACTTGCAGCTGCTGCACGAATGCTTTGACCTGGGCACGTTCCATGGATTCTGCATGCCACATCCTGGTGATCTTCTGGAACCCTCAAAAGAGTCGAGTATTGAGGAAAGTCAAGGTACAGTAGCTATCCCGGGACACAGCAGAAAATTTGGTATCTGTCTTAAACACAGCTGTGCTATTTATTGGCTGACGGGGCAGCTTAAGTCCCCTTCTGTCCCATTGATGGAGTAAATGGCTATTCACATCTTTGTGCAATGTGCAAGGTCCGGAAACAAACCTGCACAGCTATAATTAGACACGGTTTAATTAAAGCTAACGGTTCCCAAATTTAGAATGTTGGCTTGTAGAAGGGTCATCACTATATAAGTTATAGTGAGATAATTGCTGGCATTTTAATCTTTTTTTCTTTTTCAGTTCTGGGGATTAAGCTCAGAACTTTATATGTTGGACAAGAGCTCTACCTCTGAGCTCCATCCCCAGTGCCACGTTAGTGTCTTCTCTCTCTCTCTCTCTCTCTCTCTCTCTCTCTCTCTCTCTCTCTCTCTCTCTCTCAGACACACACACACACACACACACGTGAACATTTGCCAAAATGTAATAAAGAAACTTCAAGAATTCAAGGGGCTAGGGAAATATCTTACTGGCAGGTCACTGGGACAAGGCTCCCTGGGATTAATCCCCAGTGCTTAAAAGAGAAGAAAAGAAAAGAATTAAGTATTTAAAAGATAATTTTGAAGGCTCTCTATACTTTTAAGCTTAGATCTTTGCAATCAGTGTGTCTGTGTTTGTGTTTTTGGCAAATCCTCTGTAGTATGAGTCTGTAGCAAAGTGCTCAGTTTTAACTTGTACAACTGACTCCTAGCTATATGAAATAACATCAGTTTTCCTTTAAATTTTTTAAATTTATGTGTCAGTGTTTGTGTTTGTGCCAGTATATACTCTGTGTGTGTGTGTGTGTGTAAAAGAATGCTGTTTGATGAATTGCTTTTTTCTGTTTTCTGTGGTATCCTTATTTTAAAAAACCCAAACAAACAACAACATAAAATAGATTGAAAGGGTGTAATCACCTCCTGAAGCTGAGTCCTCCCGATGCACAGGTGTTCCTTATATAGAATGAATAGAAAAGTCCTGTCTCAGCATTTTTTCATTCATTAATTCAATATTCATCTCGATCATGTGCCCCTCCCTCATCTCTTCCCAGTGTCACCCTCCCTCCTGCATCCCCTCCCCCCTATTCTTCAGAATAAGGGAGCCCTGCTACCCAGACACCCCAGATCATCTATTCCCATGAGGACAGAGTTCATCTTCCTCCCCTGTGGCCTGGTAGGGAAATCCCATCAGGGGGAAGTGATTAAAAAGCAGGCAACATAGCCCATGTCAGAGATAGCCCTCACTCCCCTAACTAGTGGGCACACAGGAAGCCTAAGATGCGCACCAGGCTTATCTTCGGTGCATTGTATTATGTCTATCCTGTACTATATGACTAAATTCTGCTTATAAATGAGTACATACCATGTGTGTATTTCTGGGTCTGTGTTACGTCACTCAGGATGATCTTTTCTAGTTCCATCCATTTGCTTGCAAATTTCATGATTTCCTTATTTTTAATGGCTGAGTAGTATTCCATTGTGTAAATGCACCACAGTTTTCTTTATCCATTCTTCAGTTGATGGACATCTAGGTTGTTTCCAGTGTCTGGCTGTTATGAATAGAGCTGATGTGAACATGGTTGAGCAAATGTCCTTGTCTATGGTATAGCATCTTTCAGGTATATGCCCCGGAGTGGTATAGCTGGGTCCTGAGGTATGGGATGTGCCAGATTGATTTCCAAAGTGGTTGTACAAGTTTACAGAAATTTAACCACAGGAGAGGAAGAGAGCCAAAGTTAAGCTGAGTTCAGGGCCTGAGGCTACACATTATCTGTTATGTCTCTGTCTAGCAGAAGTCTACAGAGACAGGAAAGCCAGGAGGCTGGCCCTCATTACCCCCTTCGATGGATTTCTTGAAGACATTTTCTTGAAGACAGGGCAGCAAGTGAAGGAAGTAGGGAAACTTGTTAGCTATTACAGGGTGTTTATTTTGAAAATTAGTTTTCTGTTCACTGACACAAAGATGAAATTTTTTGTGAAACCGTCACCAGGGGGCTTCCATTGTAGACTTCAGATAACTCAGGGCTGGAGTCATAGGTCCTCAGTAGCTCATTATATCTGAGCAGAGTCATCAGCAACTTCCATTGCTGTCTTTTCACGGCATCAACAGAGGAGGCTCCAGAGAAGACTGGAAACAAGCTATGGCCTATTTGGGTTTTTGTTTTTCTGATGAAAGTATCAAGTTAAAGAAAATACAATTTCTCAAAAACATGAAGTAAAATTTGTGTTTTTAAAGGAGCACACATCATTGGGCCTCATATTTTAATATTCTTTATTTTGCCTGGTGATTGGTCTAGTTGCTTCTCTTACACTGTTATAAAGCAAGAAAAAGGTTGATTTGGCTTACACTTCCAGGTCATGATCCAGTAATGAGAGAAGTCATGGCAGGGACCCAAGGAGGGAACTGAAGCAGAAACCATGGGGAATGCTACTTACCAGCTTGTTCACTAGTGCTCAGAGAGCTTTCCTGTTTTAAATTACAATTTATTTGCTTTGTATCCCAGCTGTAGCTCCCTCCATGGTCCCCTCCCTATCTGCCCTCCCTCTCTTCTCCTCACATGACCCTCCCCAAGTCCACTGATAGGGGAGGTCCTTCTCCCCTTTCCTCTGACCCTAGCTTATTAGGTCTCATCAGGACTGGCTGCAGTGTCTTTCTCTGTGGACTGGTAAGGCTGCTCCGCCCCCTTAGGGAGAGGTGATCAAAGAGCCAGCCACTGAGCTGATGTCAGAAACAGCCCCTGTTCCCCTTACTAGGGAACACACTTGGAGACTGAGCTGCCATGGGAGCAGGGGTTCTAGGTTATCTCCATGAATGGTCCTTGGTTGGAGTATCAGTCTCAGAAAAGACCCCTGGGCCCAGATTATTTGGGTTCTGTTGCTTTCTTTGTGGAGCTCCTGTCCCCTCCAGGTCTTTCTTTCAGACAGTTTTCTTACATATGGAAGACTGACTTGCCTAGGGATGGTGCCACCCATAGTGGACTGGCCCTGCCACATTAGTCACCAATCAGGACAGTCTCTTAAAAACATGACCAAAGGCCATGTTTGCTGGGCAATTACTCAACCCAGGATTCCTCTTCCTAGGTGACTCTAGGTTGTGTCTAGTTAAGAATAAAAACTATCATTTCAAAGGAATTTCATGTGCATTACCTCATTTTATCACCATAGCTTAATGCTAGGGAGTTAGGGTAGGTCGTCTCTCCATTTCATCTCTGCCCAGCCTGTCCAAGGTTTATAAATCTTATCAGGAACTGTATCATAAACTCAGTCCAGTCTCTTACCTAGCCTGTCTGCATCTGTTCAAAGTGACAGTCCAGGTGAGCTGACCTCTTTTTTTCTTGGGGTTGGGTGTCGTACTCACAGTCTTATGCATGCATGGCAGGTAAGTAATCTACCTCTGAGCCACACTCTCAGCCCAACATCATGTTTCTTAGGTCACAGCTTTTTAAATTGTGGGTCAAAACTCCAGTGGGGTCTGCATATAGAGGTTACAAAAAATTGCCAACAGTCACATGGATAGTGAACAAAAATCAATTCAGAATCAATTTTGCAATGAATCCAAGATGTTTCTGGTGGTGCTCACCTGTGTCACATCATGTGACTTCACTGTAGCCTTGATTCTGAACACACAACGTGTACAGTTTACACCGTCACAGGGATGCTTCCTGAGAGTGTTAGGAATTGTAGTGTTTTACTGTACATATAAAATTCTCTACTCTTAGAGAGGCTTTTAATGTTTTTCAACCATGATTCTTCTGATGTAAGTGTCAAATTAGTATATCCTTGTGTTGGATTGTGTTCAAATATTTGGTCTGTCTGAAGGGATGAGGGATGGAGGGTGGAGTTGGGAGGGGGACTACAGCTGGGATACAAAGTGAATAAACTGTAACTAATAGAAAAAATAAAAATCTAATTAAAAAATAGGCAGATAAACAAAACAAAACAAAAACTGCTGTCTGGCCGGGCGCGGTGGCTCACGCCCTTAATCCCAGCACTCAGGAGGCAGAGGCAGGCAGGTTGCTGTGAGTTCAAGGCCAGCCTGGTCTACAAAGCCAGTCCAGGACGGCTAAGGCTACACAGAGAAACCCTGTCATGAAAACCCAAAAAAAAAAAAAAAAAAACAAACAAAACCAAAAAACTGCTGTCTGAGTTGCTGGCTTGAATTTAATTAAAATATAATCATTAAATGATTCCTGTAACTCAGGAGTTGGATGGGGCCAGAGACTGACAGGTTTCTGAAGCTCACTGGCCAGCAAATCCAGCCCAATAAGTGAGATTTACGTTCATTCATAGAGACCCTGTTTTAAAGGAATACAGGAAGATAGCAGATGACAGCCTCTGGCAGCTAGCCCCCGCCCCCCACGCACAATCATACACACACATGTGCACATGCCCAAACTACAAGTATATACTCTGCATGCACACACAAGATCACAAAATGAATTTTGGTTTGAGACTAACACAATTTCCAATTTTATAGTTATTTATAAAAAGTGCTAGGCATACTTCTGCCATTTTGTATTATTCCCTTAAGGGAAGCAACATTCTCAGCATTGATAATTGCACAACCAAAACAGCAGTCACCTCTGATGGGGATGTTTTCCTGCTTCAGATTTAATTCTTAATGTAAAAGTTAAAAACGTGTATCTATTTAGTATACAGATTTATTTTCATCTTTAATAAATGTTAAAATTAGACTGGAGAATGGCCCAATTTGTAAAGTCTTGCCACAGAAGCATGAAGACCCGAGTTTGACCCCAGAACCTTAAAAAGCCTAGCATGGTGCCGTGCTCCTGTAATCGCAGCACTGAGGAGGTAGAGTCAGGACCATCCTTAGGGTTGGCTGGCCAGTGAAGTCTAGCTGAACCAGCGAGGAGCTCCAGGTTCAGAGAGAGACCCTGCCTCAGTAAGAAAATAATAACAAGATGAAGAGTGACTGACAAAGACATCCAACGTCTTCTAGCCTCTACAGTGCCCGTACACGTTCTTGAACACATGAACGTGCACACACACATGCCCCCAAATGGCAAAATTACAACTACACCCTCAAACTTGATTGTGTATCTGCATATGTAATTTGAACAATTTTATGCTGGAATCTTCACCCCCGTATCTTCAGGCCTGTCTAGAGCCTATGGAAGGGCACCCTGCTTTGTCAAGGTGCCATCTGGAAGAGCTGGGAAATGAACACCACAGGCACTGACCTTCCAGAAGCAAGTCCCTGTCCCCTGACTTTCGCTGTCCCTAAGAACTCCCAAATACATTAATGCTTTTCAACATCTGACTTGTGATCCGCTTCTGAGGGAACCAACGTGTTACAGTTGATCTGGTCTCTGTATCAGCTGTGAGAGCATTTTTCTCACACACAACAGACTGGATTGAGGTTTAGGCACCGCAGGTCCCTTGCCCCTCAGGTGGCAAGGGACTCAGATGACACGAGTGGGCTGCTGAGTACCAGTTCCCCACCATGGTCATTGGTAATAGACCTTTTGCTGGTTCCTTCAGTTGTCCCTCTTCCTCAGTGTGTTCTGCTCACATGTCTCTGGCCCAGAGTCTCTCTTTCCCTAGCAGTTGTGAAAACTTTCGACTTCACTGTAGCCTCAGCCCTTCCAAGCAGAAAAACAGTGAAGTATGATGTTCCTCAGATAATATGGAAGCATTCCTTCTTCCGTTCTTTACGCCATTATGTTGAGCCTGCTGCCTGTCACACCAACCTAATACATGTCAGAGTTGAAACAGCTTCGCCATGCACATTCAGTTTGCCTCTTACCAGAGCAGCACCTACACATGTATCACACGAGCCTACACTTTTCACACATATATAAAACGTATGATACATTTGGAAATTTCTGGTTTTGCATGCTAAGCAGCCTTGGGACTGTAGTAGGGTGACAGGGGCAAGTGCTAAGGGTGGTAGATTTGGAATTAACGGAAGTAAAATTTACTGGTTTTGGGGGCGAGAATTTACTTTAGAAGTGCGGAGTTCCTCGAGTGTTTGAAGAATTTGTAGAGAAAAATAGTCATGTGTGTTACAGAGAAAGGGCCGGGTGGGGGCCTTCTGTTTATGTGGGAGAGTGTGCGGAGGGAGGTCTAAGGCCTCTGAAGACATGCAGAACCACATCAAGATGTCGCATATGCCTGGTAGCCAGTGATTATCCTCCTTCAGCGACGGTGAAAAAGCTCCAGGCTCAAACAGTGTTCCTTTCCAGTTGGCCCTGTCGCTGGCCCCTTGTGGCGTCTGCAAATCAAGCTGTGGCTTCTGTTAGCTGCATCGTCACAATAAAGGTTTTGGAATCAGAATTGAGCTGGCAATTTTCTTGATGATGCATAAGGCAAAATAGGGCACAGCCTGCATTTCCACAGCTGTATTGGCATCACTCAGTTTAATAGCTTAAAAAAAAAAAAAGACAAGCCCAAATAAAACAACTTTTGTTCATCATGTAGGCCGGTGTGTTCTGGGCAGCCTACAGATCCCTGCTTTATAAGACCCCCGCAAAGTTCAGACTTGTAAATCTCATTACACACCCGGGGTCTACTTTGGAAAAATCCCCATAGAATTCGAAGGGCTCGCTGGCAGGGAAAGATTTCGTTTTATATAACAGAATTGTGGCCTTTCAAAAAGATAATTAGCATAGCTCCTTGTAACCAAGCCATCCAGAAGCGCCGCTTGTTATATGTTAAAAGGCCATTCAAAATAATATTTTATTTTCAAAAACACCTCATGTAAAAAAGCAGCATCTCCTTCACATTATCAGCCGTACCACTCTTGCTGTCAGGAAATGTGTTTTGTTTTGTTTTTTTTTTTGTCACATTTAATCTCTTTTCATTTGAATTTTCTTCCGCTGCTTCCCTCAGGTTCTCTTTGCTCTTGGGCTAGGAAATACTGAGTTCACAGTGTACATAATGGGCCCAAAGAAAAAAATAAAACAAAACAAAAACCCCAAAGACTGCATTAACATTTTATTGACTATTAAACATCCCCAAGTCTTTTAGCCTGTCTTGCTAAGGCTGTACTTTCTAGTCCCAGGTTTCAGGTGTGAACGAGATTCTCATGTGCAGAGCACAGCAGCATTCCTGTCCTTGTATGTGCAGCCCTGACCTCGGTTTTCTGTAGTTCTTTAACTGGGGGCTCCCAGGAATTTTTTTTTTTTTATGAAAAACAAAGCACTATAAGCAAAAGGTGCCTTTGTCTCTGGATTTTCCCAGATTTCCCTGGCAACACGTTAATCAACAGAACTTTATCTCCACTTCTAAGGCCTGAAGTTCTCTGATATCAAGGAGCTTCGGCCAGTTTCTTCTGAGGCCGCTCTCCTTGGCTTGCCTACAGCCATCATCTCCCACGTCTTCACATGGCTTCTCCTCCATGCTGGTTGTGTTCAATGTCCTCTTCTTACACCAGGCATAGCCATCAGGGCTCACCTCAGCGGCTTCATTTAGCTTTTTAAATGGTGAGTCCGTTTGCCCCAACCAGATGTCATTACATGCCATCAAGGAGCCTCTAGGAAGAGGCACTGGTGGGAGATAACAAAGTAAGAGACCCAGAACTGTCTCCCCACCGTGTAGCCTGTGTCAAGGGTGCTTTAGGGACCTCTGCTGTGGGGCCCCTGTCCACCTGACAGTCTCCATCTCCCTCTCCCCCTCCTCTTGCCTTTTCTTACCCTAGGGTCTGAAGGTATGGTTCTTCGCTGTGGCGCCCATGGCCAAGGCTGCAAGGCTATGACCACAAAGTCAGCCCCACTATGTAATGTGCATATAACGTGTAATAATGTCAGCAGCTGAGATTTATTCCCCTTAGAATTGCCATTTAAAAATGTTAAATGCCATGTAATGTTTTGGATTGGACCCAGGGCTCTGGGCAGGCCAGGCAAGGGCTCAGCCACTGAGCTGCTGTACCTTCACTCCGAATTCTGTCCTTTTAAAAGGTTTCTTATTTATTATCTTATTTTTTTTGCCAGTGAATATCTTTAGCACATGAAGATAATAAACAAAGATTGTTATCTCCAAGGCTTTAGTTATTCTTTCCAACTTTGATTTTCTAGAATTACATGTGTGCCAATGACACATAGAAGTGTCTAGAAAACAAGTAAATGATAGGAGACCTGTGTGCAGGCCGAGTTGTCCTCAAAAAGGACAGTTTAGGCTCTTCCAAGAGGACCTCAGGGGGACGTCTTCGTCTGTAACTTACAAGGAGGAATAGGAGGCAGAGCTGAAGTCTGGAGCTCGCACACAGGGACACTGCCTTAAGCCAGCACTGGGTGGGCCTTTTGTTTATTTAGCAAAACCTGTTACTGATTTTCCATCTTCATTCCAGTGGTAGCTTCTCAGCTTTTTGCAGTATTTCAAAAACTCAGCAGCCGCAACGATGGCAGCTGCTTAAGAATCTATTATTTTTGCAGAGAGCAAGATGAAGGGGTTGCATTCCCACTCCCCTTTTCAGCCCTGGGAACAACCTGTGATAGGACTCAGCCTTGCTCTCCAGCGGTCAGATTCTTTTCACAATGGCAGAAACACAAATGCTTTGATACACGGCCTGGAGGTCTTTGAAAGGAAAGTGGCTTTATTTATATTCCTTATGATCATTATGTGCTGGGATTATTTTCCCAGTAGGTGATGTCTCTTTTGCCCATATTTATGAAGCAGGGAAGAAAGCATTTAATGAATTTCAAGAGTGTATTTGACTGTAAAACATCTCAGTATATTCACATGTAAATAACCCTTTGATTTGTTCTCTCTGGTGACCTTTTCTCTTTGGGGGCTACATCACAGTTTGTTGTTGTTTTCCATTTTCAAATGGGAGGCTGGATGATAATAATGAAAGATTATGCAAAAAATCCATGTTTAAAATAATGTTGATATGCCACTTGTGCTGTAGGATAATTACAGTAATTTGGCTATTACACTATATGGAGGCAGGCGTTGGCTGGTAGCAAACACAGCAATAGGGGTGATTCAAGGGATTTCCATCCCAACTGGCTGTTTGATCCTGCTGACTTTTCTCTTGAAAATCAATTGCTCTCTATGAATACTCTGAATTCCCCCTTGATTAAATTGCCTGTCAGTGGGCTGCACCCATTACATGGGGGTCACCCCGAGTTCTGTCTGCTTATAAATGTTTTTATTTTGACAACTCTTAACCTATCGTGGACCAAATTTAATCTGAGCGAAGAAGCAGAGGAAGTAATTACTAAAAACACAGTCTTGTACACGGCAGCAAACAAAGGGAAATGCCACGCTTCTGATACCCGGCATGAGGCCAGCTCTTCTGCTGCTGGGCACAAGCTTTCTCCCGCTGGATTTTGCTTGATCTTTGGTGTTTTCTGACCTCCAGAGTTACATGGCTCACTCTGCCAAAGACCTGGGAGAGGTGCGGCGGAAGCCTCTTTATCTCCTCACAGGTCTTCTGGAATCAGTGTTAGAAAGTCTGATTATTTTTTTTTCCTGAAAAGGACCACTAGTATTGAAGAGAAAGAAATTATTAGCCCTGGCTGGGGACACACACACACACACAAACACACACACGTTTACATATGTGTGTATATTTATATACATATGCACACGTATGTTTGTGTGTTTACATCTAACTTCACAACGAAAGAGATTCCATATTATGTATATTTAAATGAGAATATTTAAATATACATAAAATATTTAGCAGTCAAGATAAAACAATCAAAACACAAAACTAGTTCTATAAAAAGCACATTTTGTAATAGTTATGGGGAAATACCCAGCTTTTCTTACAGAGACATGACCTGTCAATGCACAGACACAGGTCTCACAGCAAAATATAGTTTATTCTGGAGCCAAATGTGACGATGGCTCAGGAACAAAGACTCAGATTACCCCAGGTACATGGTCTTATGTAGTAAGAGTTTTATAAAGTTTTTATAGTAACAACAATGAAAGCTACAAACACACGCATTTGCAAATACACTGGTGGAAACATGGTGGGCAGGGGGGTCACTGCCATGGGTCTCAGATGCTCTGAGATAGCATCTCAGCCTTTGGATTAGACACTTGATTGGACATTCTAATACGACTTTTACCGGAGAGTCACAAGGATGCTCAGTCAATCACAGAGATGGGCGATGAATGGGAAGAAAGCAACTATTGGGAAGAAAACCTTTTCTGTTAAGGTCTAAGTGGTTGAGGACCTTCGCATTAACTGACAGTAAACTGATGTTAGGGAGAAAAAGATAAACATCGGAATATTCTCCTCTAGTGATAAATAACTCATTACATAGCAAGAGGCAAAGGTGGGCATCAGAACTTAAGGGGCGTGGTTTCTGTGGAAATTCTGTTGGGCTGTCTGATGTTGATGGTAGTAAGTGCTGTCTTTCCGGGCTGAGAGCTCCTGCACAGGAGCTTTCTTGACAGTGTTTTGAGACAAGGGCTCACTCACAGTGTAGCCTTGGCTGTCCTGGAATTCATTGTGTAGATCAGCCTACCTCACAGAGATCTGCCTGTCTTTGCCTCCTGAGTACTGGGAGAAAGAAAAACATCACCATGCCTGACTTGAAGAAGGCTTGCAGCTGAATTCACCCCAAGCTAAGGGCTACCAAACAGGAAAATGTCTGCAAGCTGTGTTTCCCAAGGGGCCTGTTTAAGTTTAGATACACTTCCTTTCTACTTAGCTATCTTCAGTTTGAAGTAATTTCCAGATGATGTTGGAAGCTTAGGCATTCCTTCCTTTCCCTTGTTTGAAACTTCCCAATACATTCTACACTGAAGGAACAGTGTGAACTGTAGAGAGGAGTTGGTTAGAGGTTTCAAGGCAGAGAGATGGAAAAAGAGAAGACTATAGATTGGAGTAAAGAAATAAAAATAACTAGTTGGATTATAAGATTATAAGCCTGACTTTTGAGACCACAGTCAGCTAATCAACAGCATACGAAATAATGGATTTCATTTCTGACACTGTATTTTGTTTCTATTCACCCCAATTACTCTCTTTTGTATTCACCACTGTTTTCTGTCTTCTCTCCTAGATAGTACCTGTCTTGGTCTCATTTGTATATAAACACAAACATATTATACACATAAATTTATATATACATAGAAAGATTCTGCATACGATTGAAACTGTTTGTTTCTTAGCCCCCATTTTCTTGTTCCCCTACTGCATTTCTTTTTTTT
>CM053766.1:145500610-145512423 GCA_028658305.1 Pachyuromys duprasi | reverse complement strand
AGAGCCAGCCATTGAGTTCATGTCCTAAATAGTCCCTGTTCCCCTTACTAGGGTACCCACTTGGATATTGAGCTACCATTTGCTACATTCAAGCAGGGGGTCTAGGTTATATCCATACATGGTCCTTGGTTGGAGAAACAGTCTCATAAAAGACCCCTGTGCCCTGATATATTTGGTTCTTGCAGAGCTCCTGTCCTCTCCAGGTCATACTAACTCCCCCTTCTTTCATATGATTCCCTGCACTCTGCCAAAGGGTTGGTTATGTGTCTTAATATTTGCTTTGATAGGTAAGAGTCTTTCTGAGGCCCTCTGTGGTAGGCTCTTGTCCTGCTACTTGTTTTCTCCTACAGCCAATGAACGTCCTACTGCATTTCTTTAGATCTTTTCCTACATAGTATAACTTCTACTTTGATCTCTCTCTCTCTCTCTCTCTCTCTCTCTCTCACACACACACACACACACATACACACACACACACCACACACACTTTAAATCTAAATTCCACGAATGAGAGGAGATGTCATATTTGTCTTCCTGAGCCTGGCTTATTTTGCTTAATGCAGTGATCTCCACCCCCATCTCTTTTCTTTCAAGTGACACAATTTCATTCTTTATATTTTATTAAAATCCACTGTGTGTGTATATATACTACGGTTCTAAATCCACTTGTATGCAAATAGTCATCTAGTCTGCTTTCACATCTTGGCTGTTTAAATTGTCCCACAAAAAAACATCCCCAGGGATGCTATATAGATGATTTCTTCAGGTGTATGCCCAGGAGTGGAGTAGCTGGCTCATAGGGTAGTGTTAGTGTTCTGAGGAAGCTCCATACAGATTTCTATAGTGGCTGCATTAGTTTACAATACCACAATACCACGTACACTGTAGGAAGCCCCCCACCCCCCATTTGCCAGCATTCATAGTCATTTGTTTTCTTGATATTAGTCATTCTGACTGAGGTGAGAGAAAATCTCAGTGTAATTTTGATTTGCATTTCTCTGGTGGCCAAAGATGTCAAATGTATTTTCACATATCTGGCGGCCACTTGTATTCCTTTTCTTTTCTTTTTTTTTTTTCGAGAACTATGTTTCCCCATTTATTGATTGCGTGATTTGGGGAGTTTGTGTTAAAGTTTGATTCTTCTCCCAGTGCACAGTTGGTAGAGGTTTTCTGTGGCCTGGCTCTGAGCTCTGCTGATTGTTTGCTTTGCTTTGCTGTGCTTTTTTGTTTTAGTTTTATTTATTTATTTTTAAATTTTTATGAAGTCCTGCTTATCAATTCTTGCAATCCTCCCTGAGCTGCTGGAACTCGTTTCAGAAACTCCTTCCCTGTCCCTCTATTTGGAAATTTAAAATTTCCAGGGGTCATTCTTCCATATGTAGACAAGGGAGCTGTGTTTTCTCCAGTGTGTGATTTTTCAACTTTGTTGAGAATCAGATTGCCCTGACCCTTTTATTTCTGGGTCCTCTGTTGCATTGGTCTAAAATGTTTATTTTTGTGTTGGTATCATGTGGACTTAGTTACTATTGTTCTATAGTATAATTTGAAGTCAAGTATTATAACACCACAAGCATAAGTCTTTGTCAGGATTTCTTTGTGTTTTTTGGGGGGGGGGATATTTTATGCTTCCTTTAGAATTTTAAGATATTTTGTCTATTTTTATGAAAAATGTTACTGGAATTTTGATGTGGATTTCATTTAATTTATAGATGACTTTTAGAAACAAGGTCATTTAAAACAATATGTAATTCTCCCAGTCCATAAACATGGGTGGTCTTCCTGCCATTGAGATCTTCAAGTTCTTTCTTCAGTGTTTTATATGTATGTATGTATATTGTTTTGTTTTTTGTTTTTAGAGACAGGGTTTCATTTCTCTGTGTAGCCCTGGCTGTCCTGGACCCACTTTGTAGACCAGACTAGCCTTGAACTCACAGCGATTCCTTTGCCTCCGCCTCCCAGAGTGTTGGGAGTACAGGCATGCGCCACTGCACCCGGCTGTTTTACGGTTTTCAGTGAAGTCTTTCATATCCTTAGTTAGGTTTATTCTGAAGTATTTTCTTCTTCTTTTCTCTCCCTCTGGTATATGCATTTGTGTACATGTATGTTCAGAAGACAATTTTGTCTTCCTCTGTGGCTCTGCATCTTGTTAGTTAGTTTGTCATTTGTTTGTTGAGACAGCAGCTCTCACTGAACCTGGAGCTCATGGATGAGTTAGAACCCTCTTCCCCCCAGCCTCCTTCTGACATCACAGTCTGTCACAGTCTGTTGCTGTGATGCGCAGCTTATTATGTTCATCCTGGGAGTCCAAGGTCATGTTCTTATACTTATGTGGCTAGCATGTTACCACTGAGCCATCTCCCAAGCCTGTTTTTTTTTCAAAGGTTTTCATGAATGAGATTATTTTCCTGACTCTTGTTTTGGTGTCCTTTGTTGATCTATAAATAAATTCACTGACTTTTGTCTGTCAAATTTTGTGTCCTGCTACTTTGGTGAATTTATTGGGCCTAAAGTCTTGTGATATAATCTTCAGGTCCTTCTGAATATTTGATAATATCAACTATAAATGAAGATAATTTGACGTTTTTTTCTTCCCTGTTTGCATATCTTTTATTTCTCTCTCCTGCCTTGCTGCATTGGTCAAAATGTCAAGTCCCATATTAAACAGAAGCCATCCATGCCATGTTCTTGATTTTGGAGGAAGTGCTGTTGGTTTTTACACATTAGTATTATATAGCTATGAGTTTATTTTATTTATCATTTGCTATGTTAAGATCTTTCTATATCTTGTTTCTTCAAGTATTTTATCATGAAAAGATAAAATACTTTTGTTAAAGCATTTTTCAGAAACTATACAGATGATCGTGTGATTTTGGCTGTGTGTGTTGTATTATATTTATATGTTTGAATATATTAAACTAAACTTGTATCCCTAGAATGAAGCAAGCTTGATTTTGGGGGCTGATATTTTTAATATATTACCATATTTGTTTGCAAGTATTTTACTGAGCATTTTGTATCATGTTCATCAGATACTGGTCTGTAGCTTCTTGTGTGTGTGTTTATTAAAATTGCATCTGGTATTTATTAAAATTACATTGGTATCAATGTAATGATTATTTCATAGAATGAATTTAGAAGCATTCTTCCCTTTCTACCTTATGGAATAGCTTGAAGAGCATTGATGTTAGTTCTTCAATGTTTTTGCAACATTTCGCAGTGAGTCTGCCATGTCCTTTAGGTGGAGATATTTTAAATAAATTTATTCATTTATTCATTTTACACCCTGATCACACCCCCTCCCTCCTTTCCTCCCAATCCCACCCTACCATCCTCTTTTCCCTTTTCCCCTCCCCTTTTCCTCAGAAAAGGGAACTTCCCTTTATAAACCCACCCCAGTCCTTCAAGTCATGTCAGGACTTAGTACATTCTTGTCTCTTGAGACTAGGCAAGGCAACCCAGCTAGGGAAAGTGATCCAAAAGCAGGCAACCAAGTCCATGTCAGATATGACCCACACTCCCTTTGTTTCTAGGAGACCCGCATGAAGACCAAGCTGCCCATCAGTTACATATGTGTTGTGAGCCTACGTCCAGTTCACACATGCTGTTTGGTTAGTGCTTCAGTCTCTGAAAATCCCTGTGGACCGAGGTTAATTGACACCATTGGTCTTCCTGAGGGGTTCTTGTCCCCTCTGGGACCTTCTGTCCTTCCCCACACTTCTCTACAAGACTCCCCTAGCTCCAACTAATGTTTGGCTGTGGGTCTCAGCATCTGTTTTGTTCTTCTGCTGGACGGAGCCTCTCAGAGCACAGTCATGCTAGGCTCCTGTGTGCAGGCATAGCAGAGCATCACTAATAGTGTCAGGGGTTGGTTCTCTCCTGTTGGATCTCAGGCTGGGCCAGTCATTGGTCGGCCATTCCCTCATTCTCTGCTCCATCTTCACCCTTGCACATCTGTAGGCAGGGTAGATGTAGGGTGGAGGCTTGGCGTTCTCTCTCACTGGAAGTCCCACCTGGGTAGAAGGTGGCCCCTTCAGTCTCAGTGTCCCCCTCGGCTAGGAGTCTCAACTAGAGTCGCCCCCCCCATATCCTCTCAGGAGCCTACTCTCTCACAGGTCTCCAGCTTGTCTCAGAGATGTCCTCCCACCTCAGCTTCTCTTCTCTCTCCCAGCCCTCTCTTCCCATCCCTGTTTTCCCACATCTGATTCTCACCCTCATTCCCTTCCCCACACCCTCTCCCACCCAGTTCCCTCTCTTCTTCCACTTTTGCCACCCATTCTATTTCCCCTTCTGAGTGGGATTCAGTTATCCTCCCTTGGGTCCTCCTTGTTACTTGGCTTTCTTGGGTTTGTGGATTATAGTATGGTTATCCTGTATTATATGGCTAAGATCTGATTATAAGTGAGCACATACTATGCGTGTCTTTCTGGGTCTGGGTTACCTCACTCAGGATGATCTTTTCTAGTTCCATCCATTTACATGCAAATTGCATGATTTCCTTGTTTCTAATAGCAGATTAGTATTTCATTGTGTAAATGTACCACGATTTCTCTATCTGTTCTTCAGTTGAAAGACATTTGGGTTGTTTACAGTTTATGGATATTGCAAATAAAGCTATTATGGACATAGTTGAGAAAGAAATTGAAGGATGTATCAGAAGATGGAAAGATCTCCCATGCTCATGGATTGGTAGGATTAACATAGTAAAAATATCCATCTTTAGCAAAAGCAATCAACAGATTCAATGCAATTCCCATCAAAATGCCAACACAATGCTTTACAGACCTTGAAAGAGCAATTCTCAACTTCATATAGAATAATAAAAGACTCAGGATAGCTAAAACAATCCCGAACAATAAAAGAACTTCTGGAGTTATCTCCATCCCTGATTTCAAGCTGTACTACAGAGCATCAATAATAAAAACTCCTTGGTACTGGCATAGAAACAGACTGGTTGATCAGTGGAATTGAGTTGAAGACCCAGAAGTAAACCCACACACCTATGAACACCTGATTTTTGACAAAGAATCCAAAACTATACACTGGGTGGAGACTTTTTATTGCTGCATCAACTGAGAACTATTATTGTTTCTGCTGTAATGTTTATTATTTCTCTTCTAGTTTGGAGTTTGAATTGTTCTGGTTTTCTAAGACTGTGAGATGCATAATTAGGTTATTTTTTGTAATTTCTCTTTTTTAAAATGACATTATTATTTAGTGTGGGTGAGGGACAGTGTGTGTATTTGCACACATGTGGAGGTCAGAGGTCAACTTGTAGGAGTTGGTCCTCTTCTTTCATCATATGGGTGCTAGGGACTGAATGCAGGTCATCAGGCTTGGCTGTAAATGTCTTTGAGTTATCTCACTAGCCTCTCTTTGATTTTATTTTAATATAGACATTAATATCCATATATTTTGTTCTTATAGTTACCTCTGCTCTATCCCACAGATTTCTATATAGTGTTTTTATATTATTGTAGGAAGTCTTTTAAGTCTCCCTTTATTGTTTTAATGTCCTAATATTGTTCTTAAGTATATTCAATCTCCATGTGTTTGCATAATTACTGTTGCTGTTGATGTCTAGTTTTTTCCATTTATGTTCTGACAGAACATTAGCAATTATTTCAGTTATTATTTGTATGTTGTGATGGTTTGAATGAAATTGGCTATTCCAGGCTCATATATTTGAATATTTGCCTCCCAGTTAATAGAACTGTTTGGAAAGGGTTAGGGGTATGACCTCGTTGGAGGAGTTGTGTTACAGTGGGAAGACTTTTGGTGCCCTCGGAGGGTGGGAGAACCCTAGGACTGGGGTTGCAGACAGTTGTAAGTCGCCACAAGGGCACCGGAGACGAGCCTGGGTTCTGTATGAGAGCAGTGAGTGCTCCTAACCACTGAGCCATCTCTCCAGTCTCTTCATATAAACATTTTTAAAGATTATCGTCTCTACAAAAGTAAAAAGTCCCTACTTATATAAACCTGCCCTTCTTTCTATGGTTTCTTGTGTCATGTGTCCCTGAGATAGAGCACAGGCTATGGATCATTTACTGGTTTATTGTTTGGGGTTTTGTTGTTGTTATTTTCTGTGTTGCTTGCCACTCAGGCAGTGAGTGTGGCTTGACAGGGCATGTAGTCAGTTGGAACGGCTTTGTTCCTTTGCTCACTAGTGTAGGATGGCATGGAACCACACTTCCCTAGGCTGGGTTCTATTACAGACAGAAGTTGTAGCCTCAGACATGATGGGTGTTTCAGGTGCTCCCCCAAGCCCACACCTCAGGTAGCCACACACTGCTGTCCAGGAGGTACAGCTGAGTTAGTGCTTTCTATCACATACATTCATCGTTTCCTAAGGCTGTAACCATCCTCAGTAGGAGTGAAGATTGTATGAAGAGAGATACTTGTGCCCTTCCTTTTGACTATCAGTCAGACTTTGGAAACAAAAGAACCCATGATTTGGAATTTCCCCAGGAGTATTATGCTGGGAGAAAGAAAAGGCTAAAGCCTGGTGCCAGCCAGAGGAAGAATTTGTCTCCCACGAAGATATTTCACACATGCCCCTCCCTCCCCCAACACATGGACAAGGACAAGGATATGGACAGGAACACAAATATGGACATGGACATATATACACAATAAGTAAACAAATCAATAAAATGCAGAAAATCAGAGATTTCATAACAAGGAAGCTGTTCCCGTGAAATCTCAACAATATGGTCACCTAAACAAGATCTGTGCAATGACAGTTGGCAAGTCAATGTGGACAGGAAGATCCTAAGAGCTCCACTACCAGCATCCAGGGCCTGCTGAGAGACTGCTTCAGGGGCAAACCCACTGCGGGTTATCTGATCCCAAGCGGTTGGCCCTGACTCATGTACATATGAGCATAGACTAAACGGTCTCAAAGGGTTGTAGACATACATATGCATGCATACACATATTTGTATAATACTTGAAGAAGAGGTCATGAATTTGAGAGAGAATAGGGAGCATAGGTCATGAATTTGAGAGGAACTAGAGTCGGGGGGAAAAGGGAGGGTTGGAGACAATATAAATCCAGTGTTCATGGATGAGATTCCCAGTAGCAACAAAAATTGAGAGCAGGCCAGTCACGAGCATTCCTCCATGGTTTCCGCTTCAATTCCTGCCTTGGCTTCTTCGTTGATGAACTGTGATTGAGGCATGTAAACCAGATGGACCCCTTCAAGTAGAGTTAAAGAGATTTTACACAGTTCTGACTTGTCAGGTCACCTTGCCGGTGCCACTGGAACCAGAGCAGTGGGTCAGTGATGACCGGGACCACATCTGGAGCAAGGCTGCTTAGTTATGTATTCCTCTTGCCCTCTGTTCAAACCTAAACCTGTCAGCCCTGAGGATGGCCTTGGAGTCACTGTACTTCTTTGTTCCCTCCCAGTGTGGCCGCACTAGGCAAGCCTTCTTTCTCCACTTTTCGCTCTAACTTCTCTTTAGTTGGCCTACTGAGGATGAGTGACTGAACTGAGCTTCTTAAGTCAGGTAACAAGGCCGGTCCCTGGCTATAGCTGCGCATGTCACCTCAGTTCTGACTCTCTTCAGTGGCCCACACAGCCCCTGGTTTTAAAGGGAAAGAGATTTGGATTCCATCTCAGATCCTTCTGTCTCCAACCCGGATTCACTCTGCATGTATTGTCAGTGATCTTGCTTTAGTCATGGTTGGATAGCATCTCATTGGACCACACAGTAGATGTTGGCTAGGACACTGTGACAACACTTGCTTTGAGTTACAAGAAAAGGAAAGGTTTATGTTACCCGGAGAAGCAAGCGTGGGTGCGATCCTCTCAAAGCTGCTTTCCCACACAGCGCTGTGCTTTCACACTGGGGCATGCAGAGTACCTCTCCAGTGCCAGCGTGCCACACAGCCAAGTGCAGCCTGCCTTTCTGTAGTGCCTTCGTTTCTATGCCCATTTTGCTCACTGCCTTGTCTTCTTTCCCCTTTCTGCAGCTACTCCTGTCTGCGGATGGGCTGTGCTGCTGCCTGCCACATGAAAATGGGCTCTGTCCTGCCCTCTCCTCTGATAACCATAGTTTCTACATCTATCCAAGTCTCTGTCTGATATTCATCATCCACATGTCCTGTCAAACACCCACCTTGCTGAAAAGCTGTTTTCTGGTTGACTCCAAATTACAGAGGTGCCAGGATGTGCTGGTATTTGCTTCTAAGTCACATTGTCTCCTCCCTAATTAATTTTTGACTCTTTCTGCAAAATAAAATATCAAATCATTTCCCTGGGGCCCTCTGAGATACTACTGGTTTTAGAATAGTTGAACTCATACTTCCTGTAGCTAGGGGTTGTCAGCCTTCTCCTAGACAGGAAACTCCTTCAGAGACATGGGTCAAAGAAGCCATGTCTGTAGGTCACTCTGTTCATCCAAATAGCATTACTTCCTGTCGCTCCTTATCCTTCAGATGTCTTCAGTTTAAATAACTTAGTACATGGTCGAGGGTGTTGATCTTTCCACACGGTATTGCCTCAGCTGTCTCATAAGCTATTGCCAAGTAATGTTGATATTAATATTCTCATCATTGCTGTTTTATGAATAACTCTTGCTCATAATCGTAATCTCTTTTTTTAGCTAAAATTTATTTAGGGAAGCAGTTTGGTTGCCAGTTGGTATATATGTTGGCTCTCTTGTATTTAATTTCAAATTCTTTGTGTTGTCTAGAAAAATAGCCTGTGTACTTGCTACCTGACTGTCTTTTTACTCTAGCCTGATTTAGGGTCAGCTCTTGTACACTGGACTTGAGTGGTGTGAACATGTTTTCTTTGTTCAGAGTTTAGAATTTCATGTCACATTGTAAAAAACAGCTCGCTGACGACACTCAATTCTTCTGTATTGTCATTACTGTTGACCTGGTCTAAGTTGAGACAGTGAAATTTCTCACTTCACTGTTGTCCTGGCCATTTCTCCATGTAATTTAAAGCTCTTGTTTACTCACTTAGATGTTGGGCTCTTTTGTGCATGGCTCAGTTCCTTTTCTGTTGCAGTGAGAAACTCTCCTGGCAAAGGTGATGCAGGGAGAAAGGGTTTTTGTTTGAGTCACAGTTCCAGAATCCAGTCTGTCATGGCAGGGAGGTCATGGCAGCAGGAGCTGGAGGGAGCTGGTTATGTATCCCTAGTCAGGAAGCACAGGACGCTGAAGGTATCCTCAGCTCCTTTTCTCCACTTACACAGTTGTAGATCCCAACCAGAGAACGATACCAACCGCAGTGGGCAGGTCTTCCCACATCAATTAACACAATCAACATAGTCCTCCCCCACATGCCCAGTGGCCCATCTAGTGATTCTAGATTTTGTCACATTTACACAGTATCCATCGCAGTGTTTATGGTGTCATGATCCTGAGACTGTCTTGTGGAGAATGTCCATTATAAGTGTAAAATACTTTTGCAACATTCAGCGTTTTGAATCCTATTTTGTTTGATATTAACATGTCTATTCCTAGCCAATGCTAGATGGCTAGGAATTCTTCAGTGATGAGGTCAAAGAAATGTGCTCCAAGTTCTAGGCATAGATACTTTTGAGAATAGACCAATAGCCTTCAGACAGTTTACTTCAGTATCTTACCTTTGTTTTGTCTTTCATATTTACATTTACTATCCATATACACTTCATTTTTATTTTTGATTAAATATAGAAATCAAATATCATTTAAAATTATATGAATACAGTTGAACAAGTATGTATGTATCATGTGAGTGTGTGTGTCTGTGTGTGTGCAAGTACCATGGTACATGTGTGGAAGTCAGATGAGCACTTGTAGGAGTCAGTTCTCTCTGACCATGTGGGTCCCAGACAGGGAACCAGATCTTCAGAGTTGCTGGCAAGCATGTTTAGTCACTGAGCCATCTCACCAGCTCTTGGGAGTCTTCCTCAGTTGCCTTCCACCTTATGTTTTGGGGCAATGTCTCTTACTGAACTTGAAACTTATTTTACTCAGGCGGGCTCACCAGCAAGCCCTAGGGATGCCCTTGTCTCTGTTTCCACAGCACTGCCCCATGCATGCTACACAAATGATCAACCACTGATCTGCACCTCCAGCTAAAGACACTACTTTTAAAGGAGAGAAGAGAAATACTGAGTCCTTAAATGTTCTGTGGAATCTGCTGAGGAAACTGCATAAAGCTGATTCTATTATTATGGGAGGTTTCTGTTGCAGTTTTTTGTATGTGTTTTAAATTGTTATGCAGCAACTTTTCTTTTAGTTAGTTGGCAGTTTATACTTTTTGTGTATGAATTAGTGTATTTAATCTACTTCTGAAGATGTGTCAGGATACATTTGAAATGATTTTTCATTTTCATCTGCTCTACTCTTGATGTTCAAAGCCGTGAAGTGACGCTTCTTTCCCTAGGATTCCTGTGTGGGGCATTTATGTCTTTCCCAACAGTGTCACTATTCATCCTCGCCTCTGAAAGCTGGTCATTCAGGTTCACGTTTTGTTGTTGCGAACGATGTTGAAGTGAGCATCCTTGTACATATCCCTTAGAGTTCCCTCAGGCCCCATTCTAGACCTGTCCTTGCTAGGCTTGGCGATGTGCACAGCTGCAAATAGAACCGCTCCAGTGGCTTTCTTCTGAGCCTCTCTGCTTTGCCTGTACTGACGCTGTGAGCGTGTGTCAGCTGGCCATGGGCCAGGTGAAAGGAGTTATGATTATCCTTGTTTTATTTCTCTGAGTACGGTTGAAGCTGGATGCTTTTTATATGTCATATGTTTACTGGTTAATTACAGTTCTGTCCATTCATATACCTCACCTATTGTGCTATTTCTGTTTCCTAGAATTCAATTACTGGTTTATTATATGCATTTCAAATTTTTCTTCCCTATGTGTACTTTTGTGAACACTCATTTCCTGTGTGTGTGTATAAATGTATGTGAGCACATGTTTACCACAGCCTGTTTATAGAGGTCAAAGGACAACCTGAAGGAGTCAGTTTTCTTCTTTTACCATGAAGGTCCTAGGGGTAAAAAAAAAAGTAAATCCATACTGTCAAGTGCCCGTGCCCAATGACAGTCTCAACAGCCCCATGTATCTACTTTAAAAAAAAAAAGCTTTTAAATGACAGAACTTGAAAATTTTAGCGTAGCCAGCATGATACTATTTTGTGTGTGTGTGAGACATCTGTCCTCTTCATTTCTAAAGGAGGGTTTTCCCACCGAGGAGGCCATGGAAATCGTCCTCTAAAATTTCTTCTAGTACCTTCTTCAAATAGATTTTTAAACCTCCAAAGAATAATCTTATCTACACTTAATTTGGAGATTTGCTGAAATTTCTTTTTTCCCCTTCCCTTCCTTCTTCCTTCTTCCTTCTTTTCTTTCTTTCTTCTTTTCTTCTCTCTCTCTCTTTCTTTCCTTTTTTCCAAAACAGGGTTTCTTTGTGTAGCCTTGGCTGTTCTGGACTCACTTTGTAGACCAGGCTGGCCTCAAACTCACAGAGATCCGCCTGCCTCTGCCTCCAGACAGCTAGGATAACAGGGATGCGGCACTGCACCCCACTCTTTTTTTTTAATATTCTGATTAGCAAACACTAGTGTATAGCTTATTCTTTCCTTACCAATTTGAAATATTATCACTAACATCAATCAATATTTCATG
Organism: Pachyuromys duprasi; assembly: GCA_028658305.1. Taxonomy (NCBI): domain Eukaryota; kingdom Metazoa; phylum Chordata; class Mammalia; order Rodentia; family Muridae; genus Pachyuromys; species Pachyuromys duprasi. The sequence goes on along the minus strand of CM053766.1, from coordinate 145,500,796 downwards.
TCTGACCATATGTTTTTAGTCCATTCTTTTCTAGTCCTACCTCAGTAACCCTCAGTTGTTGTTTTTATTTTACTTTATTTTTATTTTTTATATTAATCACCGGTTATGTACTTTGTATATCACAGCCATGGGCCCCTCCCTCATTCCCTCCCAATCCCACCATCCCTCCTTCATCTCCTCCCTGCC
>CM053766.1:145472190-145500510 GCA_028658305.1 Pachyuromys duprasi | reverse complement strand
TCTTACTAACTCCCCCTTCTTCCATATGATTCCATGCACTCTGCTGAAGGTTTGGTTATGAGTCTTAATATCTGCTTTGATACACTGCTAGGTAGAGTCTTTCAGAGGCCCTCTGTGGTAGGCTCCTGTCCTGTTACTTGTTTTCTCCTACATCCAATGTCCATCCCATCTGTCTTTCTAAGTGAGGATTGATCATCTTACCCCGGGTCCTCTTTCTTGTTTATCTTCTTTAGGTGTATAGATTCCAGTATGTTTATCTTATCTTATAGGTCTATATAAGTGAGTATATACCATGTGTGTCTTTCTGCTTTTGGGATACCTCATTCAGGATGATCGTTTCCAGGTCCCACCATTTGCCTGCAAATTTTGTGATTTCCCCGTTTTTAGTTGCTGAGTAGTATTCCATTGTGTAAAAGTACCACAATTTCTGTATCCATTCCTCAACTGAGGGGCATCTGGGTTGTTTCCAGATTCTGGCTACAAATAAAGCTGCTACGAACATGGTTGAGCAAATGTCCTTGTTGTGTACTTGAGCATCTTTTGAATATATGCCTAGGAGTAGTAACTGTCAGTTTTAAAGACTGGCTTTATAGTATGTCTTACAGTAAGAAATTTGAGCCATTCTGTTCTTTTGTTAAATATCGTTTGCTGACTCTCTCTCTCCATACTTACTCTTTTAGGATTGCTTTATTTCCTTGCATTAAAACAGTGTTGTGATTTTTGATGCATATTTAAAATGAATGTGAAAACACATCCTGTTTCTTTGTAAAGCCTTCAAAATATATGATGTTGAAATCTCTTAGTGTTACTCATCTCAGAAGCAGCAAGGGTAGATGCAAAGTCTAGTGGAACCTGGGATCCCCTCTAAAGATAATCATGATTATGAATGCGGCATTAGATGCTGTGCTTTGGGAGTGGCCTATACCAGGGAGATACTTGAACCTCTAGCTTAATTGGCCTTGCAGTAAACCCACTTAAGACAAGTAGTCTCACACGGAGAGAAGGCCGTGGAAAATTGCATCTCCCCCTCTGCTAGAATAATCTGCTGTTGGAGACTCTGAAGCTACTTAAGTGGTGGAAGCCATAAAATAACAAAGTTGTAGCTGTGGCCATGAGGTAGCACGTGACATTTGATGACCTTGGGGCACATTATGAGCATTAACTAATTAAGCCTCATAAAACCCAAGAGATTTTGGAAAGAGAAAAGTGGCATCACCTTGCCCAGTTCTGAAATGCAGCCACCTCTGGGGACGATGGTGGCAGCTGCCTAATAATAAGCTTCAGCACCTCGTGACAGTTTAGCTAAGACAATTAGTCATTGTCATTAGTCATTGTCTTGCGAGCACTAGCCTAGCAATGGGTAAGTCACCAGGATTATTACTTCATTGTAAGTCCAATTCATTCTTTAGCTTTTTTTATTTTCAGAAATTTTATTCTAATTGTCAAAAACATACACATGGAGTAGGTTGTGCCCTTAGGCTTTCTGTTAATCCTGTTCTTTAGTTTGAAACTTAAAATAAGAAGGGTCATTTTAAAAAGTAGTGTAGCTTAAAATAGGGAATTAATGATATGAGCCAAGCTAACCAATGATAGTACAAGTCAGAACTAGGTGTGTTGATTTGACATAGGGATGAAGGAAACAGATCTTGCAAATATTTTGCATAGTCACCTCAGTAGGTACCACTTAGGAGAGACCTGTGTGGAAGCCCATTGACCTCAGCACCTTTTTGTGTGTTGTAGCTCAAGACAAAGTGAGTGAGCCCATGAGAGCATGCCACACTTGTCATTATGAAATCACTGGAAACCCCAGGAACACACTCAGGGATTAGAGATGCAGTAGGTTTTGCTCTCCTTGAAGCATCTTTCTTCAGAAGGATTCTAAGCCTTTTCTCAGGATACTTCTTCATGGCTTCTGAGCTATGTTTCATGTCTGGATATGACTCTCTCTCATAGTACCTTCAGCATTACCGCTCTCTAAAAAACCTCCTTGGGAATCTAATTTTTCTCTTAGGCTCTCACTGTATTTCGTTCACCCGTGTCTTTGTTAAAAGTAGATGGAAGACATTCATGGTCCAGTCATTTGGGTTGAGCAGGGTTTGTACGAGTCATCCTGTGGTGGCAGGTTTTGAAAGATGAGACAGGCAGAGGAGGAAGCAGAGAGGACCATGAGCTACCCCTGGTCCTTCAATGTCTGATGGAAGAGTTAAAAATAGGAAGGCAGAGCATGTTGCTCTCACTGACATCTCCAACACATTCAGAAGTCCCAGGGTGCCTTATGCCCATAGGTAGAGCATCTGTGGGCTGCTCTGACCTGTGTGACCTATCAGAGGAGGAGAACAGAAGTGACTGTGGAGGCTCCTCAGTGAAACAGGCCCTTGGTGAGGCAGACAGCAGGACAGGCTTCCCCACAGTGAGAACTCGTCCAAAATGTCCTCCTAAGGCCTAGATGACTTGGAGACAGAAAAGAGGGGAGAGGAGCAAGAGGGCTGATGGCAGAGGAGAGACTGGGAGGGAGAGGGCCTGGGTGGTAAGTGGGCAATCTTCCCATCTGTTCTTTCCACAGACAATTAAGCACGTGAAGAATGTCCAGATGGCTGACATTGCAGAGCATGGTATAACAGTGTCAGCCCCAGTTCTTCTTACTTAGGAAATAGAACGGGGAGCTGGCAGGGTTGTGTTGTGCAGCTATAAGTCCAGTACTCTGGAGGCTGAAGCAGGAAAAGTGTGAGTTCGAAGCTCGCCTGGGCTACATAGGATTAGAGAGGTGGAGAAAGGGCTGTGGGGTAGAGTGGGAAAGGAGGGAGAGATAGAGGAAGAGGGAAAGAGGGAAGAAATGCTAATGCCAGTATCACTGGCAGAATCTGTGGTATTTCCAAAGCCCCTTTCCTAATTTTTGGAATTCAGAGAGCACAATATAGTAAATTGTAGTATTTCCACCTTCTAATTTAGGGCTATTTCAAAGCCCGAGATCTGAGAAGGTGATGGTTGTTTATAAACTTCAAAGGGGCCTGATATCAAAGGACTTGTTGCCCAGAGCTTGGCAGTGGCTGGGGCTCCTGCGTGCCAGGCACATGCCCTTTGTGGCATCATTTCATCTGCACAGCTTCCTGGGGCAGCATGGTTTCATCATGTGGGCAAGGCACAGAAGGGCTGATGAGGAGCTGGCCTGGCGTGAGGATAGGGAGCTGCACAGTCCCAGTGCTCTCTTCCCATTTCTCTTCTCTGGGCCAGATGTCTGCAAATCCACCATAACTTTAAACCACTTGCTTATGCTTCTCAGATTCCTCTGGTTCCTTGGATTGCTCATCACCTACTTTGTGTCCTTACTCTACCTTTTCTTTCAAAGGCATTGAAAGCAAGAGTGACAGCCAGGGTTCTCACGATGCAGCTGAGGAGCCAGGGGGAAGTGCTTCTGCAGAGGAGATGATCCAGGTAAGCAAAGACACTGCATCCCCAGGCCTGAGGGGTGGGGATGGAGCTGGGCTGCTTGGGATGGTGCGTGAGCCTTCAGTGTGCGGATCACCACAACATTCTGTCATCTGCTGCAGAAAGGCCCCACTCACACTAAGGTGGGGAAACTGGGTAAGCTTCTATTGGGCAAGCCTCGTAGGCATGCTCTAGAATGGTAAGACAGAATGGAATGTCACCCTGTAGTCCTTACATTTCTCATTACTGCGACAAAATACATGGCAAAAGCAGCAGGTCCGTGTTTGCCTGTTAGGACTGAAAGCAGCAGTCGCTGGGGCACGGAGAAGCACAGGCACCTAGGGGAGTGAGGCACATGCTCATTATTTCAGTTGGATTTTATTTTTTTATAGACGTACACACAAGTCAAAACTTCTTAAAAGGCAGTTTGCTGTATGTTAGTTACACTTTAATAAAGCTATTTAAAAATTGGTGTAGCTCTCAAGTCACACAGAATAAGAATAATAGAATACAACTGACATCGAGAGGGAATTAGGAGGTGCCCGTCCTGGCCCAAGCATTGTCAGTCCACCATCTACCTCTTTCTTTTCGCCCTTTAAAAATCCTTAAGGGGTGGATGCTGCCTGGTGGATGCTGCCTTGTTTCATCTTAACAGGTGAAACTGAGGCTCTGTCCCTCCCAGTGTCTCCTAGCCAATAGGCAAGGGCACTGAGGTCTAAATGCTAGGTACTTCGTGCAGGGCTTGGGTTGGTTGGTTCTTAGGTCTTCCTGTGGTCCTTTGCAGGAAAAGGATGCTGAAGATTCTTCATGTGAGGACATTGTATCACCATACTTAAGTAAAATCTCTGATGATTTACAGGTAATGCTGTGCTTGGATAGTGGCCAGTGAGTGTCCCTCCTTTGTGTGCTCTGTGTGCTCTTTCTTTCTCTATCCCTCCACTGCCTCTCCCCAACACATAGCAACTACTGTCCCTGAGCTAGTTCTGGATAACTTTGAATTCACTGTAAGTAATCCTTAATTCCACACCTTCCGCACAGCTCGGACTACACTGTTGTGGATTATTAATATTTATTATTGATTTATTTGCAGTTAAACAGCAGTTATTCTTAACCCAGCTGTATATCCAAATCACCACACAGAGACTAGGTTTTTGTTTAATTAACCTAGAGCACAATGCTGGGCAATGATTACTCCATCCTAAACCTCCAAGCCCACATAGCTTCCTCCCATTCAGATTTCCCACATTATACTTGCTTTTAGTCATATCGGAGGTCTGGTTGATCTCTGCACATGGTTCCAAGTTCTCTCCTTCTGATCTCTCCTCTTCTCTTCTCTGAACCAGGATGTCCCACCCTGTTCTCGCCATTGCTCAGCATTGGCTGGTTGTTTTATTGAAAATACAGAGAACAAATGGTGGCATGTTTACACAAACTTGAGACAATTATGCTTAGAGTAAGCATCACAATACAATGTCCAGATTGAAACCAGATAGTGGGGTAGAGAAATCAGCATTTGAATGAATAAGGGTAAATTGTATACATTCCAAAAGAATATTATACCAACACTACGCGTTGTATTTTATTTGTGTTTCAATTACTTGCAACAATTTTAGTATACACAAAAAATGTTTTAATTCTTCTTCTGTGCCCAAAGAGAAACTGTGGAGAAGTAAAATGCTTATTAGAGTACCCCCTTCCCTGACACCATACACACAGATACATACCGCGTGATGTATGCAGATCTATATCATATGTACACACTTGCCCAGATATAGACACTATAAGTATATGTACTTATATGCTGCTTAGGTTCTCTTATCACAGGTTCAAATCCAGCTTCACTTAGTTAACCAAGATTTGCTTGGTAGCATCTTCCACCTTGGTTGTCCCAGGCATCTTCCTTTGTTATTCTCCTTCATCTCACCCACACCCTCTTGCACTGCTTTCCTGTCAAACTGGTTCCATCCATGCCTTGTGTCATCCCTTTCTGTGAACTGGGGAGTTGGGGGGGCCCAAGCCCTGTGGTCCTACTTCGCGCTTTAACCATTTAAGGAGCATAGGAAGACATTGTAGTGTCTGGAGTAGGAGGCTGACCTGATCTTCTATGTCTGTCCTGGTGACAAGAACAAGGACAAACCTCTCTGGGATTCCAGAGGGCCTCCTGGTTATGGGCTGCCGCAGTCTGCTGTCTCTAGAAGCTTACACATCTCTGAGGGAACGTAGGCCAGCAGAATCAGCCAGCTCCGTGACGGCACTGGGATGAACACTGAATGCTGCTTCCCCACATCAGAGCTGTCAGGAGGCCAGACCCTCTGCTGTCTGATCCCCAGATGCTGACCAACTAAGGACTCTATGAGGTGTCATCTAGGATTGAGAGAGCCCCTGTCTTACTGCCAGCCCTGAGCTGAGAGTAGCGCTGTGACCGGAATGCCGATGATCTCAGCAGCTGTCCTTCCCGGCGGTCAACAGGGTGGGGTTGGACACTGGATCCTGTGCTATCTGCAAGGAAGCATGCAGGTGGGGTTGGGGAGTAGGATGTGCCATATGGGTACAGGTCTACCTTTGCATTTGCTGCTGGACACCCCTACTGTCACTTAGTGTCAGCCCTCTGTCGCTTAGTGTCCCTCAGCACCAAGGAACGGGGCTAGAGGTGCTGAGCTGCAGCTCTTTAGGGAGCAGCCAGGAGGGAGTGAGAGGAGCAGTTGGGGGAATCAACACCCCAATTCCGGTACCTCTGAGGCAGAGAGCTCTGAGGGACAGATGGTAAAAAGCTGCTCCTTGACAGGCCTGTGTTGGCGACCTTCCTTTCCTTGACTCGCTTCCCTTCTTTCCTCCCAGAGGTTCTTGGCAGCTGCTGAGACCCGCAGCTTAGGTTTGTCTCTGAGGAGCCCACGCTAAGAAACTCACTAACACTAGGTCATTGCTGTGCCCCTGGCAGGAGAGATACGTTGGAGATACAGTTTAAGCTGACAGCTTTCTCTCGAATATTTCTAAGAGTGAGGCCACTCCTTTATAGCCCCAAACACAGATAGGACGGGGAGGGAGGACCAGATCCTGTTAGACATCCCTGAGGACATCAAGGTAAGCAAGGATGATTTCCTGTGTTTATCTTCTGACCCTTCCAAAAAGAAAAAAAAACCCACCAAAATGACAATAAAGAAGTGAAAAGGGCACAGATTCACAAAGACAACAGGATGGAAGGGAGTTATTGGAAGATAAGCACTTTAAAAATATTTAGAATCAAGAAAATCGATGCAGGGGTTTGCACTGGCTTAGCAGAACCAAGAAAGGGGAAACATCTGAGAGGAGACCGTGAAAGTGGTGTGAACTCTCCTCAAGGGCTTGGGGTTCTGCTGAGGGGACCTACAGGATGAGGGTGAGGATGGAGCCTGTTTGGTAGCCCAGTAAGGAGTAGCCTGGACCCCAATCTCGCTGCACATTCTACATAGCTGACCAGCACCCTAGGGGAAATGACCAGGTGAGCATTCCCTGGAGAAACCAAGGAAACAAGGCTCTGAGAGACCATCTGATGGTGGAGGGGTGTGAGTAGAGGAGGTGGACTTCCCCGTTTCAGACGGAGGAGCTCCAGCTGCTCCTACGTGTTGCATTATGTCGCTGCTATAATCAGCTACCAGCACTTGGTGACCTAAAACAATGTGGGCCTGTCCCCGTGCAGGCCCAGGAATCACAACTCCCTTAGTTCTCACCACACTCAGCCTCAGAGTGGAGGTGGTGGTTTATTTCTACTGAGGGAGCTAGGGAGGCCCTGTTCCATTGTTCTGCCGGTGTCTAGAAGGAACATGCATTTCTTGTCCTATGCCCTCTTCCTGTATCTTCAGGGCCACATTTCACCTCCCCCTCCCACAACTGAGCCTTCTGCCTCCCTTACAATTTCATCAGATCTATTTGCACAAACCAGGAGAGTTTTCTCTTCTCAAAACCCTTAATTTAGTGGCATCTGCAAAGTCCTGTTTTTGTAAGATAGGTTTTGGGGAATCAGACACACACTTCTTGAGGGCCACTGTTTTCCTCCCACAGTCTCTCCTGCAGGATGGAACTGTAGGCTGGGAGAGTTTTGTATTAGTATCTTTTTTGTCAGTGTGATAAAATACCACAACCAAAAGCAACTTAATGAAGGAGCTTATCTGGGCTCACAGTTGCAGCGGGATAAGGGGTCATGATGGTGAGGAAGCACGGCAGGAACTGGCACTCAGAGCACGAAGCCTCGAGATCACACCGTTAATGGAAAGCATGAAGTAGTGGAAATAAACTGGAAGTGGGGCAAGGCTACATGCTCCCAAAGCCTCCCATCCCCCCCCCCCCGTCCTCTCTGTGACATACTTCCTCCCACAAGGCTGCACTTCGTAAACTCTCACAAACAGCATCATCAAGGTGGGTCCAGAGTGTTGAAATGCCTGAGCCTCGAAGGGGCATTTCTCCTTTAAACCCCTAAAAGCTCCAAGTCCAGTCTGGGTGGGAAGAGAAGCAGGGGAGCTCATGGGTTATTTCAAATGCCTGATTGCTTAAAAAACACTTGACCAGTGCTTCGCAAATCTTAGAAAACATGAGACAATTTAGAAACAGAGGAAATAAAAATAAGGTACACAAGTGAGAATGGAGCTATTTTATAGTACTTTATTCATGGTATCAAAAATATATCCTAACATATTTAATAACATAACATCTATATTCTGTAATCTACAATGTATCATAGCAATGTCAATACTGATGTAACTAGAAGTGTGATTTAATTATATTGTGGGGACAGAATGCAGGTAAAGAAAGACAGAAGAGCTTTAAATCTATCCAATACTTAAGTGCTCAACAAGAGAAAAATCTAAATTGATGAATTAAGAAATAGCAGCACCAGCATAATTTTAGAAATAGAGATAAATACTTCAAGAAACTAAAGGCTTAAAGTGATGCCTGATGGAGAGGAGGGGGACAAGGGACAGCTGGTTTTTTAATAAAATTCTTCCACTAATAATTTGACTATATGCTTGTGTTATTTTGATTAATAAAAATTCCAGAAGGAACTCAGAATGAATCATGTTCCCCTGGATTATAATATCTGTAGGTAATCCCCAGATCAGAGTGATGTACTCAGTGTCAACTTCCCTGGTAGAGGCGGTCAAGTGGTCCTTTCTGGGCTCCATCTCATTCAAAGAATCACCTGAACATTCCAAAGGTTCAGAAAATCTAGTACCACAAAACCTTAATAAAACCAGTCTTCAAGAGAGAACTTGCTGGTCTGTTATATGTCTCTTAGTATGTATAATATAGTACTTCCATGGTAATCTTTACCCAGTGAAACAGTCAAAAATGCTTGTTTTGGGGCCTTTGTGTGAGAACTTGTTCTTATTACTGTGAGTTTTGAATCTCTTTAGGAAGGTCCTCAGGATGGACCCTCTCAGGCTGGCTTGTTTCAGATGAGGCAGTCACACATGCCGTAGGGACAGGACATTGAGACAGTGCAGCCAGTAGACCCATAAGGCTCAGTGATTCCCATGGGCTGCCCCCTCTCTCCACTCTAGGACAATGAACAGAAGTTCAGCCTTGTTTCCATTGCCGGCGGCGATGAGGACGTCAGTTTGAGCAGTGAGAGCTCCCTGCCATCCTTCCTGTTCCCTGAGGAATCCTCCCACTTCCGCCCCATCTACCTGGGAGATTCTGACGCGTTTTGTATTCAGCTCTTTTGTATTGATGAGAAATATGAGGCAAGGCAAGTACTGACTCCAATGTTTGCTTAGGTAATTTTTTCCCAAGCACGTGCTCTTTAAACCAAGCCCCATTTCCTAATCTTCTAGGAACCTCAAAACAAAGCAGATTCCTGGAACTCATCTAGATATTCTAGTCCATAAAATTTGGATAAAACCTACAGAAAGGAACAAAAATATCTGGACACTTGTATCTTTCCTGTTTCATGGTTGAAGATCTGGGGAATTCCCACTGTGTAGCCACATGCTGCTTCCTTTACATACAGTGTGTATTTCTCTGAGTCTTTGAAGTTGTACTGCTTTTGGGTACAAGAAACAGAAAATTCCTCAAACAAGGCTGTCACAGCTAAGGATAAGTCCAAATGGTAGGACTCATGTTAGATAGTGCTAGATCCCAGGCTTGGATCATTGAGGAGGAATTTCCTCTTTACCCTGGCTCCCTGTTGGTCCCTGCCTCAGAAGATAGAAGATGGCCTCAGGTCTACATAAGAATCTCATGGGAGGGCATCTGATTGAGGTTCAGATTTCCAGCCAAAGTTTCAAGAGGCCTGGTTGACTCAATGCTCTTTCCTGAGCCAGTGACTTCCATGGAGCCATACTTCAATGTGCACTCAGCCTGTTGCCTCACGCTCCACCTTTAAATTGGAGCAGGAGACTCACCAAAATGTAAGATATGAGGGGGGTGGGTAAGGAACACCCAACAACCTAGGAAAGTTACTGGAAGGAGGTGTGATGTCTAGCTAACAAGGCCTGGCTCCCACTTTCTCTCTCTGAAGAGCACCTGTGTATGCAATGCTTGGGGCCTACCTCTTTCAGTCTCAGGACCACTGCCTGATGCCTGAATTCAGCATCTCGTTCCACACACCACCTACTCCAGGCTTATCCACTAAATATTTTGAAGAGGAAAATATGTGTCCATTTTGGTAGAGCCAAAGGTTCTAGAGTACCTTGCGAGAACCACAGACGGTGCTGGCCATTTCCTTTGTAGGGGTGCATCTAATAGAACCCCCATCTTTTAGCCCCTAGAACCATGGTTTCTAATATTAAATGTTTGGCTTTTATGGAGACCGTGGAACTTGCAAAGGGAAATCTCTCTATTTTAATTACAGTGTAGACTAAGGAGCCTGGAATGGCCTTCTATACTTGTTTTATATGTATTTTCTCTGTGTTTTTAGATAAGATTTTGCCAAGATAGTTGTTTTTTTATTTAGTTTGATGACACCTTATAAATTTCTCATGAAAATACAAATGTGACTATTTAGAAAATATTTTACAAATAAAAGTAAAAAGTTCAGGATAGCCTGTCACAGCCAAATCTCTCCTAACTCTCCCAAAAAGAAAGGGGTAGATCATGTCCACAGAATGGCCATCATCAGTACTGGCTTTGTATTGCACAGCTATTATTTGTTACTGTGAGAGTGTCCAAAACTACTGTATTGCTGACATATGAAACCTATGGTGTATACAAGTAATTGCATTCACCTGTGCAATTGATTAGACCTATTGGCTAGCTAACTGCTGCAAGGGGATGGGGTACATAAATCTCTCCAATTATCTCATGATGCTTTTATTTCCAGTCCAGTGACATTGTTCACTGTCTTGTTTACAGGTCGCTGGACTTTATGAGTTTTGTCTTCAGTCTTTTTCCTGTGAGTACATGCTGAATTTTGAGTAATATATTTGGTTTTGTAGTTGAGTTATAGAAAGACAGAATGTTTACTGTAGAGACACTTAAAAAGCCATGAATGTTGAGGCTTGAACTGTTCCCCTGTTCTTAGAAAGAGGGTCAAACGTCACGAACTCTTAAACATAGAAAATGTTGTCATTTTCAGTAACGTGTCTGCTGTGCAGTTGTTTCCCTTAGAGACAGCATTCCAGTGTTTGGGTGGGGTTAAATCAACCACGGTCATATACAAAAATGCCAGCTGTTAGGAATCCATAGTACCACAGATTTCTGAATTACTTTGTGGTTTATATTGGCTCAAACGATGCTGACATCAGTACATCGCTTTGTGGCAGTGGGAAATAGGAAATAAATCTGTGGGTGATTTCCAGGTTGCCATCTCTTCCCCACTCATTCCTGGGGCCTAACATGGTGGCTGGCATGTAGGAGGAGCTCAGCCAACGTTAGGTGTCCAGTACGAGATCAAAGTGCAAACATGCTCTGGGACTCCGAGTCTCTCCATTGTCCCATTGTTGTCTGGGGATGGGGATCTTCACCAACCACTTATTCTAAGGAAAGGAAGTGGAGAAGGAAGCAGTAAGTCACTAGAAGTAAGTCATACAGTAAGGGGAAGCAGTAAGTCATTAGAAGGACCTCTCTGATGCTTAGCTGGGACAGTTACATCTCAAGTGTACCTCTTCAGTCAGGCTTCAAACATAATACCTGTTCTTTTATGTGTCCTTTCTATTTGTTATATTGAGGCAAAAAATATGTATTTTTAATAATGTAATCTTAGGTTTCACTTTCTTGTTTTTTCAAAAACTAAGAAAGCCTTAGAATGGGGCAATATGTTCTCCACTGTGGTCTCTTTAAATTGATTTTTAAGGCATTTTTCAAAGCTCATAAAGCAAATGTGGATTAACCCAAACAAAGAATTTTCAAAGCTGGTTCCCTCAAAGATGCCTTAAAGACATTTCACTGAGCTTCATTCTTATTCTAACATTCACATTATAAAAGTAAGACTGGATTTTAATGGGCAGAAGACCTGTTTACATTTTGATTCTATTTGACTTGGGGATATAAGGATACAGGAACAAAATACCTTCATTACTTCACCCTTAATCCCTCAAATCCAAGCTGAAGCAACTCATTATCATTAGTACCCCCCTCCCTAAGGAAGCCCACCGAGACTTGGCACCCAGTCCTTATTTTCAGCTTGAGTAGCTTGGCATTGTGATTCTAAAGTTTCCCTGAAAGAAGCTGTGTTATTTTGCTAGAAAGAAAGAAGATAAGGTCAAATAATGATTCACTCCTCAGGGCTGCAAAATGTCCTGAGGGCTTTGGATTAGCACAAGTAATACCTTCACAGGGTTCAAGAGGAGGCAAAGTCCCAAAGGGACAAATTAGCTCTGGGAAGAGCAGGCTGCTTCTGTGGGGACCTGGGACAGGATCAAGTGGCTGCGAGGAACACAGACAGTCTGCAGATGCTGGAGTGAATGTTCTAGGAGCTGCATGAACAAAAAAGGAAAGAGGAAGAAATGGAATTCCTGTTATTGCAGCGGGCAATCAGTGTCAAAATTGCTAACGAGCTGCTTTATATTCTTCATCGCATGCTAAGCCTTGAAGTTCAAGGGTTTTAGATTGCAGCGTACCTCAGTGTAAGAACTGGATTTTCATCTGCAGTGCTTAATTCTATTTAAGTCTCATGAAATTTGCAGTTGGATCAGAAGCTTCCTATATTCAGGGTGGGGTGGACAGACTTCCATGACTCAAACACATGCAAAACTTGTCCAAAAAATGAAATTTAGTGCCAGTCTTTAAAGTTTAAGTTAATGTAACTAACTTAAATGACATTAAATTAAGATTTTAGTTTCTCAGTCACACCAGCCACATTGTGAAGGCTCATTGCTCACATGTGACCACTGGCTTGCTACCTGGGATAGCAAGGTCTAGAAAGGGAAATGGCATCACTTAGAAAGGATGATGTCATGACAAAGACTTCATGTATAACCACAGGGTTTTAGAGCCAAAAAGGCCTGGGAGGGCACCCATATTTCACAGAGCAGAGGCCAAGGCATCTGTAAATCTCACTTCTTTAAGTTCAAGGCCCTTGTTAGGATTCTATCCTGCTTAGCTTACTCACTGACAAACCTGAATTCCCAAATGGAAATAGTTTAAAAATCTAGGCCAAATCTTGTAGCACAGGCTTATAATCCTGAACTTGCAAGAGGGTTGCAAGTTCAAGACCTGCATGGACTACAAAGGAAAGTTTAAGCTCAGCCTGGACAACTCATTGAAACTTTTCTCAACTACCCCCCCCCCAAAAAAAAAAAAAACCAAAAAATGTCCCGAGCAAAGATGGTGTGATGGCTCAGCGGGACAGTTCCTACCCAGCATATGCAAGACTTTCAATGTGATCTTCAGAGATGCAAAATTAAACAAGTCAGTGAGATCAACTGCTAGGAGTTGAATATGGTAGCACATGCCTCTAAACCTGTAATCCCAGAACTTGGAAGGCTGAGGCAGGAGGATATGAGTTAGAGGCCAGGTTTGGCCTCTCTCAGCAGCTGCAGCAATAAAAGCTACTCCTGTGTAAGAGTGCCTACGAATGGACTACTCTACACAATAGTCACTTGTTCTGCTTTCAGTCAGCTTCGCTGATGTCTTCCCCATCTTCTCCTAGCTGCTTGGCTCTGAGTTTTATTAATGACTAAGTGCTTTGTTTTGCTTCTGTTTTTCAGTGTATATAGCACAAATTTGTTAAATGATAAATGGCTTCTTATGCTCTCCAAATGTCTTACTGATCTTTAAAAATAAATTTTAGAATAAGAACTACTGCTTGATATCTGTGCCCCGCCTCACACCTGAGTTTGTCCTCATCCAGAACTTTGTGAAGGTTGTCCCATACAACAATTGCACCCTGGAGCATGATCTCTACGTGTTCCATCGAGCTGGATTGCTCAAGTAAGTGAACTCACATGTCGCGTGACTTCCTGGGAGAATGGTAATATCTTTTGCTGGTTGGAATAAGCAGTGGCCCCCCACCCCACAGGCTATGGTGCTCGAACACTTAGTTCCCAGTAGGTGGCGCTACTGGAGGGGGTTATGGAACCTTCTGAAGGCAGAGACTTGGTAGAAGTATGTCACTGGGGGCAGGCTTGGTTGAAGATGTCATCTCAAACTTCCATGCCTCGTTTGCCATGTGGACTCTCCCCTCCAGAACCATAAGCCAAAATAAACTGTTCTTTCATAATTTGTTTTTGATCATAGTATTTTATCATAGCAGCACAGTAATAATGTGTGTCTATTCATCCCAGATAGGACACCAAGAGTAGAGCAAAGAAATGATCAATGAAATCTAGTTTGGTCCATGTTGTATACTTGAGCATCTTTTGGATATATTGTTCACAGCAGTTTTATTTGTAATACCCAGAATCTGGAAACAACCCAGATGTCCCTCAACTGAGGAATGGATACAGAAATTGTGGTACATTTACACAATGGAATACTACTCAGAAATTAAAAACAGAGAAATCATGAAATTTGCAGGCAAATGGTGGGATCTAGAAATGATCATCCTGAGTGAGTTATCCCACAAGCAGAAAGACACACATGGTATATACTCACTTATAAGTGGATACTATACATATAATATAGGTTAATCATACTAAAAATTTGTACACCTAAAGAAGCTAAGCAAGAAGGAGGACCCTGGGTAAGATGCTCAATCTTCATCCAGAAAGGCAAATGAGATGGACTTCAGAAGAGGGAGAACACAGGGAACAGGACAGGGCCTACCACAGAGGGCCTCTGAAAGCCTCTACCCAGCAGGGTATCAAAACATATGGGGAGATTTATAGCCAAACTTTTGGCAGAGTGCAGCGAATCTTATGAAAGAAGGGGGAGAGGAGGACCTGGAGAGCAGGAGTGGTACAAGGGGAGTGATAGGACCAAAAAACCTGGGTAAAGGGGTCTTTTCTGAGACTGCTAACTCCAAACAAGGACCACGGAGACAACCTGTAACCCCTGCACAGAAGTAGTCCAAGGCACCTCAGTGTCCTAGAGGGGTCCCCAATAATGGGACAGGGGCTGTCTCTGACATGAACTCAGTGGCTGGCTCTTTGATCACCTCCACCCGAGGTGGGAACAGCCTTACCAGTCCACAGAGGAAGACAATGAAGCCAGTCCTGATGAGACCTGATAGGCTAGGGACAGATGGAAGGGGAGGAGGACCCCTACTATCACTGGGCTGGGGAAGGGCACAGGAGAAGAAGAGGGAGAGAGGGTGGAATGGGAGGGGAGGGGGAGCAGGCTACAGCTGGGATACAAAGTGAATAAATTATAATTAATAAAAAATAAAATAAAAATAAAAGAAATCTAGTTTGGTGAGTTCACACAGGTCATCAGCAGGAACATGGTTTAGGAGTTACATACAGAGACATGGGTGACTCAAAGGCAGCCGCATCACTGAAACTGAATCGCTGTGGACCAGCATGGGTGGTGATTTACCAAAGCTGTTTGTAGAGTCCCTGCCCAACTGTAGCTAGTGCTTCCCAAATGCTCTCTCCTCCTAGCTATTGTTCATTGCTTATATAACCCTGGGAAGGAGCCTTCTGGACCTTCTCCCTCTCCCAGTCTTACTAGCTCTGTGAGTCCAGTACATGTCCATAGCTGAGTTTTAGGAACTTCCTTCTTCTCTGATGGGGACTAACAACACTCAACCCTTCCTCAGGCTCTTACGTTTTTTCTTTGCCAACTTTGAAAATGTTCCCCAAGTCTTGGAAAGATGTAAATATCTGATTGTTTTCTCCCATTTATGCTGTAGCAGTGAACCACTATACACTAGTAACACTCATTTATTCTCAGCGGTCAAGAGTCATGGCTATAATTAGCACCCACCAAGAAAGAAGTCTGTCCTCATGAGCATAACAGTAGCTCATGGTGTAAGCAGGAATGACAGGTATATCACATCCATTTAACAAAACAGCAGTTGATTTCCCATGGGGAGACATTACCTCTACAGCTATGTGGTTTTTCCTGGCTTCCAGTATCAGACATTAGTTACCTCCTGCAGAGTGGGTTTTAAGCCCAAATCAGAGAGCAGTTATTTGTCCCCACAATAGTTGTACCATTATTGCAGCAGCAGATTCATCTGGTGTAGGCATTGCTAGCATAACATGCATGGTGCAACACTGAATGGGACTGTTGGTAACAGCTCTTTCTCCATCCACCTGTGGAGCACCCGTGTTAGCCTGGGTTCTCTAGAGGAACAAGGCTGATAGGAAGGGGATGTATTAGAGTGGATTACAGGCTGTGGCGTAGCTAGATTAACAATGGCTATCTACCAACAGAAAGCTCAAGAATCCAATAGTTGTTCATTCCACAAGGCTGCATGTCTCAGCTGGCCTTTAGTATACCCCAGAACCCCAAAGAAATAGGCTCTAGTGAAGGATAGACTTGCCAGGGAGAGTGAGGGCAAACAGGCAGAGAGAGAGAGAGCTTCCTTCTTTCCATGGCCTTTACTGCACTGGAGCCTGGGCCTCTTCCAGACCCTACACAAAGCCAGCAGCTTTCTAAGCCACTCGCTCTATGGGCTTGAGTAGCACACTCAAGGGAGGAACGTCTGCCTCCGGACTCCACGCAGACCCCTGTGTTGGGTCTCTGTTGCTGTGACAAAGCACCATGACCAAAAGCAAGTTGGGAGGACAGGGTTTTTTCAGCTCACACTTCTACATTGCTGTCCGTTACCAAAGGAAATCAGAACGGGAACTAAAGCAGGGCAGGAACCTGGAGTCAGGAGCTGATGCAGATGGTGGTGCAGATGTGGATGGTGCTGCTCATTGGCTTCTTTACATGGCTTGCTCAGACTGTTTTCTTATAGAACCCAGGACCACCAGCCCAGGCTTGGCACCACCCACAGTGATGATCATTAATTGATCACTAATTGAAAAAATGCCTTTCCACTGGATCTAATGGAGGCATTTCCCCAACTGAGGTGCCTTCTCTGATTCAAAACTGAGCCGCAAAACCCACCAGTACAGCCCGTAAGTACCACCTTTCTTGGTGGTGGTGGGCCCGGTTCAATAACTTGCCCTTCACATTAGAGGGACTATCTCTCATGCCCCACACCACTGGAATCCTAAGAATTTCACCAGTGTAGAAAGCCCTTGAATTTTGGCTGGGTTTATTTCCCATCCTTTGATATACACGTGTTACCAGTGGGTCCAGTGGTTTTGCTATCTCCTGCTCACTTGGTCCAATCAGCACTATGTTATCAATGTAGTGAACCAACGTGATATTTTGTAGAAGACATAGATCATCAAGATTCCTTTGAAGTAAGTTATGACATAGGGCTGGAGAAATTAATATATTCTTGAAGTAAAAGTAAAGATCTATTGCCAGCCTTGCCTACTGAAAACAAGTTGCTTCTGGTCACCAAGAAAGACAGGCACCAAGAGAAGGGCATTTGTTAGATCAATAACTGCATAGCATGTACCAGATGTGTTAATCTGCTCAAACAAGGACCCCATCTCTGGTATAGCAGCTGCAATTGGAATCGCTGCATGATTGAGTTTTCAACAGTCAGCTGTCATTCTCTGCAATCATTTGTCTTGTGCACTTGCTGAATAGGAGAGTTAAAGGGAACAGCCATCCTGCATCTTTCAAGTCCTTGATGGTGGCACTAATTTCTACAGTTCCTCAAGGATAAGATACTGGTTTTGATTCACTATTTTCCCTGGCAGAGCCAACTCTAAAACCTTCCATTTGGCATTTCTAACCAAAGTAGCCCTTGCTCCACAGATCCAGAAACTGATGTGGGAATTCTGCCAACTTCTAAGTTTATCTATCCCAAGTATACATTCTAGGACTGGGGAAATAACCACAGGATGAGTTTGGGGACTCCCTGGACCTACTGGGAATCAGACTTCAGCCAAAACTCTGTTAGTCACCTGACCACCACAAGCTCCTACTTTAATTGGAGGACCACAATCTTTCTTGGGGTCTCCCCAAATCACAGTCAGTTCATAGCCGCTATCTAATAGATTTTGAAAATTGTGTTTCCTTCCCCCAGTGTGCCGTTACCCTTGTGATATTCCCTCTGGAGAAGGACTGGAGAAAGGTTAACCATAATACTCATAGGCATTTTTATCGTCCTTCCTCAGGGGAACCTGACTATCCCTTCATTTAAAGAGTTCTGTGTCCTGAAATCTGGCTCAAGTCTGAAAATTGGTTCATCAGTCAAGATCCCTTTTGCTATGGTACAATGTAGCCTTTCTTTCATTTGTTTGTTAGGGTTTTTTGTTTGTTTGTTTGTTTGTTTGTTTGGCTTATACAGACCAAACAAATGTGTTTCAGGCTTTTTGTCTATTTCATGCCTGGAAACACCATGATTAGATTAGCCGGTACCAAAGGTTCGTAAAAATCAGTTTGCCTGTGCTGCCCATTCCAGGTCAGGCCATGTGAACATTGCTTTGTCCATGTTGGCCATGGCGATAACCTCAAGCACCTTGCCTTTGGTGATCCAGCGCTGCTGGCTGGCTCCTGAAACCTTGAGGCTCAGTTCAGTCTACAGCATTAATTCATCCACCTGAGAAGCAGCGACTGTGACCTTAAGGTCTAGTGCAAGGAAAAGGGTGATGACAAAGCTGCTGCTCAAAAGTGTGTGTCCCCTCTCACCATCTTGCATTTTAGAGAATTAGTGAAGGGCATGTCTTCTCGGCCATCCCATTGTGGAGGACTAGGTTTGACACAGCATACCTACTTCAGCATTGCAATTTCTCTGAGCCTTAAAATCCCTTGGAACTTAGTTGTTGATCTGATCTGGCTACAAGGGAGGCTAAGAGGCATGACGCTAAGCAGCTAGGCAGGCTCTCAGTAAAAACACAGTTGAGCTCACCACTGAAAGGAAGCGGAGGAAGAAAAGGATGCCATCAATGCTCCAGAGTCACTTTCTCTCATGTGTGCAGAAGTTCTAGATTGAGGTGGATGACTCTACTCAGGCAGGACTGGAGGGGGCAATAAAGGGAATTTATTCTTGCTTTTTCATTAATAGACTTTATATTTAGAATAGTTTGAGGTGCACTGCAAAATCGAGAAGGAGACATACAAAGGATCCACATACCTCCCTTTACTGTCTTGTTACTCTCATTTGGCACAGTTGATGAATCTTGTTATCAACATATGTTAGAGTTCCAGTTTAGGGTCTGTGATGGTCTGATTGTCAATTCAGTGGGATTTAGAGTCACCTAGAAGATGTACCCTCTGACATGTCTGTGAGGGCATTTCCAGAGATATTTATCTGAGGGAAGACCCATGGTGAATGAAGGAACACCATCATATGGTCTGGAGTCCTAGTCTGAATGAAAAGGAGAAAACCAGTAAATACCACATTCATCTTTCTCCAGTTCCTGAGTGTGGATACCATGTGACCAGCCACATCAACCTCCCACTGTCCCCTGACTGTGGAGGATGATATCCTCTCAAATGACCAGCTGAAACAAATCCTTCCTTCCTCAAAGTATTGCCTCTCAAGTAGTTTGTCAGAGCAACGGGGAAATTAACTGTGATGCACATTCAGTGCATTTGGGGACATGTGTAATGACACCATTACAATGTTACACAGAATAGTTTCACTGCTCTAAGCATCTGCATCCTGCCTGTTGTTCCTTCCTTCCCCTAAATGTGGCACTCTCTAATCTTCATACTCACTGTAATTTTTTTAACCTATTCTAGAAAAGTAGTTAGAATCTTACAATATGTCACCTTGTCAACTTGGCTTCTCCTACTTGGTCATATGCATTTAACCTCCATGTCGCTCCATGACCTGGTGACTCATTTATTTTAGCACCGAATACTATATCCCATAGACTAGACACTACAGTTATTTTTCCATTCACCTGCTAAGGAACATCTTGGTGGTTTCCAAGTTTAGATTATTATGAACAAAGATGCTAAAACATTCACATGGAGGGTTGTATGTAGACATACATTTTCAGTGTACTTGGCTAAGAGAGAGTGGAGTTGCTAGTCGCTATGATCACAGCATAGTTTACTTTTGTACAGAACTGTCAGCCTGTCTGAAAAAGTGGCCATACCATTTTGCAATAACACCGGTAACTGCTCCATGCCCCTGCCAGCCTTTGCTGTTCTCAGTGGTTTGGACTTGGGCATTCTAGCCCCTCTCTACCAGCTTCACTGGTACTCTGAAGGTGCAGTTAGTTCTCTAGTGATGGGTGCCACTGAATGATTTCGTGCTCACATGTTTCAAATGCTTACCCTTTGTTTATGTCACCTCTCTGGTGAGGTTTCTATTTAGATCTTTCTTGATTCTTTTATTCAGGTTGCTTATTTCAGCTTGACTTAAAACAGATCATGGATACCATTATTTCTGAAATAGAAAAACGTTAATTTGATGTCCAGCTATCAGTTAAAGTTCAAAGTTTACACTAACTTGGGAGAATGTTTTCAGTTAGAAATAAATTAAAGGCCAATTCAGGAAGAGCTTCCCTTCATTGATTGGCTCCTAAGCAGGTGTGGAGATAGGTTTGTGTTCTAAGGACCTTTGTTTCTCTCCTTTCTTCCACTGTGGCCTCTCTTGTGCCTGATCCACCTGGAACTGGCTGTTGTCACATTGGCATGGCTGCTAACATTCTGGGCTGACATCCATGTGGCACTATAGCCGGAAGGTGCTTATTAATTGTGGGTTTTCTTTCCCGAAGGCCCACAGTGGAGCGCCTCATTCCTCTAATGGAGTATGCAACACCATCTCTGTGCATGTTCATGTGCTGGGGAAACAGAAGTGTCCCAGACAGGCAGAGGTCCTGGCCCTCATGGGCTCTGCATTCTAGCTAGAGGAGGAGGATGTGGAGAGAAGGAGACAGACTAGGTAGTAGGTATGTGCGGGGCAATGAGAAGAGCACAGCATGTGGGTAAGTGCTATGTATGGAGGAGTTGCCCCTTCCACAGGGTGCACGGGAGAGGTGGCCATGAACAAAGGCATGATGGAGGAAAGGAGAGAGCCACACGGGCATAAAGGGCACATGTTCCTGACATGTTCTCTTTTTATGCCACTGTTTTTAAATATATAACATCCTTCTGGTTTTTGCTTCACTTCTCTTGACATTTGGGATGGATCGCTTCTGCTTTTATGTTGGGTTACTTTAAATTTCATGACCTCATGTTCTGGTCCCCTACCTAATTTCCTTCTTCTTCCCTTGGGAAATTATATTTGTGTCTGTCATCTGCCCTCTGGCCATGCTGGTGAGCACGGAGAGAGATAATTCATCTGACTGTTAGTGAGGGCTACCTCTCTGTCAACAAGCCTCACACCTCATGTTCCCTCTCAGTTTTTTAAATTTTTATTTTTATGGTAACTCCTGGGTCTTTAAATGAGAACATTTCATTTGTATATTAATTACTAAGACATTTCCAAAGGTAACACTAGGTTTTATGTCAAATGACAGACCGCTTTCCCGTGTTCCCTGGCGTGCCCATTCTTAACTTGCCCACTGGCTTTTCTTCTTGTTCAGTCATTAAAGGGAAGGGATGTTTGGTTGAACTGGTAGCTCATTCCCTCTTGCTACCCCTCCAAGCTGCCCCTTTCTGAAATTTGACATTTTTCCTTTGTAGGAAGACATGTCAAACTTACTCATTCAACTAATATTTATTGTGCTAGAGATACTTAACTTCTTGGCTAGGTCATACAGCTACTGTCAATATTACTCAGTAAATAAAGATGGCCTTCCGTGGTCAGCCTCTGAGTGATTCTTCCTTTTAATATATTTGTTTTATTTGCTTTTCTGTGACCAGCTCATACATGCTTTGTTGCCATTTTTTTCTACACTGTCACCATTTTACTCACTTTAGGCTCATATTATCATGGCCACTCTGCAGTGATATCAAATCTGCCCTTTGTTCCTTATGCCCTTAATGGGTCTCTTTGCATAGAATGCAGTAGAAACTTTGTTCCTTGTGGCCATTGCTTTGTCTGGGCCAAGGATGCTCTCTTGTTTGTGTTTGGTTCACACTGACATGCTCTCTTGTTTATGTTTGGTTCACACTGACGTGCTGATGGTTGGAGAGCCGTGTGATGATGACTTTCATTGCATGTTCTTCCTTTACATCTTTTGCACCTCTTGACTGGCAGCAAAATTGCCAATTTTTATGTGATACAGAAGTTGGAAAGACACAAAGACTTGTAGTTTCTAAATGCATTCACTCAGTTTTGGGTTGAGAAAGGTAAGGGGTAAATTTTTCTTGTTACTTTTCCTATTTCATTTTCTATTTCATTATGTGTAAAGTCAGACTGCACAACTCAAATTCTGACCTTTAAGGCCAGACTCAAGTTGTTTTTTTTTAAAGATGAATAAAACATCTTGTGTCTATAAGCAGATTACCAAGATTGATAAACTTGCAAGATCCAGGGAGGGTTCAGTGGGCAAGGGTTTCATCCTTCCTTCATGGACCCTGAGAGTTTACAAGTTCAGGCATTCAAGTGTACCAGAGGGACAAGAGCAAGAAAGCAGGACTTTTCATATAGCACATTGTGTGTGTGTGTATTTTAATATTTATCAATAGAGTCAGTTTGTTTTATACATGGTTTTAGTTTCATTTTTACAGACAGTGAATATTCCTACTCTTCAAGATTTATCTAAGGATATGGCAATGAATAAAGATAGCTGCTTGTAACTGGATTAACACATGCTATCTTCTTTTGGAGAACATTATGTCATATATGTGTATACATATATATCATGATTTCACATATTGATATAAAATGCTAAGCATCTTCCCCATCTTTATTCTCTTTTCCCCTAAAAATTTATAAGATGTTTTGAAGCAATCTCATTTTGGGGGGGGGGGGCTTTCCGTAACTAAAACACAGAGAACTCTGTAATTTGTGTTCTATGCACTGTGAAGTTATAAGGGGCTTTTGGTTTCTTTCTCAGATTGTGGTTCTAGAATCAATACAGGGTCAGTACAATGGGAGCAGAAATCGTGGGCTAACTTGTTCCTCCAGTGGGTTCCCAGCACCTGGACACCCTGGGGATACTCCAGGTATTTCAGAACCATTTGTAACTAGTTGAGTGAAACATTCTTAGTAATGTCAATTTAATAATTGAGTTTTAGGCACATACATTTTTATAGGGAGTTTATTAACTTTTTGTGTTTTCTAAATGCTCCTTCCAGTTTTTATACAGAAGCAATTAGGACATGTGCTCATGCCAGCTGACCATAGGTCCTCTCCTCCCATTCCACTTAGCCACCCCCCCACAAAAAAACCCAGGCCACCTGCTGCTGCTAGACCCAAAGCAGAAGCAATGCCAAGTGCTGTGTGTATTAAATCTGTGTCTGCTCGTTGTTTTGCTTTGCGATAGGTTCTTACTATTAGCCAGTGCTGGCCTGGAACCATCAGTGTTTTCAGCCTTGTGAGTACAGATGTGTACTGGTACTTCTTTCCCTCCTTTGTTCCTCCCCTCCTCACCCTCTTCCTCCTGTCCTCCTGCTCCTTCTCCTCATCTTCTTTCTGAGTTGAAAACTCTTGTAAAATAGGTCTCTAGGGTCCTGGGGAGATAGTCAGTACAGTGCTTGTCACACAAGCCTGAGAACTGAGGTTAAACCCCCAGAACGCGAGTGAAATTGCTCCAGTGTCAGGAAGGTGGGGACAGCGGCAGCGATGACGGTGGGCTACACCATCAGAGAGACCCAGTCGCAAATGAGGAAAATGGCCTTCCTGAGGGTGAGAACCAGCAATGTCATTTGACCTCTGCATAACTTGAACTTGCACACAAAGCACACACACACACACACACGTGCACACTCACACATACTCACACACTCACGCGCACGTGCGTGCACACACACACACACAAATAGCTCTCAGAGACAAATTTAAGCATATGGAACAGCTCCATCCACAAAAAAAAATACACTGTGAATTTGTTTGTAATTTTAATTTCTCCAATAAACACATTAATGTAAAATTTTAAACTAGGTAAAACTGAGTATCCGTATTTATCATATAGCCTATTACATACAAAATGGTGTTTCACTATGTGATCAGTTTGAGAGGACTGAGTCTTGTTAGTGCTAACCCAGCTCTGAGTTGACAGTTGAACACCTGTATAATCTAAGCAGCCACATTTCATTAGGGAGTCTGTGTTGGGGAAGGTAGCTTTAGGTGACAGATTGCTAGTGCCCATTCCTCCTGCTGAAATTCCAGGAAAATATGAAGATTCGAAAGTGTACTTCTTTGCTGACTGTAATTAGCAGTTCATGATGCAATACAAAATGGTTGTGTCACCTGATCAGATTTCCATGGGTGGAGGAGACAAGTCATGTTTGTGTTTTGTGCCCCACAGAGCACTTATTCAGTATTACTGTAGGCTAGGAGAAACCCGGGCTTTGAAAGTAGACCATGGTGTGGTCTGAGCTATGAGCTTGGAGGAAAGGCATTTGTGCTGGCCAGTTTTATGTCACCTTGGCATAAGATAGAGTCATCAGAGAGTGTCAATTGAAAAAAATGCCTCTGTAAGATCAGACGGCTGACAAGCGTGTACCAGGCTCAGCCCATTGTGGGTGGTGCTGCCCCTACACTGGTGTCCTGGGCTCCGTAAGAAGGCAGCTGCATGAAGAGCTAGCCAGTAAACAGCAGCCCTGTATGGCCTCAGCCTCGGCTCCTGTGTCCAGATTCTTGAGTTCCCATCCTGACTCCTTTCAATGATGAACAGTGATGTGGATGCCTAAGCCAAATGGACCCTTTCTTCCCGGAGTTGCTCTTGGTCGTGGTGTTTCACCACAGCCACAGAAACCCTAACTAAGTTAGGGTTCAGATTCATGTGCTTTCCTGGCTCCTGCTGCCCACTTTATATCTCAGTTATAGCACTTATATACAGAAAGACATGTCATAAGCATGGGGCGCTCTGGTTGCATCCGTGCAGGCTACATGGCAGCTGACAGCTACTGTCCGTTGGGAGCTGTTCTAGCCATGGGGTTGCAGCAGAGGGAGGGGTTTTGTCTTTGAACTCTCGTCCTAATAGACGGGGAGGAATAGCACACAAAAGAAACAGAAGGGAGAGAGTGTACGGAGAGAGAGTGGCATAACAGGGTCAGGCGACAGCTCTTTCAGTGCTGTTTGTGCGCACAGCTGATATCTGGGCATGTCTGGCGATTCCCTGGGCTGAGAGCTGAGGGTTTCAGGTGAGAGATGAGGAGGACACACACTGTGAGTTTGGGCCTGAAAGGCGATGCAAGGAAAGAAAGAAGCCTCCAGTTTGGAGATAGGTTAAGGATGAAAAGATCCAGAGATCGTGAAGACAAGACTTTGCTTGTCACTCAGTGCAGTGGGAGAGATAGCTGAAGTTCTCAGCCAGGGTCTGTAGATAGAGTTTAGGTGAAAACTCACATCCCAATTTTTCACAAAGCTGTACTTGAAATTTAGTATCTTTTTCCACTGTGAAAGCAGATAGCAAACCATCAGCCGCTGCTGCTTCCTCCTTGTTTTCCTGCAATGCTACGGACTTCAGGTATCTGCAGTTGTTCCCCATTGCTTATGTACATCAGTGGACAAAATTATGTCAATCAGTAGGCCGCTGCTGGATCACATCTGTTTAAGTCCACCTATCGTAACCCTCTACACCTCACTTTCCACACTTATTAACAGTCTTCTGAGAAGGGCCTGGAGCATGAAGGGTCACGCACACCCCTGTTGCTGGGATTAGTGTTGCGGAGTCACACGCTTAAACTCAGTACTTAGAGGCATCACTCTAGCAGCTTGGTTGAGGATGGATTTGGAGAGTAAAGGTGAACACGTGAAGCTGCTGCTGCAGCATCACAGCTGTGGAGTAGCGGTAGCCGGGGCGAGCAGTGGAGATTGCAGGAAGTGGTTGCATTCAGGTGTATTTTGAAGGGATAGCCCATCTGACGTGTGGCTAAGATGAAAGGGGTGCGCAAGAACACCCAGGCAAATCTGGCTGTTTGGGCCTGCGCTGCGGGAATGTGAGGCTGCCACCATTCAGATGGGAAAGGGGGACTGATGCCAAGTCTGCACATGGTGGGGCAGCAGAATCCTTCAGACCAAGCTTGTCCAGATTTTGAACAGTATTTCACATCAATTTCTATTAATTTTGACTTCAAGAACCTGAAACTGTATTAGTAGATACCTGGTGACTTACATGTTCTCTCTGCTGAGATTTTACTTAACCAAACAAAATTTCTTTTTTTTTCCCTCGTAGCAAATTTAGCCTTAGGCTCTAACTTATTTGTTATTTAATCACATTGGTTTGGCTTGACTGTTAGTTGCCATTGTCATCCCATTCTTTTCAACGCTCTCTGACATTTTACGCATGTATGCACATAGGCTATATAATGCATGTAATAACGGCCTATTGCAATGTAATGTAAGATAATATTCTCACTTGATTGTATACTAGAGCAGTTATTAGCAGATATATAATGATATAAACTCATCAAAAGCATTTCTTGTCACCTCTAAGCCTAACCATGCCCACTGAGTAGTCACCTCTGGGTATTTTGTCCCCACAGCCCACCAGTCTCCTGTCTATCTCCATAAACTTGCCTGTTCTGGACTTTTCATAGAAACATGCATGGTGTTTTACATGTGGTTTTTCTCATATGTAACATGCTTTGTCACTTTGTTCCATTTTGTGGCTTCCATCGTGTGCATTTGCCACATATGTGTGGTTTGCTCCTTTGGGAGTATTGTGACTAAGGTACTCTGAACATATTGTAGGACTTTTTTTCTCTTTTTCTCTTTTTCTATACATTTGTTCTTGTCTTTAACATTTACATCTTTATTAGAACTAGATTTTGGTATCAGAGCCAAGTTCTCATCTTTGTCTTAAAGATTAATTAAAATTATTATTGAGGTGTTATTAATGATCAGGCTTTTACCAGTTAATTTTACATAAATACATCTTTGCAAACAAATAATCTTGTTTATGATATGTAACCATGCATTACAATTTAAGCACAGATCTTAACCAATTAGGAGTTAAATAGGTTAGGATCATTTATTATTAAGAGGAATGACATTGTTCTATTTAGTAACAAAACACTGATGAGTAGAGATAATGTGGTGACAGGTCAGTTATAGAACACACAGGGCCCATTACAAGATGAAGATATGGAACCCTGGCTTGCTGTGAAATTTCCCCTTTCAGTGAGGTGACGGCCCCAACCCTTGGCACATTCATCTTGAAAGGGTTTGAAGCCTCTGTCCTGGATGCACTGAAAACCTGTGAGCAGCATGGGTAAGGCTCACAAAGTCACTAGCTGTGTGCATCGTGGCACTATTTATCAAGGGAGGGAACAGCCACCTCATTGCTATGACCAGAGACTCCACAAATCATGTACCTGATCCTCAACTTTCTTCATGCCTATGTCCGATATCCCACTTCATGTAGAAGATGGTTTTAACTCTATCTTTGCATTGCCCAACTGGAGAACCCAGTTGTCACTATTTACTGAAGGGGGCACCAGTGAGGATGGGGTGGTGAGGGAGAGAGTGGGTGGGAAAAGACTCATTAGGAACAGACAGAAGAAAGTGGGAATCAGTATACAGCATGGTCCAAACCCGCAGACATGCCCTTTTGTCTTACTAAACTCCACTTAAAGACACGGAATTACACATTTTTTAAATATAATTTTTTTATTTATTATAATTTATTGACATTGTATCCCAGCTGTAGCCCCACCCACATCCCCTTTCATTCCTGCTGTCCCTCCCTCCCTCACCTCCTCCCATGCCCCACTGTCCACTGACAGTGAAGGCCTCTGCCTCCCCTTCCATCTGACCCTAGTCTATCAGGTCTCCTCAGGACTGTCTTTCATAGTTGTCCTCTGTGGCCTGGTAAGGCTGCTCCCCCTGCAGGGGGAAGTGATCAAAGAGCCAGCCACTGAGTTCATGTCAGAGACAGCTCCTGTTCCCCTTACCAGGGAACCCATTTGGAGGCTGAGCTGCCATGGGCTACCTCTGTGCAGGGGTTCTAGGTTATCTCCATGAATGGTCCTTGGTTGGAGTATTAGTCTCAGGAAAGACCACTAGGCCCAGATTTTTTTGGTTCTGTTGTTCTCCTTGTGGAGCTCCAGGCCCTTCCAGGTCTTTCTATCTCCCCCTTCTTTCATAAGATCCCCTGCACTCTACAAAAAGTTTGGTTATGAGTCTCAGCATCTGCTTTAATACCCTGCTGGGCAGAGTCTTTCAGAAGCCCTCTATGGTAGGCTCCTGTCCTGTTCCTTGTTTTCATCTTCTTCCGATGTCTGTCTCATTTGCCTTTCTGAATGAAGATTGAGGATCCTCCTTCTTGCTTAGCTTCTTTAGGTGTACAAATTTTTAGTATGATTAACCTATATTATATGTATAGTATCCACTTATAAGTGAGTATATACCATGTGTGTCTTTCTGCTTGTGGGATAACTCACTCAGGATGATCATTTCTAGATCCCACCATTTGCCTGCAAATTTCATGATTTCTCTGTTTTTAATTTCTGAGT
>CM053766.1:145417907-145463746 GCA_028658305.1 Pachyuromys duprasi | reverse complement strand
TATGACCCTCTATCTTTATTATTCACTAAAGTTCTTAAGGTCTGCTCTAATTATTTTATTCTGCATCTTGATTTGTAGTGGTCATGCATGAAGGTATGCTCTCCTCCCCCTCCTGAGGAATCATACCATCAGCGTGATCAGCTCTGATGTTGTTGTCGTTTTTTCTGGTAGTTAATGGCAGTCTGCTGAAATGTGGACTGACTTCTCTGGAGGCCTCCATTTGTTTTTTCTACATCTCCCTTTGTCCTTCCAGGAGGAAAATGGCAGGCTATCTAAGCCCCAGCCCCACGCCCAGAGCTGCATGTTGGCCCGCCCTTTCCTGGTGTGTGATCTCAGGAAGATGTCATGGCTGGCTCTCAGTTATCCTTTGAATTGGCCCTTTTCATCTGGGCTGCTCTTCCCCAGTCCAGCTATAATTACCATCTGATGGACGGTTACTGGATCCTGTTGCACTTGGGCATCTGCTGCCTTGGGAAATCACATTATTCTCCTGGCACCTCCTAGGTGTTCAGACTACTCTGGGCTGTAGTTGTGGTTGAAGTATGGAGTATTTTTTTCTCCTATTTTTTTTAAACAAACAAACAAACAAACAAACAAACAAACCAAAATCCAGTTTCTTAGTTTCTCCTTGGGAGATGATTGTAAAGTTGTAAACTTGTGTTTTTTGGCATCATCCATGCACTGATCATTATTAATATCGCCACAAGGAAGTTTCCTTGACATGAAATCAACTCACCTTCAGTCACTCCCGGGGTCTAGTTTGCTCTTTCAGCCCCATTCTTAGCCACCTTCCACATGCTCATGTTCCTTGTGGGAAACACATCTCCTTAGAGTAGTGGCGAGCCCTTTCCTCTGTGTCTTGTAGAGGAATGAATTCCTTCACAGGGCTCCTCTTTTTCTCAAATAATACATTTCCCCCAGTTCTCTGACGCTGCTGAGTTAAGCACTGTGGTATGTTCGAAGACATCAGAGCGGGTTGTAAACCAGTGGTTTGTCCTTTCTCCCCTAGAAGGTGATAACTGCCAGGCCCCTGTGGCTTGCTGAGATCTGTCACATCAGCACATATTGCTGGGACCATTGTCCCCATAGAGGCGTGTGTGTGTGTGTGTGTGTGTAAGGGCGCGAGTGACTTGTTCAAAGACTGGTTCATTGACAGCCCTTTCCAACCAGGCAGTCAGCTGTCAAACTCTCACTTTTAGCCATGACTTGCAGACTTTATTAACTAAAATGTAAATCCGATGCCATGGCCATTCTCGGGAACTGCACACAGAAAAAGGGGGCAGCTCAACAGTAAACGTTTTAAATCATTCCCATCGTGGACACCAGCTGCTTAACCAAACTGTGACCCACAGGCTTGCCAGGTCTCGCCCGCACTAGACAGTGTCTGCTCTTAGCGTCAGTCCTGTACCAGCCTGACTCTGGCTGAGCGAGGCTGGGGAGAAGCAGACACCTGGGTCCAGGTTGGTGTGCTAGGCCAGTCTGAGACTCCAATAGATGAAGGGTGTCTCTAATTCTCTCTGTGTTGTATCAGTGTGCTGTCACAAGCCTTGCAGAACTGTGGTGGCAGCTGCTATGAAGGAAAGAAAAATATGATCCCATATGGTGGTTGTATGACCAACTTCTCAAGATTCAGCTCTGTATTGAATTGGGGCTCAGAGTGATCTTAGCCTATTACAGGAGTGCTTGGTGGCTTATTTGGGGAGCTAGCAGCACAAGTGACAAATGTTGGATGACATTTAGGAGTCGGACTATGAGAGGATAGCCAAATGATGGGACTATACTGTGAAATTGATGTCAGTATCTCAGTAGTACTACCAACCAATGCCAAATCTTATCCTTCAGTGGAACAATGGTGCAGGACAGTCTCCTTCCACAAAACTGTACTGTGGCGTAAACAATCGGTAAGTTCAAGAAACAAAGTAGATCTGTGCACACACACACACACGTTACTTTTCTAGGAATAAAATCCTGTGACAAAGGCAGCTTTGGAAGGGGTTATATGGAGTCAGTTCTATCATGGTGGGGAGGAAGGCAGAAGAGCTGCAGGCAGCTGCATTTGTGGCCAAGAAGCAAGAGTAATGAATGTCTGTCTGTGTTCAGCTTACTTTCTCCTTTTTATTCAGTCCAGAATCCCGGCCAAGGGAATGGCACCACCCAGAGTGGGTAGGCCATCCCCCTCAATTAACCTAACCAAGAAAGTCCCCCACAGTCATGTCTGGAGGTCCACCTCCCAGGCGATTCTAGATCTCACCAAGTTGATAACTGAGATCAGTCACTACAATACCTTACAAGCTACAGTTTCATCAATTAGTGTATTTATGGAGTTATAAAACCATCACCACTGCCTGTGTTGTTAGTATTTTCTCTCTTACCCTTGCTTCCTACTCCAAGTCTTTGACAACTACAGATCTGTTTTCTGTCTCTTGAGCTTACCTGTTTTGGATACTCTATACTAGTTTCTTTCACTTAGCCTGATCTCAGTGTCACCCATGTGGTAGCAGGTATTTGTGCTTTGTTCCTTTTCACTGCTGAATATTATATTGTGTGGAAATGACATATTCTATTTATTCTCCAGTTGTTGGAAATTTGAACTGTGTCCACTTTTTGGTTATTGTGAATAACTATGCTATGAAAATTCACAGACTTTGTGTGTGTATTCATTTCTTTAGACTGTATATTCTTGAAGTGGAATTTCTGGATCTTCCCAGAGACTGCTCCTTTTTTTCAATCTGTCATTTTTAGGTTAGATACAGCATTCTGGCTACTAAATGGTAAAATGCTGTTCCTTTAGGGACAGTGATCTGGAGGGCACCTGATGTTTTCCTGGTACTCTGTGAGAGCTTCATACAGACACGGAGACGGTGTTGCTCATGAAGTCTCAGTTACTTTTATTTAAGCAGAGATATTGTTTTAAAAATATGGTTTTTCCTGCTTTTACTTGAGGTGTTCACCTAGATGTATGGGCTTCCTGTGGTCCTGAAGCAGTATTTAGAGGAGAGTGGGTTGCAGATACCCATCTGAACCCAAGAGGGAGACAGAGAGGACTTCTGTGTCTTTAAGCCACTGAGAGCCCTTTGTTCCACTCCATCCCAGTGATGGCATTGCCCTTAACAAGAGTTGCCAAGTTTTCCAACAGATTGAAAAAAAAAATCTGCTGTCCTCAGGCCTTTCCCAGATGCTGACTGGGTTCTTGTCACAACTCCTGAGGTGTGGGAGGGGCATCCTGTTTCCCTGCAGAGCCAGCAGAGGTTCCAGAAGTCCCAGGGAACACACATCTGCCTGCCATGGAGTGGTCAAAGGCTGTGGCTCAGGGAGGCTGCAGTGGTCCTCTGCTCTCAGGCTGGAGCTGGTCTCCATGGCACAGTGGCTTCCTTAGGTTTGCCTCTGGGGAGGGCAAGACTGGCAGTGCCAACAGGTGGCTTGGCTCTGGGTATTTTAAAATACTTGCTACGGTAAAATGACAAAGGGGATGATTAGAACTATGGATGCTGACTAGATAAGGTATATCTTCCTCCTTTATTAAAAAATATCAAGACAAAAATCAGTGCAGGTTTATGGTAGGAAGAAATAGACAAAATCAACACCAAATTCACCCTTTCTATAGTCAGGCCATCTTTGGAAATATTGTGATGAAAACTAGGCATGGTACACGCCTTCAATCAAAGCACTTGAGGAGGCAGAGGCAGGCTGTAAGTTCTAGGCCAGCCTGGTCTACAGAAGAGGACAGGACAACCAAGGCAACACAGAGAAGCCCTGTCTTGAAAAAATATATATATTATATACAGTTATTATGTATGTGTATCTTATCTATCTATATCTATATATCTATATACATATAGTGGTATTTAGGGGGTGAAGAAATGGATGCCAGTAGAGTGCCTGTATGTAAGCATGAGGACCTAAGTTCAATCCTCAGAGCTGGCACAGAAAGCGAGGTGTGGTATGTGCTTGTAATCTGAGCATTAGGGAGGCAGAGACAGATTTCTAGGGGCTCTCAGGCTGGGAGTCCAGCCTCACTGTTGGGTCCCGGGTTCTAGTAGGGAAACAGTCCCTGTTTGAAAAAAACAAGGTGAATGGTGCCGGAGGGATGACACCTGAGGTGACACCTGGCTTTCACATGAAAATGTGCTCATGTTTCCACACATGCCTTTTCAAACACACCCTCACCACAACTGTGCATGCGTGTGTCTGTGTGTGTTTAGATCATTTTCAGTGAAAAAAGCCCCAGCTGACTGAGATGCCATGGTGCTTTGAAGGATGCCCTTTTCCTCAATCTGTTGTGGCTCTCTTCCTGTGTCACCTCCTATTCTGGCACAGCTAGGCAGCCTCCATTGGCAGGAACTGCTACTGCCTGAATGAAGGAACACTACTCTCCCCACTGGACTCTTCAGCTCATGCTTTTATCAGATACTTGAGGGGAGGGGAGCTGGGGAGTGAGGTGAACATGAGGCCCTCAGGACTTATGGGGACATCACAAGGGCTGCTGGATTTTCTTTCCTGTTGCTGGTGAACACGCTCACTGCGTCTGGGTTCTCTTCTTTACCCAGACACAAAGTGGGTAAGTCTGTGACTTTTCTGGTCAATTTTAGCTTATTAAAGCTCCCTGGGCCACTTCAGCTCACAACACATGATTGTAATTCTATAATTGTGTCTTACGTAATGGCAGAAACTCGATTTCCATGCAAAGGTCAGCCAGTTCCTCTCTTTCACCAGGCCTCTCCCACTTTACCATTTAACTGGCAGTTTTATCATTATTATTTTTTTTTTTGAAAGCCTGTCAGTTTCTTCCTTTTCAGGAATTTTGGAATAATTCTGATCCTTCTGAAAATGAGGCCATGAGGAGCTCTCCACACATCCTGCCCCAGGACAGCCCCTGCTCTCCCCTTGGTGTGTTTCCGGGTCTCCTCAGAGATGGCCTTCTCAGTCTCCCTGCCAGTGCCCAGGCGGTCCTACAAGGAAGGTCCTCAATCAAGGCTCGTTTTTCTGGGCACTGGCAGATTCCACCAGTACAGGCTGCAGGCTGGCCTGCCACACCTGCCAGTGGTTTGCTTTCACTACAGCGTCCTGAGGTGAAGCTCTGCAGTGCTCTCTGAGGCTCACGGCAGGGCCATCCCACCTCTTCCCTGAAAGCTGGAGGCTGGGGTCTTCAGACGTAGAGTAGGCCAGTAGTTTTACGGAACTCTCTAGAAAGCCAGGAAGATCGTTGTTATATACTTCCTCTGACATTTTTTTTTTGAAAAGGATTGAAAACAATCTTTGTGTGTAAGTATATGTGACATGAGCACACATGCCTACAGGGGCTAGAGAGGGTTGTTAGCATCTCTGGAACTGGTGTGCAGGCCGGTGGGAACCATCTGATGTGGGTGCTGGGCTCTCACGTGTCTCAGGGAGCAGCAAGCATTCTTCACTGCTGAGGCATGGATCTAGCACCAGTCTCTGACAGGTTCATGCTGGGTGGGAGCTTTGAATGCCATGTGGTTCACAGCTTAGAGTAGAGCCCTCCTTTTTTCCTGGATTTTTCTTTGAATGGGGGCAGTGTATTACACTATAGCTAAAGCTGGCCTAGTTCTCACTGTGGAACCCAGACTGGGCTCAAACTCATGGCCACCCTCCTGCCTCAGCTTCATTTCCTCCTCCCAAGTATTATAACTGCTACATTCTCTGTCACTGGGCTAGTGGTGGAACCCAGAGCCTCACATATTAGGCAGGTTCTTGCCACTGAACCACCCTCCCAGCCCCGATTCTGATGCAAGGTGGAGGGTGGTCTGAGGAATGATGTGAGGTGGAGGGTGGTTCTGATTCTGATGTGAGGTGGAGGATAGTTCTGATTCTGTGTGAGGTGGAGGGTGGTTCTGATTCTGTGTGAGGTGGAGGGTGGTTCTGAGGAATGAGCTATTGTCCTCAAGCTTCAGTGGCCTCATTTGACATCTCTGTGATGCTATACTGACTCCAGGACCTATGGCTTTTCACTGTGACCAGTTCTCTTAGATTGGTCAGTTAACCTTTTAATCTATCTATCTATATATGCACATATATATATATTTATCAACAGTGTTACTATGTTTGAACACGTCTGAGAGGATGTCTTTTGAATAAACTGCAGGAAATGATATTAATAAATTAGAGGTGAAGCTACCATCTTTTAGATGAGAAATCATCTTGTGATTAAAACTGAAAACTTGTAATTGCTGACTTTGGTAATGACTTTGGTGCTGAGTCCATCACTGTACAGAGAATATGCCCTCTCACCGTCAGAGATTTTCATGGCAGGTGTGTATCATGGGAAGTCTTCTGCCTTTCCGTTTTGCTCTAACTCAGTGGCTCTCAACCTTCCCAATGCTGGGACCCTTTAATACGGTTCCTCATGTTGTAGCATTTTCATTGCTATGTCATAACTATAATTTTGATATTGTTATGAGTTGTACTGTAAATACTTTTTGGAGACAGAGGTTTGCCAAAGGAGTCAAGAACTGCTGAACATCCCACAAGGGCTGACCCACTCAGAATCAAGTGATTTTAGGTCCATAGACACATCTATTGTAAAACATAAAACACCTCACTTTTAGGATTTCATGGACATTTTTCATGTTATAACTTGTTAATAAATTCTACTTGAAAAAAAATGGATATGCTTTCCTGGAAAGTGTAAATGGCCAGGAAAAGCACCTCAGAAGCTGGACTGAGCTCAGGTGGATTAGAAGTCTTTTGAACCTCAGTGGTTTCCATAAGAGCAGTGTGAGCTTACACATTAGCATTATTGACATCCTCACCAAATCGTGAGGGAAAATACTTGAGTTCATTACAGGCAGAAGGTTAAATGGGCCCTAGGAAGTGACCAACTTATCCTGAGACATGGTCTCCAACCCAGGGCTTGCCTGTGGGGACCTGGCTGAGGAAACACGGCTCACCTTTTACCAGGTGTCTTCTCCTTAGAGACACAGCCTGGGGCTTTCAGTGTTCATGTCGCAGGCTTCTGTCATTCTCCAGTGTCAAAGCAGACTCATGCCTCAGACCACGGTTTCCTTAAGATCACTGATGCCATTTAATAGTCATGGCAGAGCCATCTCACCATAAGGACAAAGAAAACAAGAGTGATCACGTGAAAGAGGGGTTGGGGAACAGAATAAACACAGTACTGAAATAGCATGGGAGCCATAAAAGATTTTTATTGCTGCTTATTGGACTATTACTTGGCCATAGCACAGGCAGACGTGAGCCACCCAGTCCAGTGAAACTTGGAGTAATAAACTTAGATCACACACTGCGCCCTGCTCCCACTTCCTGGCTGCTTGATCCTGCTCCCTTTGTATGTAATTTAGTGCATTAATGTTATCACCATGGTGGCTGTGGTGTGTTTAGCCAAAAGGGGCTGCTTCCCAGGAGCATGTGACAGGCAGTACCCTCTGGTCACCTTTGCAAAGTTCCACTTAGTGGACCCTCCCTCATTTCTATCACTCTTTCCTGATCCCCGGGCTGCTGTTTTCGTGGAGCCAGAGTGAATGGTTGCTCTCAAAATGGAATGTGGTGTCATCTGTGACAAGCCACCAGTGAGCAGGTCTTAAACATGGTGTGGCAGCCCCACAGACAGTTTCCTAGACAGGCAGGACCAATCCCCACTCATTGAATGTTTGGGTACTCTGTTTTAGTGAAAGTAAGGTCTGTGCCCACCCCTGCACCCCTGTGACTTCAGTGACCTCACTCCTATCATGTCGTCAGGAAAATGGGCACACACAGACAGATGTGTGCCCAGGCACACCCAGTGCATCCCAAAGGAAAGGGCAGGGGCGGAGGCTGAAGGCCACAGGTGGCTGGCTCTGCTCATGCCCTGCTGTTTCCCATTGCCTTCCCAGCCCAGGCAGCTGTCCCCTTACCACATGGGGCCTGCATGGGCTGTAGGGTCTGCTCTATGACAGCCCTGTGCTGCCTGGTACCTGAGAAACTTGGCCGTGCTCTAAGCAGCCTACACGGATCCTGGCCCCCAAACATGAAGAGACAGGATGCCAGCGGACAAAGAACCCCCTGGCTCCTTTTCCCTCCTGGCCTGTGTCTTACACTCTATCCCGCTGGAGGGCCCTCAAAGCCCAAATTTCAAAATAGTCCCAGGCCCTAAATAATCATATGCTCCATGTGTGTTTTTTTGTTGTTGTTTTTCTGTCTCTGCCTCTGTCACACACAGTCTACAGTCACCATCCAGACATGGCCCTGGAGGAGCGTTTGCATCCTTCTTGTAAAACATGTCTCTGTGCCATCTCTGCCCAGAGTGTAGTGGGTGGAATTCTATGACCTGCTACTTCCCCCTCCCCCCACTCAGGCTCTTCCCAAGTCACATTGCTTCACCAGAAACCATGGGGGGGGGAGGGGGGTTGCCCTCCCTGAGGCTCCATGATCTGTGTTTTCTTTTGTTTGTTTGTTTGTTTTCCTCAGCTCTGACCCCGCACTCCACTTTGTACCTGTCCTTCATGTCAGAGGGACCTGTGCCACATGCTGCCCATAGCTGGCTTGAACTGGAGTCCCACATGCCCGGCCTGCACACACTCTTTCCTAAACAGTGGCAGAGGAAGGAGCCCTAGAATTGGGAAAGTGGTTGGTGTCATTCATTCTGTCACTATTCATCATGTGCTGACCGTGTGGTGGGCCCTGCCCCGTGCACTGGGGGTACAAACCTAAAACTCTGGCAAATCTCTGCTACCCGGGGCATGTGATCAGTGTGGAAGGCAAGCAGGAAACAAGCAAACAAGGACACAGCAGTTGGGAACTCCAAGTGCATCAAGAAGAAAGCCAAGGGAGGTGGGGGCTAAAATCTCTCTGTGGTGTACTGTGTGCTGAAGCACCCCCAAATCCTACCACTCAGGAGGCTAAGGCATGAGAATTACTACTTCAAACCCAGCCTGAGCTGCTCAGGGAGGCCCAGTCCCAACAAATGAAACAAAAACCCCCAACAAAACCCACACTACTCTGCTGATCATCACTTAAAGAGAAACTGGCAGCGTCGTCGGGGCTGAGGTGAGGTGGCAGCTTGAAGGAGCAGATGCGTTCTTCCTGCTGACCCCGCACAGGCATTGTCACACGCCCCACAAACACAGTGTCAGCGCTTTGGATTTTTATTTCATGATTATTTTTAAAAGAATTTCATTCACGAAACCTATCAGATGCAATCATTCCCATGCATTTTCTCTGTATGTCTTTGTATGTTGGTGAGGTGTGTGTGGGTTAATGTGCATGTGTGTGTGTGTACATGCATGGGGGAGTGTGTGTGTATGTAGAAGCCAAAGATCTACATTGTCTTGCTCAATTGCTCTCTACCTTATTTTTTCATGTATATGGGTATTTTTTTTCTACATGTATATCAATGTACCATGTGCATGCCTTGTGTCCACAGAGGCTAGAAGGGAGCATCAGATCCCTGAAACCTGAGTTATATGCAGTTGTGAGCTGCGCTGTGGGTGCTGGGAGTTGAACTCTGGCCCTCTGGAAGAATAGCCAGTGCACTTAACCTCTGAGCCATCTCTCCATCCCCTCAACCTCATTATTTGAGACAGAACCTCTCACTGACCCTGCAGCTTGCTGATGCAGCCATCCTGGCTGGCCACAAGCCCCTAACCCCCTGCCTCTGCCTCCCAGCCCTGGGATTACAGGTACCTCTGCCATGTGTGGCTGTTCATGTGGTTTCTAGTATCATACACTCAGGACCTCGTGTTTGTGTAGCATGCACTTTGCCCTCTGAGCTCTCTTCAAGCCCCTCTAATGTATTCTTAAGGCAGCCCCACTCTTTCTGGCCCTCCACAGCTTGTTCAAAGCATAGCTAGTCCTACATAAATCCAGATATATAAATATGTTCATAACACTCCTTGAAAATACAACTTATTTTTAAACAGTAGGCAGGGGTGGATTAAGCCAGTGGGCTCAGACAAGAATTTAAAATTTCAGGTGTCCAGATACTTGGAAAAGCACACATATCTTATCTCCATGGCAATTGGCTGCCCAGGAATTCCTAGGGAGGATATTGTATCTGTTGAAGAAAAGAAAATTGTCAAAGTAACTGCCATTTTGAAGGCTCTGCTTGACAGATGTGCAGAGTATAGAAATCTATGTATTATTGAATAATTCTTTTTAATATGCCTAAAAATAAGCAATTTGTAAGCCTGTTTACATTCTCACCATCTGGGTGCATTCTGTCACCCATCTGTTTCGTGTAATTATGTAATTATCAATATAAGGAAAGAATAGGTGATATAATTAACAAGAAAAACTGGTCCACAGTGAAGAGGAAAAAAAAAAAAAGGCCTGCATCTGCTGAATGGCTTTTTGTTGCTTCTTCTTCATTGTTAACTGTTGTCATGCCGCTCCCCGCCCCCACCCCGCCCCGCGCCTTCAGGAGAGCTGCTTTTGCCATTCTCTCTCTCACACGTACACACACATGCAGAAAGCAGATTTCAAAAGTATTACGGGAGCCAGCACCACTGTGAAGAAAGCCTCAGAAGCCTTCTTGGTGTTGCCTATGAGTCTTCCCCCCTGGGACAGACCTGATAGTCATTTCCAGAAAATATAGCATGAACAGCTAGAGGTCTAGGAAAGTTGTAAATTAATTAGCGGCAGATGGGAGGACAGGGTGAGTGTGTGGCCTCTCACGGAACATTTGTTAGAAAACTGCTTTGGAAAAAAAATTCCCATACTTTTTTGTTTTAAAGGCAAGGCTTAAGCAGTATATGCCATTTTAAAATAGGACAAAGAGTCCCGGCGGATTGAGTTAACTTGTACATAATGCTTCTGAAGTTCACCCTTAAAGAAGTGTCTTTGTGTCGTGGAGACTTGTGGGTACGTGTGTGGAGCTCAGACATGGTCACACAGTGGCGACTCTCTCCCCTAGGACTAAGGACAGCTGTGGAGGGTAGCGGCCACCCAACTCTCAACATCGTCTTGATGGCTTGGAGCCAGCCATGGTTGGTAGGAAGGTGTGTTTATAGAGAGCTCATCCATCTCCCATTCGTGTGACTCCCACCCTGTCTGCAGCCTCTGTTGTTGATTCCTAATTCAGTTCAACAGAAGATGGAGAGGCTGCCCAGCAGTGAAATCAGTACTGCAGATGCATGCAGTCTTGGCCAGATCTTGTTGTTCAACTCCAAGACACAGAAAAAAAAAAAAGAGGGGGTGAGGCCCTGTTTCTATCTAAATGGTAGTCGCTCTTCAAGTTGGAGGCAGAAAGTCTCACGTTTTCCTCTAGTAATTTGAAATTTATTCAGGAACAGAACTCAAATCCCTGTATCCTGCTGGGTTTTCCAGAACATCTTTCTCTGACTTCCCCCTGGGGGTTGGGGCTAGTTTCTATCTTTCAGTGTTCCCTCCTGTTCTCTCTCTCTCTCTCTTTCTTTTTTTATGTCTGATAGGTGATAGGAAAGAGTTGTAAAATTATGAATTTTACAGAAAATCATACAGGCTTTTGAAGTTAATAGTTCTCACCAAATAAATCAATAGATAGAAATAAACAAACTTTTACAAGGCAGGATAGAAATCTCCTACTCAGTCATTTCTTAATTTTAATCCAGAATTGTCTGTCATCTCCTCTCCCCCAGGAAAAGCTTCTCACTCAACAGTAGGGCTTCCTCCATGTCCTCTTTCTAGGAGACAGCTTTACATGCTGAGATTTCACTGTAGAGCCCTGTCTTCAGTGTGGCCCGGATGGCACGCTCTGTGGCTGAGTTTTGCCAGAGGAAGACGCTCCCCAGGGCAGCCTGGCTTCCCACCTTCCTTGTTCCACGTCCAGCAAGCCAGGAAAGTTCCCACCGACGTTCCTCTTTGTTCCATTCAATCAAACACTATTATTCTTTGCTAAATCCTCCAAAGAGACAGTAACCACACTTTTTCTATCTGTATTTTTTTCATTACTAACTTAAAGCAGTGGATACTCATAAGACAAACGTATAGAAGAAAATTACTGGCGTGCTTGGGGACATATTTCTAAAGGAGTAGGATTGGGGACAAATGCCTCTCTGTTACTCAACTTTTGTTGCTTTTGACTTTATATTTGTTTTCTTAATTCAAAATTAAAGTCATTTAATTGCAACCATAACTGATGAATTCATTAAGGATTTTAAAGGGAAGCATACCACTTAATCCCCAAAGAACCTTTCTTCTGCCAATGGTGTTGAAAAAAAAAAGGCTTAAACAATTATTTTTTTCACAAAACATCTCAGTTATAATGTTTAGTATTTAACAAAAGAGCATATAGTAATTGTTCTCCAAGAGAAAATTATTTTTAAAGAACTATTTACATATACAAAGTCATTGTTGACCTAAAAAATAGAAATTTTGGAAATCCTTATATTCTATACTGAAACATACTAAAATTTTTTAACGCTGGGACTGAATGGCTTCCATTCAGCTCTCAAAAGTGGCATTAATTTTTCAAGTGGTAACTGTTGCTCAAGATGCTATTGTGCCTGTGTGATAAATGTTTAATGACTTGGTAGTACATGCATGGCTTCAAATTCATTATTTATTGCACCTTGCTTGCCTGGCAAAGGTGATGATTTTAAAGCTCCAGCAGCCATGCAAACACGTTTATATGAAACCAATGGCTGATAATAAATTTCCTTACTGTAAATGTCAGTGGGTTTCACGTGTCGCTGACATTACATCTTGTTTGGAAGCTGAGGGCTACACAGTTAGAGGGCGCGCCAGATGGTGTCATTAGCACGAATGCTGGGACTGTTTACCACCGACATGCGTGTGAGA
The DNA here is from genome assembly GCA_028658305.1 of Pachyuromys duprasi. Classification (NCBI taxonomy): domain Eukaryota; kingdom Metazoa; phylum Chordata; class Mammalia; order Rodentia; family Muridae; genus Pachyuromys; species Pachyuromys duprasi. The sequence continues at coordinate 145,451,014 of CM053766.1, read as the reverse complement.
AATTAAAAGTATGTGACCTATCTTTACACCACCCCAAGTGGGATGGTAACGGTGATTGGGTGTTAATTACGGTGCACCGTACTTGCCTCCCGACATCCACTCCAAAGGATTTTGGCGGCGGGAGGGGGGCCAGTTTGTGTTTGAGCAAAAGGAGGAATTCTCCTGAGGAATTGCATTTGATTTTGTGTATGTGTTGTGAGGCTTCCCGGAAATCACACCTGCCATGGCATGAGCATTCGCCCTGGAGAGCAGCAATCCAGCGCCCATCAGGGCAGCTAGGCAGTGAAGCCTCTGTGCTAATTAATTATAAAATATTGTTATCACTGTTTGGGTTTGTTTTCCAAACTTTGGGTCTATCAAACACTTAAGTTTGAGGGGAAGGGGAGTTTCTACTGGGTACCTACAATTGGAGGGTCTTATAAATAATGTCAAAATCATCAGGAGTTAATTCAAGAGCGAGAAGGAAACAGGTGGGAATTTTCATAGCCATCTTTTTTGTGCTGGGTGCTCCTCATTTCATAAGAATTAGCAGTGGGACTAAGACCCTTCTCTTCCCTGATCTGCAGTGAGGTACCCGAGCAGCTGAGTGGGCCTGGCGCCTTCTCTGAAGATGCATCTCTCAGTGTTGCTGGCAAGAGCCACTCCCATTTAGTGTGTCTCCCCTTCCTTCCTGTCCAGGTTTCTGCTTAGCTGCCTGCCAACCTCTCTTTTCATTTCAATTTAAAAAGAAAGTGGATTTGTTTTATTCCTCTCTCCAAGTCCTTCACTTAAACTAAGAGGCAGCTCCATTGATTCTGACCAAATTCCTTTGAACTTCATTTGTAGCCTTAGCGCACTCTGTAGGAATTTTCAGAAGAGCCTATTCTTTCAAAACACCCATTGTACATTGCTTGTACAATAGTTCGAGCGAGCCTTTTGGTATGCAGAATTTTAAAGTCATGTGAAAGAGAATCCAACCCATTGTTCACACTGAGATGAAAGAAGGAACTGTAATTTCTTGAGACAGAATCTGAGATACAGTTGGATGTCAACAAAAATACCGAGGCTGATTGAAAAACGAGCGTTGTGCACAGAGGCACACATTAGACGTTAAAAGCAGTCACATGTGTTAGCCAGTTCACTGGACGTGTGTGTGCTGGAACATATCCAGGAGCAAAGAAAAGAAGAAAAAAACCTGAAAGAAAGCAAGACTCGACACAAAGCAAAACTGTACCCGGAACGAGCACTCACTTGGACGAAAATCCTCAGAAAAATGTGTTGTTTTCCAGGCTGTCATTTTCCTAGCAGATACCCAGGCACTGAACCCAGCAGTACAGGGCCGCTTGCCCGTCTTGCACTGAACAGCTTATTCTCTGCCGGAATAGGACTCTTCATTTCACTCCAAGTTCAGAGACGTGCCAAATAATGCTGGCTGGTAGGAGGTGGTGAAGTGCACTGAGTTGGCCCTCAACTTCCACTTCTGCCTTTGACCCCTACTCCTTTCCTGTGTCTCCTTCTGTGCCCGCTTCCTGTATTTCCAGTCATGCCCGCTCTGCCTCCCAAGACCTCATCTGCAAACCTGTGCATGGAGACTGGCGGACCTGCCTGTCCTGTTCAGCCTCGCTCTGGCTTTTCCTCTCACCCAGTGACTTCTCTCCTTTGTCTGCCTGGAAACAGTCTGTTGATTTTTGCAAATCCAGCTCAGCTGTCACTTTCTCTGGGAATCCTTCCCTGACTTTTCCTGCCATCCTGGGCCAGCTGACTCCAGAGCTTCCCAGCTGAGTCCAGAACTGCATCCCAGAGCACACTGTTGCCCACTCGACTGACCCTCAGCCCCAGGAGCTAAGTGAACACTTGTTCCTTTAATCCCGTGCACTTGCAGTGCATTCACCACACAGCAATGACTTCCTGATTACACTGGCCTGCCCACATCTACTGCACCTTATTTGTCTGTGTCCTCACCTGTTAAGGCAAAAACTATGCCTCCATGACACCTTGGCTCTTAGGCCAATGCTTACTGTAATGCAGCTGCTGTAGTTACCTGGTGGGTGAAGCTTGCACTAACAGTTTGATGAGAAGACCTGTGAAGAGGTCTATGCATGGCCACATAAGCAGTCCACATGTCTTTATATGTACTTAAGATTTTTTCCAACAAGTTAGAATGGCTTTGTTGCTAGCAATGACAAATCAAAACCATAATTGGAATCACTTATGTTAAAAGTCCAAATTATCAGACTAAGCCCTAGGTTGTTTATTTAAAAGTTCCAACCTTCTGAAAAAACAGCTGAGAGATGTTACCTGATAAGATAGTTAAGATGACAAGATTTTGCATCGGCCCATGTCAGGATTATCTGAGTGTGGACACTAGTGTGCTGTACTTTGAGGGTTATTGGTTTCAAACAAACAGTGCTGAGATGCCAGCAGTCTCCTTTTCCAGTGTTTGTGTGTTGTACAGAACCCGTCATGTTCTATATGAATTGCTTCTTCAGGATCCTATTTAATTAAAAACAAGGGAATTAACCTCCGAATCATATCAAGTCTAAGACATCATCATTTTCAAGATACAACTTTATTTTGTGTACCATTCAGGAAAAAAATGGGGCCAATTAAACATGACACAATGAGTCAAAGTCCAGAAGAACAGCCTCAGTCATGCAAGCCATTGCCTTGAAATTCCTCTCATCTCATCCTGGAAGGGAGGCTATGTATGTGCGCTTCAAGAGCATTATTTGTGGGGTGATGAGGAGAATATTTTACATGAGTTTTAGCAACAAAATATAGCATGGCTTCATGTACTTTTGAGTATCATCTTTTGTTTTGCTTATAAAAATACATTCAATAGTTGCACTGCAAGAAAATATGGCCTGACCACCACTCCTCAATAAGCAATATTTGCTTCATTGGTAGCAAATTTGTATCCTGCTGCTCAGTCTCTGGCTTTTATGGAAACACAATATTGCTTTATTTCAATGCCAAATTATGTCATAGTCCTTTGGAAGACATTTCTCAGAAACAGCTAAGCTCAAAATACGGTATACATAGCACACAACTCTTATGAGGTGGTAACCGTGAGATCACCCTTGAACAAATAAAGACTACCTGTCACCATGGCTGTGGTCGTCAAGGTGAGAGTGACTGCGGGCTGATCTCAGGAATACTAACCTGGAAAAAATACGTAAACTAGAGCTGATGAAACCACCACAGGCAAACTTACAAAACATGGTTTTCTGGTATAAAATCATCCAATCAATAAATTAGCAAATGATTAGAGCAATCGAAGAAACAGGAATAGCCAATAAAAATGTGGGGGTTAAAAAAAAAAGAAGGTTCAACAGCCTTAGCCATCAGGGGGATGCAAAATCAAGCATCTTTGGAACTTCCTCTTCCAAGTTAGAATGTCTGTCATCAAGAAAACAAATGACAACAAATGCTAATGAGGGTGCAGAGAAAGGAAGACCCTTAGTCACTGCTGGTGAGAATGCTAACTGGCTCGGTCACTGTGGAAATCAATACGAAGGTTCCTCAGAAATCTGAAAATAGAACAACCATATGATCCAGCTATACAAACCTGGGCATATATCCAAAGAAATCTATGTCAGCATACCATAGGGATACTTACACATCCATGTTTACTGTACACTATTCACAACAGTCAAAATATGGAGCCAGCCTAGAGGCTCATCCACAGATGGAGTGGATAAAGAAAATGTGGTCTGTAAACACAGCAACACTTAACTCAGGTGCAAAGAAGAATTAAATCATGTCATTTGCAGGAAAAAGAGTAGAACTGGAGAGCTTCATGGTAAACAAAACAGACTCAACTATCACGTTTTCCATGTGGAACCCAGATATGTATAGCATGTATACATAAATAGGATGCAAACATAGAGGGGAGACTGGGGGGAGGAAGGGGTCTAAAGGGAAGGCAGAACCAGTGAGGATACGAGAGGGGCAAAAAGAGATAAATACAGCATGTCTTCATACAGCACACACACGTATATATACACATATATGACATGAACTGTGGGACTGTGTGGGAGAGGGATGGCGATGATACGGAAGGGGAGGTGGAAGAGAGGGTGACAGAAGAGTGAATATGAGCAATGATATACATGTATCAAAATGTCATTCAACCCTTATTTCATATACCAAGAAACAATATTTAAAATAAATAGACTAGACTAGAATGAGGAAGCCTCAAAGCCGAGGGAAGTCAGGAAAATAATGGTAAGGAGCAAGCAGGACTGTACCGGTGGCAGAGAGAAGAACAGATGCCAGCTGAAAGGAACTCAGTACAGAAGCTGACGGGACTAAAGGCTCTGGTTGCCTAGCCTCACCCTACCCTCCTTACCCACCTCTTCTCCTAGCTTGAGCAGTACTATGGCTATCCCATACAAGGTAATGGTGAATCCAATTATGGGAGCATGTTTCCTTACATTTGGGCTACCGAGAACTCTGGGAACTATTGGAACTCTGGGACATCTGCTTAAAGAGCGTGATTTTTCTCTCCCTGTCCTGCTGCTGCCTGGGATGAGACCACAGTGTCTGGATCTCCCGAAGCCACCTGGGCCATGTTTACAGATGGAAGTCATGGGTAAGAGCGCCGGTTGTGCGCACACAGACCCGCATTTCAGTTTATGGCCTCCACAGCACCCTGGGCTGCGCTCTTTCAGATTTCCACTCTGAAAGAAGTGGAAAGTCACCTTCCATCCTCTCTAGGCCTTTTGGGGCTAGGTTTGTGCATTATACGATTAGCGGCATAACTATAACAGGAACAGGAACCTTCCTTCTTGAGCTGGAAGGCATGCTGTTTGTGAGACTGTCACAGGGGTTCCCTGAGCTCACACTCGTTGCTGGAATAATATGAAGACTGTAAAGAAACTGGAGGTATTATAGCTCCTTAAATGAGAACTTGCTGTGGGTAATGTTACTAATATTTTGCAGAGGCAAAATATGAATATTCAGTGAGTGTTGCGGGTTGAATGTGAAGTAGTCTCGCACAGTCTCATGGGGCTGAAAGCTTGGCCTCAGCTGGGAGAGTTGTTGTGGGAAGTTGTGGGAGCATTTAGGAGGAGGGACCTAGCTGGAAGATCCATGCAGGATGAGCTTCATGGGTTCTAGCTCGGCCAGGTTCTAGCTCCAGCTTTCTGTATAGAATAACCAGCTGCCTCAAACTCGCGCTGTCACAACAGTGAGCCGCTTCCGATGCCACGCCCTCTGAACCCCGAGTCAGGGCAAGTCTCCCCCACCCATGAAGTTTTAGTCAGGCACTCAAGGAGCACTTTGGCTGTGCCTGTACAGGAAATGGGGGAAGTGACAGTGAGCAGACCCTGCCGTGACTGAGGTGCATTCTTATCCCACATATTACAGTTTCCTGCGTGCTCTTCCAGTGTCAATCAGGAAGCCCGAGAGTTTCCTCGAGTCACTTGCCCTCAGAAGATATTAATAGAACAGATTTCAGGGTTTTTTTTTTCTGAAATCTCTGTGCCTCACAAGTGCTTTGAGCCCCATCTCCTTCAGGCAAGACAAAAATTTAGAGACTGCTTCATCTAGTAAGGCTCACAGTCATCTACACAGACTTCCTGTGCTCTCCCAGACACAGGTGCTGGCATTCATATCTGCCTGGGAAGTTTTAAAAATAATTGTACATGGGCAACTGTGAAACGGCATGTTGTGTCTGTGGCCCTTCAGCTGACCAGCTATCTGGAGCCACGCCACACCACCTTTTCATCTGGTAAAGACGCTAATGCTTCACCCTCAAAAGGTCCCACTTGTGAACCCTGAACTTTAAAACTTACACTGACATTTGCAGCACTGTCAATCTGTCATCATTTGTTTTATTTAATCTGTGAAAACAGAGGATTTCTCAAAGAGAAAAGAGAGAATTGGGAAGCACAGGAGGGGAAAATTACATGTATAAAGCAAAAGCAGGCTTATTAAGGGTTTCAGAATTTTTTCTCCTAATGGGTTAGACTCTGCATCCTCCATTCCGTGTGCAGACCTGGGGCCCTTTGAAGTCTTTGGAAGCTTTCTGTAACAAAAAGCTGCATGCATATGGGCGGGAGCTGAAAATTGAGCCTATTGTTTTGCCCTTTTAAAATGTGTTTTCGGAGATTTGCTTTTCATATGGCAGTGGAGAGAAGATATGCAATTTTACCTTGTCTAACATCTTTGCCTGGAAAGCACCAAGTGCTTGTAGAATGGTTCGCATGTCTGCTGCTGAGGAGGCAGAGCTGGGTGAAATTTCTTTCTATTTTACACCTGATAAACTAAGGAAAAAAGGCTCAGGACCCCAACGAGGGCCAGAAGTTTAAAAAAAAAATTAAATAAAAAAACCCAAAACAAACAGAAAAGCCCAAGCCCATACCAGACAGATAGTGCCTGGTCTTTCCCCAAAGGTTGACCATGATACCAAAAGAATGGTTCTTAAAGAGAACAGCCTGAGACATTGTCACCTTATATTTATTATGTGGCATCCTATATACTTATTTTAGCTGCTTTCTAGTTTAATGTCTTATTTGCAAGGTTAGTAACAAGAATTTTAATGTTTTTTAAAATAGTTTCATTGTTATTAGTGTGTGGTAGGTGCATGCTACAAGTCAGTTCTCTCCTCTCAACTTTATGTGGTTTCTGGGGGATCAAATTTAAGTGGTCCTGCCTATGCTTCAAGTCCTTTGACTCACCGAGCCATCATGCATGCCTGGATCTAATTTTAAAATAGATTTTCAATAATGTCTTGTCACCATTATAACTCAATTTAAGTACAATAAAGAAACTAACTTAAACAGAATAGCAGAATTCAGGTCTAGATTATCAGGTAAAATTGCATTTGACCAATATTTTATATACACAGAACAAGTAACATGTAGAACTCAAAACTATGTGTTTAATGTTCTTTATAAACATATGTGATTCACAGCACACACTCAACCAAGAATGCACAACATTATTCCATCAGAAAAAAATTAACAGTAAATATTTCTAAATGTCCCAAGGTTATTTATGTAGTCATTTTGGTAACTAGGAAGAGAACCAACCAAGACAGTTTTGAATAACAAAGTACAACACTCCCTTAAAGGGGCTCCTGAGGGCTGCGGAGATGCCTTAGTTGGGAGACTGCTTGCTCTGTAAGCCTTAGCCCCTAAGTGTAACACAGGACCTATGTCTCAAAGCCAAGCGCTGGGTTAGAGATGTGGAAGCAGTTTTGAGCACTGTTTCCTCTTGCAGAGGACCGAGTTAGATCCCTATCGTGCATATGGTGGCTCTCAGCAAACTGCACCACCTGTTCTAGGGGATATGATGCCCCCTTTGGCCCCCACAGGCACCAGGCATGTGCACTGTGCACCTACATAATACAGCCCCAAACTGATAGACATAAAGAAAACAACAACAAAATAAAACAGCCAAGCCTGGCATTGTGTGATTACAATCCCAGTGGTGGGGAGCCAGAGCCTGGCGGACCTCTGAGGTCCACTGCCAGCCAGCGCCGCCGACTGGGGGAGCCTCAGGTCCTCGAGAGAACTTGTCTCAGACAAAGCAAACAAAGCAAAACGACAACAAAACTTACAAGGTAGATGGAACCAAGGAAACAAACCTGAAGTGGTTATCTTAGCCCCGCCCACAGCATGCACACACACACACACACACACACACACACACACAGGGAAGCTTGTGACATGCGAAGTTAGAGTAGCTGTGCTTTCATCAGTTCCTGAGTGTCCCAAGATGTAGGGACCAGAAGGGTGAGTTCAGATAAGATGAAACAAATGCAGCAGCAAGCAGAAGGAGTCCCAGTCTTATAGAACAAGGAAGTCTAGGTTGGATCATGGTAAGAAAGAAAGAAAACAAACAGGACCTGTGAGATAGTTGCCCCCAAGCCTGATGACCCAAGTTCAGTTTCCTGGATGTATGTGGGAGAAGGTTAGAAAACACTTCTGAAAGTTGTTTTCTGACTTCCACACATGTTCCATGACCTGTGAAGCACGTGTGCGCACACACACATACACACACCATGTAATAAAAATAATAAATTAAAAATAAACCAAAAATTATTCTTAGTGACTCCATTGATCTGTTCACAGACATTCATAGGAAATGATGGTTCTCTTCCCAATTTCTTATCTCAGCCCTTCTCAGTTCCTACCTTGCCTGGACTCTGTGTTTCCCTGCTTTTCCCCAGCCTGGACTATCTTAACTGCATATCCCATATTATCACTTCTTTTCCTACTTCTGGGACAGAATGTAAAGTTGATGTTTAAAGTCATTACCAGAGTTAACGTGGCTTTTACAGGCCATTCAACTCTAAGAGGACTATAGTTAGTCCTTCCTGCTGCAGTCCATGATCACGTCAGTGGCAGGGCGATCCCTTTGTCTAAGAATCTAACTCCGGAGCACTAGAAAAATAGAATCAGGAGCATACAACATGATGCAGATGAAGAACCTGAGTTCCCATCCTTACCATCACTGTATTATGGACCTAACGAGCTCACAGTCTCTGTTTATTCTTGAAATATTTTGGTTAACAGAGTTCCAGGACAGCCAAGGGTACGCAGAGCAACCCTGTCTCAAAAACCCATATATATGTATATATATATACATATATATATACATATATACTATATGTATGTTTATACATATAATAAGGTATGTATAATTCCTGTGTTTGAAATATAAGACAAGGGGTTGGAATGTAGCTGAGTTGGGTGGGGTGCTTGCCTAGCACGCACATAGCATGCTGTGCTGGCCCATACCTGTAACCCCAACACTTGGGAAGTGAAGGCAGGAAAACCAAAAGTTCAAGAGCATCCTTGTCTTTCTACATAGTGAATTTGAAGCCAGTCTGGGCTACATGAGACTGTATTTAAAAATAAAATAAGTAAAACCAATATCTATAGATAAGGCTTTCACTTGAAGTTTATGGTTAAGGTAATCAGGTCCCACATAGGCTTTCCCAGTCATGAGGCTTTTTTTTTTTTGGTGGGGTTAGATGCTCAGGGTGAAAGAAACACGAGCTAGCATGGCTTAAAGAGGCTTCCCTGTCTGTTTTGCTTGGTTCCCTTGAGAAAGGGTCTTGCTCTGTAGACCCGAGTGGCCCTTCTGCCTTAGTCTCTTCTGTTCTGGCTAACAAATGTGCACCACCTCACCGGACCATACCTGTTTTCTTTCCCATGCAAACATCACAGTTTGAAGATAGATAGATAGTTAGATAAATAGATAGATAGATAGATAGATAGATAGATAGATAGATAGATAGATAGATAGATAGATAGATAGATAGATAGATAGATTCGGAGCAACGCCCTGCTTCTTGCTTCTAGGGGAAACAAGCCTTTCAAGCACAGAAGCAGCAACATTTGCCCGTTTGTCACTGTCACTGAGGGAGGCTTGGATGCTGGGTAGGAAAAATGTTGAGGCCTTTATAACTCCATCCACTAATTTTTGAGAGAGCCTCTCCCACCCCCATTTATTTCAGGAGCGTTCATCTTATCTGACAATGGGTGTGTTTTTATTTAAAAACCTGCAGATAGAATTGGATCTACAGGAGCACCATTGTGATACATGCTGGCTCCCCTAAGACACCGCCCCTACCTGGTACTGATCACTAACTTTTGGCACCCCAAAGCCACTCTGCATATTTAGCAGTTAGAAAGGTGATTTCTGAGGCCTGGCAGCTGTTGGTGTCAATGCTATTGTTCAGGGAAACAAAAGCCATTCTGCTCATCCCGGCTGCCTTTGTGCCTGTGATACTGGAGCGGTTCATGAATGATGTCTCATTCTTTACGAGGGAATTTCATTACTGCCTGTAGCTCAGTGCTAGTTTACACTTCCCACGATGGAAGAGAATATCGGAGGCTACCTGCTAATGGAAGGAAGCTTGGCTTTTGACCCTGTTGAGATGCTTGCATTTTAAATCTGATAATTAGACTTGCCATGAAATGCCATCCTAACAACCTCCACACCTCCTACCTTCCCGTCCTCTGAACCACCAAACCTAAGATGAAGTGAGCCATTAGCCTGCTTGTCATGGAAATTAAGCTGAGTACACAGTAGGCCAGTGTGTGTGGAACCCTGGAACACCACACACACACCACCATAAACTTGGTATCTTGCATAACTGATGTTTGTTTGAAGAATTGCATTTTCTAGTAGAAAATATGTCAACCTAAAAAGCTTTCAGTTGCCTATGCAAGAAACAAAATGGCCTACATAATGGAAAAGCAGGGAGCTCTGTCACTCCCACCTTTCATTCCTCCTGGGCTGTACCCCTTGCTTTAGGACTTAATACTCTTCCATTAGAGGTGAGTAACACCACCCAGCTGAGTGCTGGGCTCTAGCATGTGACTTGTTTGGGCTAGAAACAGGAGGCATCATTGATTTCGCCTCCCCTCCCAACACTTCGACCATTGCTGCTACGGGAATAAGTCTTCAGAAGTTGGGGAGTGGACAGCAAATAAGGTAGCCATTTTGGACTCACAGCTGCATCTTGTGAAGTCACACAGCTCTGGGCTTTACTCTGATTAGGCCAACCTAGACTGCTTGCTTAATGTGGTAGGCTAATCACTGAGTAAGGAAGAGGTAGGATTATGTAATTTACCAGCGAAAGGATATCTATCTATCTATCATCTATCATTTATGTATTATGTGAATGATATATTGATATAGGATACATATGATAGATTATATATATATGTGTGTGTGTGTGTGTGTGTATGTGTGTGTGTGTGTGTGTGTGTGTGTGTGTGTGGTGTAGATAGACAGCCAAGGCTAATGAGGAATCTGCATGATGGAGATAACTGCAACTGAATCTGACCTAGATCAGCACACTTCTTGCTAACCCAGAGGATTTTTTGCTTTTGTTTCAAGACAGAGTGTCTCTGTGTGACTCTGGCTATCCTATAGACCAGGCTTGGTCTCTGACCCCTGCCTCTGCCTCTCTAGTGCTGGGATTAAAGGCCACCACCACCCAGCGCTAACCCAGAGTTTTATGAGTGAGAGTAAGTGACAGTTTTAAGATAGTGTACTCTGGAATGGTTTGTTACGAAGACTCATGATAGTAATGTGTGACTGATACTCATTGCTTATCTCATTAAGGAATCCAAATGTAACATGGGCTTCAGAATGCAATTGAAAACAATTCCTGTTCTAGTTCTCTGTGATTCTCTTGGAGTTCCAACCAAGGATTGTGTTTTTAATGATGACCTGGCCCTTTCAAGCTTCCCATTTCTGTCTTGGGTGATGTAGAAAGCAGGAAGGCTTCTGGTCTCTAAATCATACAACAGGCCCAGGCTTCACTCTGACTGGGCCAACTCAAGTCACATGTTTATGCTGGACCAGCTGTAGAGTAGGGATTAAGATTATGTGATTTGACCCTTTCTTAAGATGGATGTAGGCCCAGCCTCTTCCAGAATCCATGTTGTCAATTTAAAGGTGGCAGTGGGGAAGGAAAAACGCTGAGAGGCACAAGCAATGTCAACTACGGGGAGCTGAGGTGCTCCTAACCTTGTTTAAAAGTCATATATATATATATATTTTCTGCCTCCATAGTGTTAGGATGGCTAGAACTGTATGGGGTTGGGTGGGGGGCTTATCCCCATCTTGGATGTTAGCTAGTGAATGGCAAAGCCTAAGGTCATGTTACCCAAGGAACTGAAGGGTGAATAGGATTGCAGTTTAAAGTGATCTCCGTCAGCCTACTGGACTCCCAACTCCTAGGAGTTCAGGATTTTGAGAAAATGAAAAGTGGTTTTCACCTGATAGGATGAGAGCTTCTGACCCAAAGATGGTTTACTGCTCATTTAATGTTGATACAGTCATCCACTGACTCTGGCCTCCATTGTTTCTTAGGAGAACTGTTAGTGATAATTATAATTCTCTGGATTGTAAATGTTGTTTTTATTTCCTCAAATAAGGGGATGAGATGAGAGCTGTTCCCAAGCCTTTCTAGCTCTTTCTGAGCTCTTAATGGTTGTTTCAACTCAGCTGTTCTGGCCTACACACCTCTCCAAGCTGACTGATTCAAACTGGTTTCTCTTGCTTCTGATAGAATTGCTCTGCCTGGCCTCAAACTAACTCTGGCAATATGTTTTAATCTTCTGGCTCCTTCACATTCTCTTGGGTGGTTCTGTCTTCACCAGTGTCTAGCTTGTTCTCTCTGCAACCTGTCCCAGTAAAAAAAAAACTCTCAAAAACACCCTCTCCTCCTTCCTCTCCCTCTTCCACTCCCACTTCCTCTCCCCTACCTGGCCCCTCTCTCCCTGCACTGCTCTTAAGTAACTTACCTCTGTTTCTCATCCTGTTCTCATGAGAGTTGGGTGTATCCTATCTCTGACTCATTCTGTCAAATCTTTTTCTGGCTCATCACTCTGCCTAGCTCTCAATTAGATGTCACTTTCAAACATGGCTGCTTTCTTCTATAAACTAAGCTTAATATCATTGCTTGGGATTAAAGGTGTGCACTAAGGGTGTATCTGTATTCCAGCCAGATCATACTGTAATCCAGAGTGTGTCTGCATTCTAGAAGATTTTTGGATTTGACCCCTTACCAGAGCAGCCATGTCGCTAAATTAACATCTCTCTACATTAGACACATAGTATCAAGAATCACCAAATCACCAAATAAAAGAATGGATTGAGTTAAAAATAGAACCAATGATTTTCATTGTGTTCTCTAATTTTCTTTCAAGAATTACAACTTTACCTACCAGACATACATTCCCTCTCTGTAAAGCCTTTGATTGTTCTTGTCCAGCCTCTTCAGATTAAATCCACCAGGCAGCTTATGGGACCCCCCCTTTTTTTCTTCAGATGTGGATTTTAAAGGGACCACAGTTATGGTGATGTTTCTTTGAGTTTGTTTCTTAGAGTCCTCCCTGATACTGAAGCTCCTGAAAGACTGAAGAGCCCTTAGTATTTAACACATTTTTGTCATTCAACTAATATTTGTCATTTCAACAAGTACTATCGAGGACCTGCTGACTACAGAGTACCAGCTCTGTTAAATGATGTGAAAGTTGCACAAGTGAATAAGTGAATGTCCTTGGCTTTGTAATGTAATTTAATTTCACTCAAAATTTTGGACATAAGGAAAGACAGGGAATAGCTGGCTTGTAGGATTATTTACATTCCCATCTCTATTACTAAGGACTGTTGGTCTTAATAAACTATTTGTCAGTAAGACAAATAAAGCACTTTTTGGTGTCGGGAGCCTAAACAAGTTACTATATTGTTAAAATTTTTAAAAATATGTGTCTTTAATTTCTGTGAATGTGTGAGCCTGCTTGTGGGAGTTTGCTTGTACCACATGCATGCAGGTTCCCGTGGAGGCCAGAAGGCGACTGGCTCCCTGGAACTGGAGGTAGCTGAGGAGCGAGTCTCCAGGCGTGGATGCTGGAAACTGAACCCCAGTCCCCTGGGAGAGCAACGAGTGCCGCTGGCCACTGTGCCACCCTCCAGCACCACACTCATGCCTGAAACACCCCTGACTCCACTTTCCTGTGACCATTACGTGTCCATGATTGGGGCTGACTTCCTGCTAAGGGTTGGTGTGGTAATGCTCTGTAATCATTCATCTGGAGCTCTGACTCAGCTACATTTTCCTCTGGTTTTCCACTCTCTGTTTTCTTGCAGATGGGTTATGCCTTGAACCACACAAACAGAAAACTAACATTAGAACCTAAAGTCACTGTGAATGCCAGAATTGTTGTGGTTGGTGCGTCCAGCGTTGGAATTTCATTCCTAGAGACACTGGTGTTTTGGTGAGTCCTTTCATTTTATTTAGTCATATATTTATTTTTGAGAAATAAAAATTATTTTCTTATATGTTTTAGTTATTCATCTTTAATTGCATAACCGTTATTGGGTTTGATTACCTACAAAGGGTTAGTTTAGTAATGCTTTGTAATCATTCAAACATGGGGGACTATCTCCCCACTTAAGAAAACAGACTGAGTTTGTTTGCCAACCCATTGCACAGCTGTGTGGCTTTATGAATCAGTAGAACATTCCAGAAGTAAGAGGGGGTAGGACAAATTATTTGTCAGTAGCACTCATTGGATCACAGCTATATTTAGTTTTATGTATTGTTTGTGACTATTTTGTACCTCAGTTGAATATTTGAGTATCTCAGCAAAGGGTGTGTGGCATAAAATGCGTAAAATTGGTACCATCAGCCTCCTTTCAGAAAGCCTCCGCTTGGCCTCTTCTGCATGTGTGTGCTTTCTCGAGTCAATCATAAGGGTCACATGAACCTTTGGTAAGGATTCGGATTCCTCAAACCCACACCAGGCAGACCGAATCAGGAACTCCAAAGTGGTTGGGGGTGTGAACCTGAGATTCCACAGTGTGACTCAGAGTTTTTCTAGCTTTGGCTAGATCTTGATGGCCTCAGACTCACACAGCTCTGCCTGCCTCTGCCTTCCATAATAAAGGAGCCACCATGCCTAGCAAGTTTTTTATTACATTTATTTACCGTATGTGTATGTGGGAGCTCAAAAGCCAGAGGGAGACAGGGAAATCCAGCTCCCTGTAATTCCTCTTGAAGCCAACAGTTAGCAGCCCAGAGGATGAGTGGGGCTTCTGGGTAGTTACCTAAGGACCCCCCAACAAGTGCTCGTGCCTGCCTAATAGGAAGTTAAGCCTACCCCACTGAGTGACTTGCTCATCTGATGGTGCATTAACCCGAAAAAGAAAAGAACCAGTCTATTGTTTAACTTTCTTGCCAGCTTGTTTGACTCTCCAGAGCACAACCTCAGTTAATCAGAAATGCACTGTGCGCTGTGATTACAGTTTGCAGCAGAGCTCATGTGCCTCACCCCTGTGGCCACTTGGCAGCATTTCCTGGCCAGAATGAAGTCACAAGGAACATGGTGGGCATTCACTCCCCTGTGGATGTTGCCTTGTAGTTGGGGTGTGTAAATCTCCTGCCGGGTCCCTGCTCCTACGACTCTTAACAACAAGCCTTATGCGGTCCATATCTGCGTGATGAATTAGTGGGGTGGAGTTTTGAAATTGGGGAAATCAAGAAATGATTATCAACAGGTCTTAAATCTTA
This sequence comes from Pachyuromys duprasi, assembly GCA_028658305.1. Taxonomy (NCBI): domain Eukaryota; kingdom Metazoa; phylum Chordata; class Mammalia; order Rodentia; family Muridae; genus Pachyuromys; species Pachyuromys duprasi. Next base: position 145,435,986 of record CM053766.1, on the reverse strand, counting down.
ATTTGGCTGTAATACTTATAATGTTCTACTTAAAATGATTACATTAAGATATACACATGTAATTTTCCTTGTATGGAATTGACTTAGATTCAATAAAAACAAATATATGTTCTGGTGTAAGTACCGGGTTGATTAAATTCCTCAATCAGAGAGACCCTTTTAAAGCACTCGCAGTTCTCTGTCTTCATTACAGAGATTATGCTCACTAGAAAGAGACTGGTATCCGCTTACAGATCTCTAATCCTTGAGAGAGGAAATAGTTTTCTCATTATTTTCTCTAATTATTTTAAATTAGCAGTCACCATAGTAACTTACTACATGTTTCATTTTACTGGTTTAGTTGCCACTTGAACTAAATTTATACACAATTCGGCCTGCAATGAAATTGAAGACGTTTCACCAAACGCTACCTACCCATGAGGGTTACATTTTAGAAGCAAGATTTAGGGATGGGGATGTTGCCTTGCCTGGGCCGTGAACTACCATGTTAGACTTAACGTGTGCTTTTCTGAAAAGTCACACGAAGCCCAGCTCAGACGTCCCTTCTTCCAGGCCTAGCGGTCCTGTTGTCTCCTGTCACAACAGATAATCTTTGCTCTTACATTTTTTTCCATGTAAGAAATGGCCTTCCTTCCAAAGCAGTTGGAAAATGCACACTCTCTCTGCTCTAGTTATCGCTAACCTTGCCAAGGCTTGGGTGCTGTGAGATAGCTAAAGTGCTTTGCTCGAAGTCAGCACCCGGTATGTCCCAGGCCGTGGGAGAGTGCAGGAGATTAGGATTTGAAAAACGATTCTAATGGGTGCACTCTCACTGGGTTTTCCAGCGTGGCCTCGAACACAGGATTCTCTTTTATCATCTTCTAATTTTCTGGGATTACAGGCATGTGCTCCCACACCTGTTTGAGGAGGATGCTGGTGGTGATTCTAAAGCTCTATGCGAACCTTAGCTGCAGTCCTTCCATGTATCTGTGAGGACACATCCTCCTGTCTTTGGTTGTTTGGCCTTGAGTCAGCCCTGCATCTTTCCTATGGCACGACCTCTAGAGTCACCAACACCAGATGATGTGGTAGGTGCTTTCCTGGACGAACACACTGGCATCCTAGTCCTCTGCTTCCCCTGGGGCCTGGCCTAGTGGTTCCTCCAGCACCAGGCAGAGGAGGAGCCGGAAGCCCTGCTTTCTGCTCTTCATGCAGCTGCCAGGAGCCCCATGGGGGTGGGGTGTGAGGTCATGCAGGATAAAGAGAGGTGCAGGTGATTTGTGTTCTCTTCCAAGTCCTCTGCATCTGAGTCCCAAGGGCACTCTAGGGAAGCAGCTGGGAGGACAGCCAGTGAGGGCCAGGATGGCGTCATCTGCCCAGGTGTTTTAACCTTCTTTCCTACCCTCTGCTCTGCCACAGCACAGGCCTCTTTTTGAGCCAGCAAGTGATCTAGGAAGGGAGAGATGGAATGGGGGACATGAAGGAAGAAAATGCCAGTTTTGGGGTGTAAAAGACTGGTGTACGAGATTGATGGTGTGGGTGGCAGGCCTGAAGATAGTCCCCTGGGAACTGTGCATGTATTTCACAATGCTTAGGACATCCAGATGACGGCCCTGTATTCCTCTTAAGCTGTAGTTTTGATGGGATGGTATCCCAGCACTGTCTGGCTCTTTGGGACAGAAAACTTGTGGTTGGAGACATCTGGGTGTTTCTCTGATGTTCTTGTCAATGCTGCTCTGAGGAGGATCTTTAGAACTTCAGTCACTGAGAAATGGAGAAAGAACATCACTGGCAGTTAGGCCACCTGTACCGGCAACCAGCGCCCATGGAGCCCAGAGAGCCCCCCTGTCCTCAGCCGAGCTGACGGAGTGTCTCAGCATGGGGCCCTCCAGGTTCTGCAGCCCTAGGCAAGGCTGAAAGGAACTCCGTATTCTCAGATTAAAAGGCACCAGTCAGCCATCAGGTCAACACTAGAGTCAGAAACAGAGTATCCCAGTGAAGACCGGGAGCCCTTTTGAGGGAGCAGGAGGCATTGCCTCAAAAAGAAAGCGAGACTAAAAGACAGCATCTCAGCCTGTGATTCCAACACTCAGGCTGAGGCAGGAGGATTGCCTACAGTTCCAGGCTAGCTAGGGCTACACAGCGACTGCAGACAATACACAGCAATACACAGCAAGACTCTATCTCACATGGGGTGGGTAGCATCAGACTTTATTTGCTATTTATTTTTGCTAGTGTTTTAGTTAAGGTATAAAATAATGGCTTCCATAATGAAAATTTCATACATTTGTATCAGTCTACTTTCTTCAAACCTGCCCCACACTGCCGCCCCACATCATCCTTCCCTCCTCACTGGTTCCCTTTCTCCCCGCAAATAGTCTCCCTTCTGCTTTCATTCCACATGTGTGTGAATATATACACACATATATTTAAATCTAGATTTCACAATAAACTGTTTTATCTTTCTTCTCTTCTATTGCACGTCTTTGTTCCCCCTGCTCCTCCCCTTAAATCCCTTCCTTTCACCTCATAGCTCTCCTGCCTTCATTTCATGTATATATGCATGAATGTGCTTATAAAAATGGGTGTGTGTATTCTACACACAAGAGAAAACATATCTGTCTTTCCGAGTTTGGCTTATATTTTGCTTAACATGAATATCTCAGCTCCGTCACTATATCCTGTGGATGATATACTTTCACTCCGCTTTAAGACTGGGGAAAAGCCCATTGTGTCCATACCGTACATTTCCTTAACCCATTCACCTGTGGGTAAGCGTCGAGGCTGGCTTCTTATCGTGGTTGGTGTGGATAAGGCAGCAGTGAACAAGGATGCACAGGTGTCTCTGTGGCGTGCTATTGCTTTGGATACACATCCTCAGATGCAGTAGGGACAGAGCATATGGTAATTCTGCTTTTAGGTTTTTGAGGAACCTCCATACTGGTTTTCACTGTGGTCGTGCCTACTTATATTCCCATCTGCAGTAAATAAGGGTTTCTCTTTTCTCACAGTCTCACCTACATCTGTTGCCATTTCTAGGCTTGATGGTAGTAACCTCAGTGTGAATGTAAGTCCAGCGTGGGTCAGGTTGCATTTCCCCAATGGCTAGGGATATTGAGCACTTTTTTAGAGGCTTATTGGACATTCATACTTTTCTTTTAAGAACTGTATGTTCTATTCATTTGCCCATTAATTTATTGAATCATTTGGGGTTTTTAGAGGGTTTTTTTTTTAGTTGTTTATTGATTTTATGTACTAATCTCCTGTCAGATGTGTCATTGGTAGAGATTTTTCTCACGTTCTATAGACTGTTTCCTTTGCCTGTGGAGCTTTTTAATGTCATGGGACCCCATTCATCAACTCTTGATATGATTTCCTTAGCTACTGGAGTCCTGTTTGAAAAGCCTTTGCCTACACCTACATGTTGAAGTCTTTCCTTGTTTTTTCTTCTAGGGGTTTCAGAAATTCGAGTGTTTGATAAGGTGTTTGATCTGCTTAAATTCAGTTTTGGTGAGGGTGAGAGCTGCAGGTTTAGTTTCACTCTCTACACAGATGTCTACATTTCCAGACCATCTGCCGTAGACGCCATCTTTTCTCCTTGTTAAGACTTGGGTGGCCCCACCAGCATGGGTGCAGTTCCTCGTGCTCCCCTATTTTGTTGCCATGTGTGTCTGTTTCTGTACCAGTCTCCTGCCTTTTGGGGCCCCGTAGCTCTGTATTATAATCTGAGACCAGGCGTGACCCTCCCGGCTCTGATGTTTCCGATTTGGACTCTACTCCGGGTATTTTTGTCCTCCCTAGGAATTTTAGGATTATTTATCTAGCTCTGTGAAGAATGTTGGAATTTTGATGGGGAGTGTGTTGAATCTGTAGAAAACCTTCAATAATTTCTTTCTTTTTATTTTTGTTTGTTTGGTTGGTTAGTTTTTTGAGATAGGGTTTCTCTGAGTAGCCTTGGCTGTCCTGAACTCGCTTTGTAGACCAGGCTGGCCTTGAACTCACAGAGATCCGCCTGCCTCTGCCTCCCTGAGTGCTGGGATTACTGGTATGTGCCATTGTAGCTGGCTCACCTTCATCAATTTCATATTTACTCTGCCAACCCATGAGCATAGATGGTCTCTTCATCTTCAGTGTATTAAAATTAACTTGTCTTAGTGTTTTAAACTTTCTGTTATATGGCTGGGAGCTGGCTCAGTGGGTGATGGTAGTTGGTACATGAGCATGAGGACCTGAGTTCAAGCTGCCAGAGTCCATGTAAAATGCCAGGTATAGCCTTATGTGCCTGTATATCAGCACTATGACACTGGGAGGGGACAGGGGAGCCCTAGGTTGTGGGCCACCATCCCAGCTCCAGAGTCCATGAGACTCTCTCAAGAGAATACTGTGGAGGTGTCAAAACGAGATACTAACGTGTCCTCTGGCCTCTGCGTGCATACACCCGCCACACACAATAAATATAAAATAAAGTTTTCATTGCAGAGGTCTTTAGCTTCCCCGCTCTTGTTTTTTGTTTTGTTTTTAAGATATCACAAATGGCTATTTTTCCCTCATTTTTTTCTTGGCATGTCCTTACTGATGTATAGGAAAACTACTGATTTTTATATGTTGTTTTTATGTTCTGCTAATTTGCTGAAGGTGTTCCTTAGATCTAGGAGTTTCCCTGGTGGTGTATTCAGTGTCTTTTAAGAACAGATTATATTGTTTTTAAATTGAGATACTTTGGCTACTTCTCTTATTTCTGTCACGCTTATTTCTATTTCACATCTCACTCTAGATAAGACTTGAAGCGCTGTATAGGAGAAGAGTGGAAAAAGTGTATCACGTTTCTGAATTTAGAATAAAGGCTTTCTTTTTTTCTTTCTTCGTTTAGCTCAGTTTTGGCTGTGGGTTTGTTATATATTACTATTATTATTCCTTTATTATTTTGATGCCTATGCCTTCTGTTACTAGTTTCTCTAGGCTTTTATCATGGAGGAATGTTAACTTGATCAAAGATCTTTTATTGATGATGATCATGTGATTGATATCTTTCAGCATAGTATGAGCTGTCATACATCTATCAATTTGTGTGTGCTGAACTATACGTGTATTTCTGGAACAAAACTAACTTGGTCATGGTGTATGATCTCTTTAGTATGTTCTTGGATTTGGCTCACAAGTCTTGAGAATTTTTGTGTCTGTGCTGTGTCTTCCTGAATTGTTCCCTTTGTTAATATTAGTCTGGTTCAAAACAGTGGTTACAGTTTTGCGTTATTAAAATTTGTCATTTGACATTGGAATGAAATTCTTCAATAAATGTGGTTATGTTATAGGTCACTCTCATGAGCTTTTCTTTTGCTGATAACTTACTACTTTCTGTTTATTTAATATTTATTTTATACGATAAAAATAATGTTAAACCAAAAGCAAATTTGAACAGTTTTCTTATGTGAGTTCAAAAAAGTTCTTAAAGTGAATGAGACAACTCACACCAACAAGGTGTCTGGCCCAGAACCTAGTGAACCGGAAATGCAGTGGTCCCAGGGTGCTGCAAAGGAAGGTGAGGTCACCACCCGGAGTTGACTTGGGCCCACTGAGAGCAGTTGCTGAAGCTGATTCTCTTACCTGAGACGCTGCCAAAGAATCCAGTGCAGGCCATGCAACGCCTGGCATCTGCAGCCAACCGGAAGAGCAGGGAAGTTCAGTAAGTAAATGTCACCCTGTCTTATTCGATGGAACAACAATGACCCATTTTTTCAGTTGGGTTGTGACTTGTGACAGGAACTGGATGGTATGTGACAACTGTCTCGAGTTAGGTCCAAAGCCCTCACAGCTAACTTCAGAGCATGGCAGTGCTGCCACTATGTGGTGCCACCGTCCTCTGATCCGCTGCGGTCTTCTGACTCCACTCAAACCATTACCGCTGAGAGGAGTGCTCAGGAAACCAATGAGGTGCACTGAAGCTTCCTCCCCTGCAGCCAGCAGTGGTCAACACACGGGGCCCAAATCTTCTCCACAATTCCTAGTCACATGTGGCACAACCAGCATTCCAAACGGGAAATGAATTGGGCTACAGGGTCTTGCCTCATTCACTTCATTATTTACCTGACATTCCACCCACCATCACTTCTTCAAGCATCTTGACAGCTATCTGCAGGGAAAGTGTTTCCTCAGCCAGTGGGATGCAGAAAATGCTTGAGGGGATCCTCAAGTCCTGAATCATGGATTTTTACACTACACGAATAATAATAATAATAATAATAATAATAAAACAACTAAAAACGCCTTATTTTTCATTGACAAAAATGTATGGATTACAATGGTTCCTATTTTAGCTAATGAAGGTGTGTTTGAGCCTAGTTATAATAATTTAACATTCATGGTCTGAAACTGCAATTCCTTTTGCACAGGCCTGTTATATAGTGGCCCTCATTATCTCTTTTGAATAACTGATTGGAAGTCTACTTTATGAATCATCAGAGTAGTTGCATTACGCTGGCTTATTTGCATTTTCTATTTGCTTGGTAAATAGACTTTTATTGCTCATCCTGTGCACCTAATGTAGCCCAGCTGAACTCAGATGCAATACTTTCAATGTGGTGGGTTTTCTGAAATCATTTTTTACAAAGGAATATGGAAATGCCGCCAGTAAAGGGTGTGGAGGCTGGAGCTAGGTCTTTAAATTTGTCTTGTTTTTCTATTTTTCTTCTTCCCCCCTGGTCTACCGACCAGGGGTATGAGTGTCACCTCTAAGCTCATCGGATGCAGACAGCCTCGGGCTCTGGCCCACAGAATCCCAATTCAATGCATCTTTCTCCCACAATTATTCACAAGAATGGCCTTTTCGCTATCTTTTGAGCACAGACTCACTGAGTTGAACTAGTTACTGTGGCACCCTGTTGCATTATGGCTGTCTCTATGCTTCTGCAGCTTAACGATATTTTCTCATGTTACATAAGCCATTTTCTCCATTAATTTCAAAGCCTTCCCAAGTCAATTCCAAGGCAAATACATTTCTTGAAGAGCTAGCCTAAAGATGGTGCTAGAAAAAAATGTAGAAATGATCCATTGCATAATATTGAATGGAAACGGCCCATGATCCTCTGTGTGATAAGACAAATATACACTGTGATCACAAGAGTGCTGGTAGGTGCTGTTCCTCCTGTTACTAGTACTGAGAAAAGTTTGCTCAGAAATGACCAGGTCAATCGTGGTGATGTATACCTTTAATCCGTATACTCAGGAGGCAGAAGTAGTCAGATCCCTGAGTTCCAGGCCACTCAGGATTACAGACTGAGACACTTTCCCAAAAGAAATTTCCCAACAACGAAATTCAAATAAACCCCTCAGTGGACGGAGCTTCGATGCCCTAGCCTAGACATTGATCCCTGATCTGGTTGAGCAAACTGAAGTAAAGAATAGCTTAGAACCAGGAAGTTTCACAGCTCTGACTCCAAGTGGACCATAACCCTGTTACCAGGTCACACTGTTCCACTCAGTATCCGGCCCAGCTGTGGGCACTGGCAGCAGCCAGCCTAGGGCCATCAGCCTAATTACATGCTTTATCTTTATGTTTGTCTGAGGACATCTGAAACTTTCAGTGTGGCCTGTCACTAATTAGGTGACTAATAATAGTCAGTGCTTGCTTGCTGATCTCAGAGCCAACCCCCATGAGCAAGCTGATTGCAAGTGTTCTGTCCTGTGGGTCTCTGTCACAGGGACCAAAGGGTGTGTGCCCCCTGTGTGCTTTATTCACACCAGGGCTAAAGCAGGGTGATGGCATGTTCATGTCACCTTCCCTAGGGCCCAGGGAGCAGGAAGACACTTGAGGCGGAAATGGAGGGGCAGGTCGCATCTTGCCCTGTTGTGGTGTTGGAACCACAGGGGGATCACCAGGGACCCATACTGAGGCCAGTGTGGTGGCTGGGGATGGGCGGGGCTAGAGTGGGGAGAGCATGCTAAGCACAGTGGCTCAGCCTCCCATCCCCCAACCCCCTGCAGCAGAATAACCGACATTGGACCATCAGAAAAGAATGACCTGGGACACCTCCTGGTCACATCATAACAAGGCTTCCTAATTACATATTTAAATGCAGTTAATATTAAATAAAATATCTTCATTTGCTGAAGTTATCATTCCTGCTCCCGTCGGGAGAAGCATTTCCTATCTCTGGATACCAAGTTACACAGTCTTAGAACCCCCTCCCTCTCCCCCCCCCCCCGCCCCAACCAAGTACAATCCTTTTTAGTCAGTATTATGCCGTTTTCAAGGCACAGGTTAGCTTATCACCATTTTTATAGCTTCTTGATACTCCTTTGGAGTTAAGGGTGCAAGGCATAAGATGTACTCTTTTTAATCCCAGGCACCCAGGAACTGAGTCCTGTGCTCAGCTCGCTTCATTCTCATCTTCCACTATTGGATAATTTTAAAATAATAGAATCACCTGCTGTCTTGGATTTTGTTCCTTCAAAATGAGCTGAAAACAAAGAACTAGGGTGTGGTATGGGATAGTCATGGAAACTGCCTGACAACACAGTGCTTAGACAAGGGGGGGGGGAGAGTTTCTCCTGCTAAACACTGTCAGCCAGCTTCTGAGCAGCTGGGGAGCTGGGGACCCCATCCCGTCAGAGCTCTTGCCGAGAGCCTGCTAAAAACGGCCCCTCTGCGATGGGAGAAGGCTCTGGTGTCATCCACCCACTCCTGTCCTGATTGCTGATTAGCATCCTGACCGTTCTCCCAGCATCTTCCTTCAGCTCCCACGTTTAGAGGATGCCCTTTGGCAGGTAGAGGCAGGGGGATGCTGGTAGCCGGGGAACCATTTGCAGGTGACCAGGTGGGCTAACACCATGCGGGCAGACCCCAGATCATCAACTAGAGTAGCCCTCATGTGTCTTAGTGTCCTTAGCTGATTACTCATTTCTCATCAGCATTCTTGCTGTTGCCCTTTTCACAGCAGACAAGCACAAACAGAGTGGAAAGGCAAGGATCGGGCAAAGAGGGTTTCTGTGCCACTCTTGTGGCTGTAAAGAGACTCCCATCCCCTCTACAAAGTCACAGGAAATTTTTACTAGGATTAAAAAAGATGTGTCGACAAATAGTTGATTATTTGTTCTTTGTGTCAGAAGTCAAAGCTGTGATCTCCTGCCCAGCACCTTCAATGTGTCCTGGAGCCTGGGTGAGGTGCACATCCCAGTGTCTGTCAGGATCAAGTCAGAAATCTGGGGGTGAATCTAAAGGTCACTCTGCTCTGAGAACAGCTTACTTGGGGTGTCTGCAAAAGAGTTTGTACAGAAGGACTATCCACCACCGGTTGAATTCTGTATCCTGATGCAACCAAAACCACACATAGGTGCTCTTCCGGGCCTATCAAGCAGGCCCCTCATGTCTCTTGATGTTGGATAGAACTTTGGGCCTGAAACCACGGGCCTAGGAGCCTCCAGGGAAGGGTGGAGCACTGTGACAGAACCCCCAAGACAAATCTCCTGAAAAAGAGGAAAGGGTTATTTGGGGTTTTAGTTTCAGAGGTTTGAGTCCATGGTCTCTTGGCTTTATCACTCTGAGCTTTGGTGAAGGACATTATTGCAGGGAGCATGTGGTGGTACAGGTGTCACCTCTTGGTGGCCAGGGAGCAAAGAGAAGAAGGAAAGGGCTGGGGCTGACCCTCACAAGCTCACTCCTCAGGATCTGGCCCGCCTTCCTTCTCGTCTTCCTCCTTCCTCCTTTTCATGTTTTCTTCCCTTATTTCCTCTTTTTCTTTTTCCTTTCCTTTCTTTGTTCCTTCTTTTTCTTTCTTCCTTCTTTCCTCCCCTTCCTTCCTCACCTCCTTAAAGCTCCACCACCTCCTGGTAGTATGTCAGGGTAGAGAGCAAGCCTCAGCATCTAGCCTGTGGGGAACATTGAAGATGTAAACTGTAGCCAGTGGCCGTCTTCTGGGTGATGGGGCTTCTGTGAGTCACTGTGTGAAACCCAGACCAGACTAGAACATCTACTGAGAAAATGGCTTGAAAGACCATGTTTATCTCCAAACTATAGTACATGGAAGATAGTTCCTTTCAAAGAAATGATGCAAAATTATGAGTATAGTAAGGTATTTGAGCGTTTTTTTTTAAAAAAGGAAGCTTTGAATTTCCTTATTTTATTTTAAGAATGTGTGATGTAGAAAATCAGTTCCTAGACCTCTGGTTAACATTGCATGATCTTTCTATAAGTTACAGATGGTAGAAGCTCCAGACTGTACTTTCATATAGGTGAGCCACTGGGGTGGGGGTGAAAAGGGCTATGGCTATACAGTTTCTGGGGCCCCATGGGGGTGCCTGGTGTTCTAATTCAGTGGGGATGGAGTGGATTCCAGGGATATGCGTGTTTGACAGACTGCAGATAATTTTGTAGTGCAGCTGGGTTCAGGAACCATTTTTTTTTTGTAGACATTTCCTCAAAGCTGACAGACATACTTAGAAGGGAACAATTTCCCCCCTATAATTGTTCATTGTAGGTAAACTACTTTATGGGTTTGTTTTCCAAACCACATTTTCTAATTCTCAGGAAATCATGTAACTTCTAACTTACATCATTACTTTAGTGCCTACCAAGCCTAATTACCATGCCATCATTGACATTATGTAGCTGAAGTCATTATCCAGGTCTCAGGATTTACATATAAATTGGACCTAGTAGAAAGAATTTTACAAAGCCACATGCTGAACTGATCACCAGTTAAGAGTGGAGAGCCCAAGAAGTGACTGCCAAACATGAGGAAGCGGCCCATATGGTGTTAATAAAGCCTTACTAATGGCCACTGCTTGCCCAAAATATGAACCCTTCCTCATCATCAGAAGTGATGTCACTTGCTCTCTAGTCCCATAATGCTTTGTTCTTGGTCGTGTGAACCTGACTGATTCATGCCTTGTGTTTTGTATTTCTAGTGTGCAGAGATTTTTCTGGTTTGTCTTCTTGATGGCATCTTGATATTTATAGCTTGTACGTATTTAATGTGTATTCAAAGCATCTATGTATGAAACCATTATTAATCATTTCTTATAAATTATAAGGAAAACCAGATTCAATTCATTTTAATATGTTTTGCTGGAGCCTCCAAATTTTATTCTCAACATTTTTCAAACAGGATTTATTTTTTATTAAGAACTCATGAGTTACTTTTGAGCATTGGAGCATAAGCATTTCACGTAACATTCTTAATTTCCAGATGTTTCCCACACACCATGACTTTGGCTGTCATGCCCCTTCCCTGCCAGGTCCATGGGGACTCCAGAGGACACCCAGGTCACTTCCCGGGAAGATGGCTGAGTTCAGGGAAGGCTTGTGGGGGCTGCTCGCTGTCTCCTTTCTCCAGATTCCATCTCAGTTGCTCCGGAAACTAGTGAGAACAGGAGAGTTCTGGCTCACCACCTGAGGTGGACTCAGGCAAAGTTGTGCCCAAAACCAGAGAGAGAGGTCACAGGAAAGCTTCAGCATTTGCCTTACCCACCTAAGCCTTCACTCTCTGTCACTGTGCTCAGACTCCTCCCCTCAGTCCTCCCATTTGACTCTCTGGTCTCCCCTGACAGTCAGAATTTGCCATTGCTGACAACTCTGTGACCGCAAATGCAGCCACAGCCACTTTTACTAGGTGAACAAAAATGAAACAAGTACCTTGAGATGTGTCAAAAAGTCTCTCATGGTTTAAACATCAAATGATGTACTCACACATGCATGCATGCACACTTGAAAAGCACTGAAGGTTAATTTTTTTTCCAGAGAAAAGCTGGTGGATTCTCCAACTCTACCCTATCCTTATAATAAATCTTTGTTCTTAATTGTTTTTCAATACTTTTGTCTTCCAATTGTGGAAATTCACAACAACCCCAACCTTTACCTCCCATGTATAGCATTTTTAAAATTTTTTGTGTGCTATTATCATATATCTTTAAGACTGAGTTGAATCTGAGCTGTTTTTTGACTTGTAAAATAGCTAGTCTGGTCATCTTGAGCTAGGATTTATTGTCATCTGGATAATATTTTTGTCACTGTCTTGAACAATTCTGAAAGTAAATTAAATTGAAACATTTATATGTATGTGAGGTGATTATTTTTTCCTCTACATTATCTGTTTATTCAAATAGAAGCATTAATAAAGGCAGTTAATTAAATCATTCACTTTGGCTGACTGCCTTTGTCACACACAGGCACACACACACACACACACACACACACACACACAGAGAGAGAGAGGGAGAGAGCCAGCAGAAAATATAAAAATTAATGAGTGAGTGCCTGGCAGATTGACAAGCAATAAGAAAAGTTTTATGTGTCCTTTTCTTGCTCACAGTAAACTGGAAGTGTGTGTCTCTTTATTTTCAGGATAAGGATGTTTAGACCTAATTTTGTAGCTGTCCTCCTGAAACTCGGAATGAAACTCAATACCTTTTACTTATTTCCCTGGATACTCTAATCCCTCCCTGCTTTACAAGTATCTTTGAGCTGTTTCCTCCCTTTGTATCCACAGCAACGTGAAATCCCCACTGGAATTATTTGCTTCGAAAATGCAGGTGCACTTGTTTAATGTTTCATTGGCCTGAGCACTTAACTTGAACTCCCCCTCCCCAACAAACAATATGGTGACCTTTGATTTTGGAGCAGAAGGCTCACAATGCTGCTAGATAGTGTTGATATACATTAAGCCAAAGCCATTAAATCTGAGACGGAGGTTTTATCTGGGACTTGGTTGTTTGTGCTGTTTCCTGCAGTGCGTGCTCAAAGCCAAGCTGTACCCAGTGACCTGCTGTTCTGTCTGCAGGAACTTTCTGAATATTCATACATAGGCAAATGTGAACTCTGAAACACCTCGTTTCCACATTTCATCTCCAGCACTATCAGCTTTACAATTGAACTAAATCAAATCAAGTATTCAGACATTGCTGTATCAGATGGCACAGAAAACTACCATAGCAAAGATACGACATTAGAGAAAATGAAAATACTGGTGTGTTTCCACATGCAGGCATGAAAGGGTAGGGAACCTTCAAGTGAATAGTGAGAAGGCTGTTATTACAAAGAACAACGGGAAGGCTAGATTAGGCTGTAGCCATGAACACTTACACATCATACTAGTGAATCTGGACTTAATATCTTGGCAATGAAATGGTTAATAGTTACTGAAAATGTTCCATGCAGCAGACAGAATTCTAAACATTCTTAGGTACCATTTTCTTTTATCTGCAAGGCTCCCCTAAGACCCATTAGGTTCTATCACCCCCATTTTACAGGTGAAAGGGTTAAACAACTTGCCTGAGGTCAAGAAGACATCACTGGGGTTCCCGCTAGGACCACAGGACTCTCAATCCCACTCATGCTCTGTCTTTCAGCAATGTTGCTACCAAGCTAGTATGCAAAGGATGGATTCTCAACGCCAGAACCACTGAAATGTGATTTAATGTAAAAAGATGTTTCCAGTAGCTGCCAGGGAGAGGGACAGGAGCGAGGTGTGCACTAGGGACACAACCTTAAGCCCATTTCTTCAGGTGAGATGCTCAGTTACCACAGTGTGTTCTGGGACTGACAGATGGGGAATTCAAGAATACAGATCAGGTGAAAACGACTAGACATCGTGACTGGCATAGGAAGTGGGAAGGAGGACAGGAATCTAAGATGAACTTCTAAATTCCCAGCGCAAGTGATGGTGACTTGGCCATGGCTTTGACAGAGAAAGGAGTGGGTGGAGACTGCCGAGGACATAGCTGATCTGGAATGCCCTGGAGCATCCTAGCTTGGACACGCTGAATTTGGGGGGACACTGAAGCATTTAGAAAGTAGGTCTGGAGCTCAGAAGAAACATTAAAGCATAGTCAAATGCATTATGGGAAATAGGTAAGATGGTGATGGATGAAATCACCCCAGGAAGGGGGCTGAAGCCTGGGTACAGCTTGGTGAGAAATAAATATACAAGGGGGGGGGGGTGATCTGGCTAATTAAAATGTCATTTAAAACACCTTCAAGATAGTGGGGGTGTGGCCACAGCTCCAAAGGAGCAACCCACCCACGGCTTGCCCCACCTCTCCCATGTCCCCTCCACCTCGATCCTCTGGCACTCTACCTTGCCAGTCCCTGGATGACCCTGTCCCTTTCAGCTGCTATCGTCCTGTGCAAGCATTCCTTTTGTTTCCCTAGACTTCATAGAGTAGGTCTTTTTTTTTTTTTTTGCCTGATTCCTGATTCCTAAGACTTTTCATTCATCCTCACCTCATGCTTCCTTCATGAGTCAATGAGCTAGTTGTCTCCCAGGATTCATTCTGTACTTTGTGCTTAGTGACAGAACTCAGGGCAATGTGGTTCTTACAGGGAAAAATAATCACACTATGTTTCATGAAAACCCATGTTTTCCAACTTCCTTTGTGAAGACATGTGGTAGTGAGTGATGCCAATACAAGCAGAAATGTCACATGGGACTGTCTGATAGGGTCTTTAATACATTGTCCTTCCTGCTGTTTAATGACATTGGTCAGGAGCCATTGATTTGGAACAGGCTCTTGCACTGCCAACCTAAACCAATGTGAATTCAGTCATAGTAAAGGTTTGGCTGTCTAGCCAACTGGCTGGGCACTTGACTAAGCTTCAATCCAGTAAGCTGTTTTCTATATGCCTCTTCTGCATTTTCTTCAAATGCAGGCTGTTACCATTGTTCTCAGGAACTGGCCTGGTTTCTGGGTGCTGCCCAGTTGGCACATCATTTTTTTTCTTGGCTTATGTGAACTCTACTTGATATAATTGGCTTGAGGAATTCTGCCTCTTAACACTACATTTCCCTCCTTCTGCCCATAACATTAACATGACAGGTGGAGGGAGCCCCAAGCTAGCATGGACCTAGGTTGACTTTGAAAATACATGCCACACATGAAGAAGCATAGAAACAGGACCATGTTCCCATCGACTCCGAGGAGCCATCTTAATTGGCACTGTTTTGGCATACCAAGATGATCGTAAGAGAAAGAAGCTGGTTTGGGCATTCAATAAAGTGACCAAGCTCATTGGCAGATACCTGTCTTCAGAATGGGAGATGTTCTTGTAGCTACAAGAAGGGAAAGGTGGGAGACAGAAGACTTCTATGTGCTTTCTTTATGCTGCGAGAGACCTGTTAAGTAGAGAATACAGACAGGAGAATGAACTAGGGCACAGCAGGTCTTGAAGACTAGATAAAGGGCCAGGACAGCCACAGGGATGAATTCGAGAGGAATTTCACTATGGCAGAAGAAAAGAAAAGAAAAGCTGTTTCTTTTAGATAAGCACAGTTCAAGAAATCTCACCCACTTCCAAAAAAAATTGTACTGTCATTATAGGTAATATTTAAAAAAGAAAGAGAGAAAGAAAGGGAAAGAACAACAAAACCATTCTCTGTCTTGTGGGAGCATTCTTTTATCTTTTGGGAAAAATTTAATTGTAGCATAATTCAGAATAACATAATGTGCTAATTTGGCAATTTAAAAGTCATTTGATTCATGCTGTTAGATAATTCAAATTATTCATGGTGAAGGGATGGTTTTTGTAGTAAAGATAAAGCCACATGCATAATCTTTAAGCCTTCTGTCTGCCTGAAGCTGTGAAAAGCACCTGTAAGCAGCTTTTACTAGTACAGTCTAACGTACATTTTGATCCAGAACCAGTGCAAACTTTTAGCTGTCTATGGGTATAAACACAGTCTTACCGTTTGTGGTTTCCACAGGGCAGTTATAAATCCAAGGCCTGTCGTTGGTGTGTGGGTGTAGACTGACAGCCTGGGTAGGTGGGATTAACAGTGGCCTTTATGCTATTTGAAGATAGTCGGGATTTTTATTCCTATTGTTAGAGGATAAGGCAAGCTTGGCTTTCTCCATATTAAATGGGAATATTCATTCTTAAATGGTGGCCACCCTTAGAGACTTCAGAGCAAAACCGTCCATAGTTTTCAGCTGCTTTCAAATGTCAGGGTCAGCGGACTGTACTGCAGGCTGCCTGAGCCACCACCCAGAGTCCAGCCTTCAGTGCTTAACAGACTGCCAGGAAATTGGTAGCATTTCCAGTTGGAAAATCTCCAACCTCCTCTTGAGAGAGGAAGGCAGGCGTTTTCCTCTGGCCCAGTGAAGGCCTCCTTTCTTGGCGTTTGATTGACTGAAAAGGACCACGAAAACCAAGAAGAGATCTTCAGGGGACAAATGTCTTTCTTGTCAGTGAACGTCCTATGAAAAGATCTCACCCAAGCACTAAGCTGAGTGCAATTACAATAGAATTATCTGAAATACAGAAAGGCCACTAGAGGAGAGAGCAAGTCCTAAGTGCGAGTTCCTGGAACCTTGTGCAGGAGCTGGCCGGTCCCCTGCGGACTGCTGCAGGGCTCCTTAGGCAGCAGTAGAGGGAGTGCCCCCTGGGGATGGAGAGCAGGAACTGCTTCCGCGACCCCTGCTGCTTCGGAGCATCAGGACCTTAAGCAAAGTGCTTCCCTTTGCCAGCCCTCATTTTCTTTCACATGAAATACACATAACCTGCTATTATCTCCAAAGCCCCAGTGGAGACTGTTTTGAAGATTAATGTCTGTGACAATGCTGTGGGCGCCTCAGGCTCTGGAAAGCATGATGCAAATATTTAGCAGGTTGTCTCTTTGGTTTGGTTTGGTTTGGTTTGGTTTAAGAGTCTTAACTATATGTTGGGTTCAAGGTGGAAGCTGTGAAAACTCATTTCAGAGACAGAAGCTTAAAATGCAAGCTTTATTTTCTGAGCTCAGGGAGGTGGCCAGTTCAGGATCCAAATCTAGTCCCTGAGGAGAAGCTGTATTGCATATTTAAAGGGTGAAAACCATAGA
Source organism: Pachyuromys duprasi (assembly GCA_028658305.1). NCBI lineage: Eukaryota > Metazoa > Chordata > Mammalia > Rodentia > Muridae > Pachyuromys > Pachyuromys duprasi. The sequence continues at coordinate 145,419,202 of CM053766.1, read as the reverse complement.
GCAAGGGGGAGCAGGGCGGGCTGTAGCATTGTCCAATCATATTTTCACATAAGGGGTTGAGGAAGGCGGTTTCCGTCAGTTACGATAGGAGTTGGTTCCTGGGCCTGGGAATATGAACTTGTTTGTCCTTGCCAGCAAGATGGAGAAGTTGTCTTGAGGTGTCTGGACTCAGACAACCTTTTTTTGTTTTGTAAACATCAGAAGCTATTCAGCTATTGAGAAGTCCCCAGTTCCCCTCGGGCCTGGGATCTTGAACTTAGTTTTCCCTGTGATTAAATGGAGTCTGAAAACAAAATGGTAGCACTTAGAACAAGTTTCTTATGCTTGTTCCTGACACATGTAGCCTGGACTAGCCTAGAATTTATGATCCTCCTGTCTCAACCTCCCAAGTTCTGGAATTATTGTTGTATGTCACCATGCCAAGTAACAACCTTGCTCTCATAAAGGATCCTTTAGAATATTCTGCTAGTTGACACTCTGGTACCCTGGCGTGGGTAACTATAGAAGCCTGGCAGTGGAAAGGCTGGAGTTGGACTGCGGGAATTAGTCTACAGGGCAGTGCAGCCCATCTCTTTCCTTGGGTTTTACATCCCTATGTTCAACCAACATCACCAGAAAATCCTTGGGAGAAAAATTTCACTGCACTTGGCACATGTGGACTTTATTCCCTACGTGACATAAGATGAGCTACTTACTATTAATTTTGTGTGAGTCGTTATAAGTAATGCTGAGAGAGTGAAATATTCAAATGGTGATACACAGCTTATGTGTGCATGGCACAGCATCTTGAATCAGGGACTTGGGCGGCTTCAGATTTGGTGTCTACTGGGGAGTCCTATCAATCTCTTCCCAAATTCCAGTAGACCATTCAATAGGCAAAGGTTAGGTGAGTTGACATTGGAGCCAGACAGTGGCCTTACATGGTATTAGAAAACCATTTTGCATGACTAAACTGAGCAGGGCACAGGGGTCTTGTATGAGACGGTTTCTACAACCAAGGACCACATGTGGATGTGTCCTGGAACCCCTGTGCAGATGGGACCCAGGATAGCTTGGTGTAGGGCTGGAGGGCCTAGTGAGGGGAACAGGGACTGTTTCAGTCTTGAACTTGATGGCTGACTCTTTGACCCTCCCCCATACAAGCCGGGGAGTGACAGACTGGCTAGATCCCAGTGGAGGACATTGCAGCCAGCCCTGAGGAGACAGGATGAGCTGGGGTTGGATGGAAGGGGAGGAGGTCCTCCCCTGTTGGTGGACTTGGAGGGGGCGGGGAGGAGATGAGGGAGGGTTGGGGA